>CANTUT010000201.1:0-600000 GCA_947687605.1 Reutealis trisperma
ATATATAGATATATATATATATGTACAATATATATATTATATATATATATATATATATATACAATATATATATATATATATATATATATATATATATATATATATATATATAATATATATATATATATATATATATATATATATATATATATATATATATATATATATATATATATATATATGTTGCGCGATTTCTGCAAGTGCATAGATCGTTTACAAGTAATAAAGTGATAAGTGAGTATCGTTCCTACGAGGATGGGTTTATCAAGTATCAATTTTTGAGATTACTCTATTATTTAGAAATTCAATTATGAGATTTTATGTTTTAAGTTAAAGTGAAATTCAAGTAAATAGATGATAATAAATATGAAATAAGATTAAAGACCTAGGATTTAGATTTCATCAATTGATTACCTATGATTACTTTATATTTTTTAAATTGGATTATTTTTGCTGGAATTAATGATTAGATTTTCCCTAAATTATATGATGTTCTCTCTCGAGATACAACATGTGTGCTCATATTAACCTTATGTCTACTCTCGTGATCATAAGCAATTAATACAAACCCATTAAGTTTTATGGAAATCCTTTAACAATCACAAAGGAGTGTTCTTATCTCTAAGCAACACATACCCTAGGTCTAATAACTTAATGAACTAATATTGTGTTTCCACTCTCGCTACTTCACATAATATCTTAAATCATACAATTAATGGCCAGTTAATTACAAGCGTTAAATTCTAAGATAAAAGATTAATTTCAACAATCAACCCAGTCAATTAAATATAAATAACCATATGCAAATCAAAAGATTACATCTAAATCTTAGAAAATAAAATTAGCTATTCATAATTAAAAGAGAATAAACAATTAAATTAACAATAAAAATAATAAAAATAATAATAACTTATAATTAAATTCAAGATAGAGTTTAGAGAGTACTTATTTTGGGATACAATCTTTGATGAACTCAAGCTTCCAAAATTCCTCCTCTTGATCAAAATAAAAAAATAAAATAAATCTACTCTAGAAAAGCATATGAAAATCTCTCTACATATTTTTTTTTTTTTTAGATTTTCTTTGATGCTTTTTTCCTTTGCCAAGTATGGTATTTATAGGCATGCTTGGTGGAAGAATTCAAGTTCCATTAAAATTCTTACATCAAAAATTCAATATTGATGGTTAGGTTGGCCACCAACCAATGAATTTTGGCCACCAACCATTGAATTTGTTTCTCATGGATTGAAAACTTGAATCATTGTTTGCATCATTATTTTTATGACATCACCGCTTGCATCATTTATTTTATTGCATCATTGTGACATCATTTTGATCTGCAAAAATAAAATAAAAATACTTAAAATATGTTATAATTTATTTATAAATTGTAGAACTATTTATTTCTAAAAATAAGTAATAATATTATTGTATTTTTGAGAACTGAGCTAAAATTTAAGTTTAAACAAATAAAATAACTCTAAAAAATATTGAGTTATCACACCCTAAAACTTAAATTTTTGCTTGTCCTCAAGTAAAAGAAAATTCAAAATCTAAACTAGTCCACTTTCGTAGGAAATTACGATTACATTTAGCGTATGCAACAAGCCTTTAAACCCCTAGGTTGTCCCATAGAGGACGAGTTATAGTCTCGTGAGGGCTTCTAGTGGTGATACCCATAAACACCTTTAAAACTCTAAATTTTTAACTATTTATTTCAAAAAGAAAATTTAATCCTCTCATGCTTATTTTAAATGATTTTTTTCAAAGGTCTCAAGAAATTAATATTTATAAACAACATATCAATAGTATTGCAAGTCAAGCTTCTATCTCAGGTTCAAAATAATTCTTATCTTAATCATGCTTGAATAACTATGCATTAAATCAACTGCAAAGAAATTGTTGCACTTCAGATAGGCATATACACACTAATATCTTTAAATACCTCTATCAAATGATATAAAATAGATGTACAAATCTCATAAGCATATTAAAGCAAACAATCTCCACTAATGGAATTCACAAATTAAGAGAGATCAATAGGTCTTGACTAGGGTTGTAATGGGGCTAACACAAGGTATTTTTGGCTAAATAATGAACAGGCTAAATGAACAAAAGTAAAATAATTATGCCAAGTTTACAAAATCAATAGCTCAAATAAAGGGATTATATTAATGAAGGATCTCTTCCATCTTAAGCATCATTCTTCTTCAATGTTTTCTTCTTTTAAACCCCCTTCTTCTTCTTCTATTTTTTATTTTTTTTTTCTTTTTTCTTTTTTTTTCTTTTATTTATTTATTTATTTTTTTGCCAACAACATTATTCTAAAAATAAGCAAGAATACTAACTTTTGTTTTATTCAATTTTCTTGCTTTCCCCCCAAACTTATTTTAAGCAGAAGGTGATCTTTTATAATGAATAATACTCTCAGTTATTAGAGATCGTTTTTTTTTTTTTTTTTAAATTCAAGAATTCCCTTTTCTTCATTAGAATGTAAACTTGACAAAATTATCTCACAAATAGGGTAAAGGATAATAATTAAGGTTAATTAACAAAAGAAAAGAGGGTTAAAATTATCAAGGCACAAAGGGGGTAAACTAGGGAAAAATTAAAATAAGGGTAGATACAAGTAACAGGCTAAATAAACAATGCCTAAATCATACCTCTCTTTCAAAATGAATTCAAGTTTTCGCCTCAAAAGTTTGCAAAAACATGTTCTAAGATAGGCGAGCAAATGAAGATAAAAAATGTGTAGAAACCTTCTCTAAGTATGCATACACAAATTCAATGCAATCAATATAATGCAAAGCAAAGCAAAACATAATCTTAATAAAAGTTGATTTCTTACCCAAAATAGTTGTTTGACCTGAAATACTTTAATAAATTGTCTATAAATACCAATTATAATATATCATTGGCCTTCCATCATATTATTTAACACAAGCATATTTTATCAATAAAAGAGTAAAAAATTTTTAAATTTTGTTCATCAAAATAAGAAAGAAATTACTGAAAATAAAAAAAAACAAACTAAATCTCCCCCAAACATGCAATGGACATTGTCCTCAATTTCAAAAAAATAAACCAAAAGAGAGAAAATACACCCTCTTGTAGAAAAGTGGATTCCATATTATAAGCAGGATATGCATTTCACTTTCTTGTTTCCTGTAAAACATCTTGAAACAACACTAAAAGCAAGCATGAGAAACTAATCACACAAAAAGAAAATATTATTTTTTTATTTTTTTATAATTTTTTATTTTGGAAACTAGAAAAAGAAAGGGAAAAAGAAAAAAAAAATATAGATGCGTATCAAGAGCACAAAAAGTACTCTTTCCTCTGCCATCTTGTATAAACAACTCTTCAATTAGTTAGTTAGTTTTTTTTTTTTTTTGAAAAGGAAAATTAAATAAATTTAAGATGCGTATCAAGAGTACAAAACTAACTCTTTACTCAGCCATCTTACATTTAGTGAATCAAACCTAAAACTTTGCTTGATCAGGTGCAACAAAAAACACACACATAAAACAAAAAAATGCAATAAAAAAAAACTACAAGAGTTAGGAAAGTTATAATCAGAGATTCAGATCTAGTCCTCGCTTTTTACTGCTACTAGCCCTTGGGTGCCAAACTACCTGTGCCATCAATGGATCAGGTTCGGATTTAAAGTTTTGCAGTTGATCAATCAATTGATCAATAGTTGAAGCAGAGATTAAGATGCGTCGACTCGCGGGTGTCATAAAATCCTATTCCACAGCATGATCAAGAAAATATAACAAACCATTATAAAAACCATCAACATTAAGTAATCCCAATGGCTTCTGAAGAACAGTTAATTGTGTCCAAGATGCAATGGTGAAAATATCTTCAAATGTTTCTAAACCACCAGGTAATGCGATAAAAGCATCAGCATTGAGATTCATGTATGCCATTCGTTCGTACATGCTATTGACCTGTAACTCATTACCTATATTTCCACCAGTGATTTGTTTATTTCAAGCCAAAGTCTTTAGAACTATCCCTAAGACTTTACTACCTCTAATATATGTAGAACTTGCGACACAGCCCCTTAACCCTAAACTACCTCCCTCAAACACCAAATCAATTTTTCGTTCAGCTAAAATCCTACCAAGTTCATTAGCTGCTATCAAGTACTCTCTTTTCTTGCCAGAGTTTGGACTACAAAAGACAAATAGTTTTGAATTTGCGTGTTGAGGATTCTGCCATTTTCTCTTACAGATCTCTCGAAAGGATTGTGTGTATATTAATAATAATGAATATGCATATAAAGAAACTAGAAGAGTAAAAGAACAGTTCAATGGGATAAATTAATTGTTGACAGAAAAAGTATAAAAACAAAAATGATAATGAAAAAAAAATCAATATTGTGTGTACAAATTTCAAAAGAAATATTTGAAAAACTAAAAAGAAACAGACATTGAAATACTAAAAAGCTAATGAAAGTAGAAAAATCTGCAGCGCGTGTACAAAAGTCAAAAAGAAAATATTAAAAAGCTAAAAGTAGACATTAAAAGACTAAAAACTTATCGATAGTAGAAAGGAAAATAAAATTTAGATGCTAAAAAGTCAAAAAGTACTGCAAGATGTAGAAAAATAATGCATCGAAAAATAAAAAAGTTAGTAATACACTTGATTATGAATAGTAGTTGTGATTTTGGCTCACATCTTCCTCTGGTTTTGCGTCCAGTAACGGCTTACACGCCTTTTATGAGTCGAGGATAGGCTTCCCATCCAATTTTCTTATTAATTGGCAAACAAGATCTTTTATCGTCAGATTCCCTAGACTATAACGCTGCTTCTCTTCCTTGAATAGTTCCCATAAATCTAAAAGAGTACGTTGAACTTGTCCACAAGGATGTGTCTCAAGAGTCTGTAGGATATTATCCAAAGACTCCTTACTCAGTCCATCCTTTATGAATTTAATTTTATCTTCTCAATTTATAGATGCAAATCTAATGTTTCTACAGCATGTGTTGCAATTCCATCTTGCACACTTGTAACAGAATCTCATTCTCTTAGCTCTCCTCTTCTTTGAGTAAGAATTTCTCCCTGTACCTGGCAAACATTTAATAAATGAGTCATCAATCTCACCTGCCAATTGTACTTTGACTTCTATGATCCAGCGAATATCCTCAGGAAGATTCAGACACCTAAATGCCTTCATTCTTTCCAGTCTGTGTTCATCAATTTTCCTGAGCACATCTTGGGGAAGAGTTGGAAATATGTTTTTTAGTGCTGCAAGAGATGCTTCCATGTCTATTTAACTTTGTTAAGAAAATGAAAGAGAAAATTTACAACGAAACAACTAAACAGAAATAAAAGAAACCTAATAAAGAGAAAACTTGGGTTTCCTCCTAATAAGCTATTTAATAACTCATAAACAACAATAAAGCAAAATTAAAATAAAATGAAACAAACAAAAGAACAAAAGAAATTAAAAAGAAGTAAACAAGTTAGAAATTTGGGTTGCCTCCCAAAAGCGCTTTATTTATAGTCTTTAGCTTGACTATAGCTAGATCTTCATCGTGGAGGATAATACACAAAGTATATCATCTCGATAATTGTGGAAAGATATACTTTTGCGAATTTTAATGAGTCAAGCTAGCTTGATTTGAGTCTGCATGGAAAAAAATTAAGACAGAAATTATTTAATATTTTATAATTAGGCTTATAATTTTTAAAAACTTTTCAACGAGCTCTTTTTCTTGCTCTAAATTTTCTTAAGAAATTGAGATAGGAAGGTAGTGGAGTTGAATTAAGAGTCGGTGAGTGCTCAGTTGATGGTGGTGAATGCTTCTTATTTTCTTCCAAGTCATCAAATTGATATTCTGTATGGTTTGGCATATTTGGTGTTGTTTTCAGCAAAAAAACTGAAAGAGTTTCCTTCGAATTCTCTTTTTCAAATACCTCTTCAATTTCCCTATCAATTGCAACCACTCCGTAGATATCATCTATGAGAGAAGGATATTTGAAATTTTTAGGCAAATTGGGCTCAACCTCTTCCTTTTTATCTTGCTTGCTTGAAGTATCTGGTTGATCAATCATCTCTTCTACATCATTACTCAAAGAAATTGCCAAGCATTACTCTCTATAATGTTCTTCAATTTGGCTTGTCAAGTTACCATGGCTTTAAGTATCTAATGGACTAGAGAACTGTTTCATTTGTACATCATCAGTTGTATTGTGGCTAGCCCATTGATCCATCCTATCTTCCAATCTTTCACATTGTTCATGAGTAGCATTTATGAATCTTTCCAATGCCACTTCATAAGATGGTTTGTGCTCTTCAAATGTTGCATGATCTTGAAAATCATATTGATAAGGATACCATGAATTGTTACCTTGATCACATTGGTTTTCCAATGAAAAGCTCAAATAGTCACTCCATCCTGAGTTGTTTATGTTGGAATATGGATAATTCTCATGCCTGTTATAATTTGGGAAAAATTATACTTGCTCTGCATATTAGCACTCAAAATTCAAATGATTACCTCCACACAGATCACAACTCAAACATGAATTAAATAAAGTATTAGCATCAATTTTATCAATTAAGTTAACCAATGTATCGATTTTAGCATTTAACTTACTAAAACCATCCTCACCATACATGCTTGCTGCTCTATTTAGCATTACTTCTCTGTTCCATCATTACAAGTTGTGGAAAGCCATCTTTCTCTTTTTTTTTTTTTTTTAATAAAAGTCCTGTAAAATAAAAATAAAAAATAGAAAAGAAAAATAAAATCTAAAGTAATAGAGTATACCAATCTATTGATATTGTTAAAAATTGTCTTCCCCGGCAACGGCGCCAAAAACTTGTTGCGCGATTTTTGCAAGTGCACAGATCGTTTACAAGTAATAAAGTGATAAGTGAGTATCATTCCCACGAGGAAGGGTTTGTCAAGTACCAATTTTTAAGATTACTCTATTATTTAGAAATTCAATTATGAGATTTTATGTTTTAAGCTAAAGTGAAATTCAAGTAAATAGATGATAATAAATATGAAATAAGATTAAAGACCTAGGATTTAGAATTCATCAATTGATTACCTATGATTACTTTATATTCTTTAGATTGGATTATTTTTGCTGGAATTAATGATTAGATTTCCCTAAATTATATAATGTTCTCTCTCAAGATATAACATGTGTGCTCATATTAACCTTATGTTTACTCTCGTGATCATAAGCAATTAACACAAACCCATTAAGTTTTATGGAAATCCTTTAACAATCACAAAGGAGTGTTCTTATCTCTAAGCAACACATACCCTAGGTCTAATATCTTAATGAACTAATATTGTGTTTCCACTCTCGCTACTTCACACAATATCTTAAATCATACAATTAATGGCCAGTTAATTACAAGCATTAAATTCTAAGATAAAAGATTAATTCCAACAATCAACCCAATCAATTAAATATAAATAACCATATGCAAATCAAAAGATTACATCTAAATTCTAGAAAATAAAATTAGCTATTCATAATTAAAAGAGAATAAACAATTAAATTAACAATAAAAATAATAAACATAATAATAACTTATAATTAAATTCAAGATAAAGTTTAGAGAGAACTTGTTTTGGGATACAATCTTTGATAAACTCAAGCTTCCAAAAATTCTTCCTCTTGATCAAAATAAAAAAATAAAACAATTCTACTCTAAGAAAGCATATGAAAATCTCTCTACATATTTTTTTTTTTGGGATTTTCTTTGATGCTCTTTTCCTTTGCCAAGTATGGTATTTGTAGGCATGCTTGGTAGAAGAATTCAAGTTCCATTAAAATTCTTACATCAAAAATTCAATATTGATGGTTAGGTTGGCCACTAACCATTGAATTTTTACATCAAAAATTCAACAATAGTTAGGTTGGCCACCAACCATTAAATTTTGGCCACCAACCATTAAATTTTGGCCACCAATCATTGAATTTATTTCTCATGGATTGAAAACTTGAATCATTGCTTCCATCATTATTTTTATGACATCACCGCCTGCATCATTTATTTTATTGCATCATTGTGACATCATTTTGATCTGCAAAAATAAAATAAAAATACTTAAAATATGTTATAATTTATTTATAAATTGTAGAACTATTTATTTCTAAAAATAAGTAATAATATTATTGTATTCTCGAGAACTGAACTAAAATTTATGTTTAAACAAATAAAATAACTCTAAAAATATAGAGTTATCAATATATATATATATATATATGTATATGTACATATAGATATATATATATATATATATATATATATATATATATATATATATATATATATATATGTGTGTGTGTGTGTGTGTGTGTATGTACATATACATATATATGTACATATATATATATATATATACACGTATATATACATATACATATATATGTACATATACATATACATACATACATACATACATATATATATATATATATATATATATATATATATATATATATACACACACATATATATATATGTATATGTACATATATATATACATATACATATATATGTACATATACATATACACATATATATATATGTATGTATATGTACATATATATATATATATATATGTGTGTGTGTGTGTATGTATATACACACACATATATATATATATATGTGTGTAGTTAACAATATTTTCAATTTAATTAATTAATTAATGAAAAGTAACCGCGGAAAAAATGTATGCATATATGTTCACTTCATTGTATTGAAGTTTCATAACTAAATCATATGAAATCATGATTATTTTAAGTGAGCATTTAAATTAATTAATATACTTTACCAATTATAATTACGGATTTTATTTATTATTATTTTCATTTTTTTTTAAAAGGAGAAATTTAAATTTAAAATTTAAATCAACTTTTCATTTGATAGTGCTAATTAAGTTGTAAAATTAATTTTGAGTAGCTAAAATAAGTTAATTAATTAATCTGTGTTTTACTCAGATAAAAGAGAATTTGATAGTGCTAATTAAGGTTTTTATATGAAAACTGAAATTCTTGTAATTAAAAATGGCTAATTATCATCAGGATAGGCACGGATTAAGCTCTTCTTTCTCAACCCTGGCAAAGCAGTTACCTATTTATTTTTGTAGAATCCAGTTGAGCATTAAACAATAAAAACTTGATTTTCCTTTTTTTTTTCCTTTTTTTTTTTTCTAAATATTGGCAATATTTTTGTGTTAATATGATATTTCGGCATGTTAGTAATTACAGTTTAAAATGTGGCCCTTTGATTGGCTCATTGCAATCAAGATTTTAATTAATTGTTTTACGTATTGTATCAGTATTGGAATCATTGTTAGAAAATCGGCTGCCGCTATCATAAATTTTCAAAAATGATTAATAAATTAATATAATTTAATAAGAAATAGAATGTAACGTTTAAAATGTAATACATTAAATTAATTAACATTTAAATAAGCATAATTGCAACAAGAAAAATTCAAATTAAATAAATAATAACAATAAATTAAATTCAAATTACACAACTAATAATAATAAATTAGTCTTATTTTATTAATTCATGGGAAAAAATCATATTATTCAAGATGAATAAGGTAATAAAAGAAATTCCTTTCTATTACAAGTAAATAAAGAAAAATTAAAAAAAAAATACATCACAATATTAATTAATCACCACCAAAAAAAGTGTCGGGGAGAATCTGAATTCTCTTGTTTATTGTTAAACTTATTTAAATTTTCGTTCAAATATAAATAATGTAAAAAATAATATACTAATAATTTACATTAATAAAATAGAACAAATGTAAAATAATAGTCTTTTAAACAATATATTTATAATTGTAAAATAAAAAATATAATAATAATATTTATTTATTGGTATGTCATGCCCGCATCATTAAATAACGATCGTATTAGTATGTATCCAGTAATTCATTATCAATTCAAAACTAATCCCATTAGTATAGTGTAACAAATAAATAGTATATCGAATCATGATAACTCTATATTTTTAGAGTTATTTTAATTATTTAAACTTAAATTTTAGCTCAATTCTCAAGAATGCAATAATATTATTACTTATTTTTAGAAATAAATAGTTCTACAATTTATAAATAAATTATAACATATTTTAAGTATTTTTATTTTATTTTTACAGATCAAAATGATGCAGTAAAAATAAAGATGCAAGCAATGATTCAAGTTTTCAATCCATGAGAAATAAATTCAATGGTTGGTGGCCAAAATTCAATGGTTGGCAGCCAACCTAACCATTTTTGAATATTGATAAAGGAATTCAATGGTTGGTGGCCAAAATTCAATGGTTGGTAGCCAACCTAACTATTTTTGAATATTGAGGAAGGAATTCAATGGTTGGTAGCCAACCTAACCATTAATGTTGAATTTTTGATGTAAGAATTTTAATGGAACTTGAATTCTTCCACCAAACATGTCTATAAATACCATGCTTGGCAAAGGGAAATAACATCAAAGAAAATCCATAAAAAAAATATGTAGAGAGATTTTCATATGTTTTCTTAGAGTAGATTAGTTTTATTTTTTATTTTGATCAAGAGGAGGAGTTTTTGGAAGCTTGAATTCATCAAAGATTGTATTCCAAAACAAGTTATCTCTAAACTTTATTCTTGAATTTAATTATAAGTTATTATTATGTTTATTATTTTTATTGTTATTTAATTATTTCTTCATTCTCAATTATGAATAGCTAAATTTATTTTTCTAGAATTTAGATGTAATCTTTTGATTTGCATATGATTATTTATATTTAATTGATTGGGTTGATTGTTGGAATTAATCTTTTATCTTAGAACTTAATGCTTGTAATTAACCGGCCATTAATTGCATGATTTAAGATATTGTGTGAAGTAGCGAGAGTGGAAGCACAATATTAGTTCATTAGGATAATTGACCTAGGGAATGTATTACTTAGAGATAAGATACTCCTTTGTGATTTTTAAAGGGATTTCCATAAAACTTAATGGGTTTGTGTTAATTGCTTATGATCACGAGAGTAGACATAAGGTTAATATGAGCACACATGTTGTATCTTGAGAGAGAACATCATATAATTTAGGGAAATCTAATCATTAATTCCAGCAAAAATAATCCAATCTAAAAAAATATAAAGTAATCATAGGTAATCAATTGATGAATTCTAAATCCTAGGCCATTAATCTTATTTCATATTATCATCATTTATTTACTTGAACTTTACTTTAGCTTAAAATACGACTTCTCATAATTGATTTTCTAAATAATAGAATATTCAATAGTTTTGGTACTTGTCAACTCTTCCTCGTGGGATCGACACTTATTTCACTACTATATTACTTGTTCACGACCTGTGCACTTGCAGAAATCGCGCAACAAATTTTTGGCGCCGTTGCCGGGGAAGGCAATTTTTGACAATATCAATAGGTTGATATACTCTATTACTTTAGATTTTTTTTTATATATATATTTTTAAAATTTTGCAGTTTTTTTTTAACTTTTATAAAAAAAAAAAAAAAAAAAAAAACAATAAAAAAAGAGAAAGATGGCTTTCCACAACTTGTAATGGTGGAATGGAGGAGTGATGCTAAATGGAGCAGCAAGCATGTATGGTGAGGATGTTTTTGGTAAGTTAAATGCTAAAATTGATGCATTGCTTAACTTAATTGATAAACTTGATACAAATAGTTTATTTAATTCATGTTTGAGTTGTGATCTGTGTGGAGGTAATCATTTGAATTTTGAGTGCCAATATGCAGAGTAGATACAATTTTTCCCAAATTATAACAAGTATGAGAATTATCCATATTCCAACATAAATAACTCAGGATGGAGTGACTATTTGAGCTTTTCATGGGAAAATCAATGCGATCAAGGTAACAATTCATGGTATCCTTATCAATATGATTTTCAAGATCATGTGCCATTTGAGGAGCACAGACCATCTTATGAAGCAGTATTGGAAAGATTCATAAATGCTACTCATGAACGATGTGAAAGATTGGAAGATAGGATGAGTCAATGGACTAGCCACAATACAAATTTTGATGTACAAATGGAACAATTTACTAGTCCATTAGATGCTCAAGGCCATAGTAACCTAACAAGTCAAATTGAAGAATATTCTACAGATCAATGTTTGGCAATTTCTTTGAGTGATGATGAGATGATTGATAAAGCAGATACTTCAAGCAAGCAAGAAAAAAAGGAAGAAGTTGAGAGCAATTTTCCCAAGAAATATTCTTCTCTTATGGATAATATCTGCGGAGTGGTTGAAATTGATGGGGAAATTGAAGAAGTATTTGAACAAGAGCACTCAAATGAAACTTTTTTAGTTTGCTTGGTGAATACAACACCATATATGTCAGACCATAAAGAATATCAATTTGATGACTTGGAAGAAAATAAAAAGCATTCACCACCATCAACTGAGCACTCACCAACTCTTGATTCAATACCACTACCTTCTTATCTCAATTTCTTGAGAAAATTCAAAGCAAGAAAAAGAGCTCGTTTGAAAGCTTTTGGAAATTATGAGCCTAATTGTGAAATATTAAATAATTCTTGTCTTAACCTTTTTCCATGCAGGCTCAAATTAAGTTGGCTGGACTCATTAAAATTGGCAAAAGTCCATCTTTCCACAATTATCGAGATGATATACTTTGTATATTATCCTCCTTGATGAAGGTCTAGCTATAGTCAAGCTAAAGACTATAAATTAAGCGCTTTTGGGAGGCAACCCAAATTTCTAACTTTTTACTTCTTTTTAATTTCTTTTGTTCTTTTATTTGTTTCATTCTATTTTTGCTTTAGTGTTGTTTGTGAGTTATTAAAAAGATTATTAGGAGGAAACCTAAGTTTTCTCTTTACTAGGTTTCTTTTATTTCTGTTTAGTTGTTTCATTTTAAATTTTCTCTTTCATTTTCTTAGCTAAGTTAATCAGATATGGAAGCATCTCTTGCAGCACTAAAAAACAGATTTCCAACTCTTCCCCAAGATGTACTCAGGAAAATTGATGAACGCAGATTGGAAAGAATGAAGGCATTTAGGCGTCTGAATCTTCCTGAGGATATTCGTTGGATCATAGAAGCCAAAGTACGATTAGCAGATGAGCTTGATGACTCATTTATTAAATGTTTGCCAGGTAAGGGGAGAAGTTCTTACTCAAAGAAGAGAAGAGCTAAGAGAATGGGAGTCTGCTATAAGTGTGCAAGATGGAATTGCAACACACGCTATAGGAATATTGGATTTGCATCCATAAATCGAGAAGACAAAATTAAATTCATAAAGGATGGACTGAGTAAGGAGTCTATGGATAATATCCTTCAGACTCTTGAGACGCATCCTTGTGGACAAGTTCAACGCACTCTTTTAGATTTATGGGAACTATTCAAATAAGAGAACCAGCGTTACAGTCTAGGGAATCTGACGATAAAAGATCCTGTTTGCCAGTTAATAAAAACTGGATGGAAAGCCTATCCTCGACTCATAGAAGACGTGTAAGCTGTTACTGGACATAAAACCAGAGGAAGATGTGAACCAAAATCACAACTACTATTCATAATCAGGTGTATTACTAACTTTTTTATTTTTCGATGCATTATTTTTCTACATCTTGTAGTACTTTTTGACTTTTTAGCATCTGGATTTTATTTTCCTTTCTACTGTCGATAACTTTTTAGTCTTTCAATGTCTACTTTTAGCTTTTCAATATTTTTTTTTTGACTTTTGTACACATGCTACAGATTTTTCTACTTTCATTAGCTTTTTAGTATTTCAATGTCTGTTTCTTTTTAGTTTTTCAAATATTTCTTTTGAAATTTGTACACACAGCATTGATTATTTTTGTTTTCATTATCATTTTTGTTTTTATACTTTTTCTGTCAACAATTAATTTACCCCATTGAACTGTTCTTTTACTCTTCTAGTTTCTTTATATGCACATTCATTATTTTTAATATGCACACAACCCTTTCGAGAGATCTGTGAGAGAAAATGGCAGAATCCTGAACACGCAAATTCAAAACTATTTGTGTCTTTTGTAGTCCAAACTCTGGCAAGAAAAGAGAGTACTTGATAGCAGCTAATGAACTTGGTAGGATTTTAGCTGAACGAAAAATTGATTTGGTGTTTGAGGGAGGTAGTTTAGGGTTAAGGGGATGTGTCGCAAGTTCTGCATATATTAGAGGTAGTAAAGTCTTAGGAATAGTTCTAAAGGCTTTGGCTGAAAATAAACAAATCACTGGTGGAACTATAGGTAATGAGTTACAGGTCAATAGCATGTACGAACGAATGGCATACATGAATCTCAATGCTGATGCTTTTATCGCATTACCTGGTGGTTTAGAAACATTTGAAGATATTTTCACCATTACATCTTGGACACAATTAACTGTTCTTCAGAAACCATTGGGATTACTTAATGTTGATGGTTTTTATAATGGTTTGTTATCTTTTCTTGATCATTCTGTGGAACAGGGTTTTATGACACCAGCGAGTCGACGCATCTTAGTCTCTGCTTCAACTATTGATCAATTAATTGATCAACTGCAAAACTTTAAATCCGAATCTGATCCATTGATGGCGCAGGTAGTTTGGCACCCCAGGGCCAGTAGCAGTAAAAAGCGAGGACTAGATCTGAATCTCCGGTTATAACTTCCCTAACTCTTATAGTTTTTTTTTTGTCGCATTTTTTTTTGTTTTGTGTGTGTGTTTTTTTTTTGTTACACCTTATCAAGCGAAATTTTAGGTTCGATTCACTAAATGTAAGATGGCTAAGTAAAGAGTTAATTTTGTACTCTTGATACGCATCTTAAATTTATGTGATTTTCCTTTTCAAAAAAAGAAAAAACTAACTAACTAACTCAAGAGTTATTCATACAAGATGGCTGAGTAAAGAGTATTTTTTGTGCTCTTGATACGCATCAGTATTTTTTTTTTCTTTTTCTAGTTTCCAAAATAAAAAAAAATAAAAAAAATAATAAATACAAAAAAAAATTGATGTTTTCTTTTTTGTGTGATTAGTTTCTCATGCTTGCTTTTAGTGTTGTTTCATGATGTTTTATAGGAAATAAGGAAGTGGAATGCACATCCTACTTACAATTTGGAATCCACTTTTCTACAAGAGGGAGTATTTTCTTTCTTTTGATTTATTTCTTTGACATTGAGGACAATGTCTATTGCAAGTTTGGGGGAGATTTAGCTTGCTTTTTTGTTTTCAGTAATTTCTTTCATATTTTGATGAATAAATTTAAAATTTTTTACTCTTTTATTAATAAAATATGCTTGTGTTAAATAAATTGATGAAAGGTCAATGATAGATTATAATTGATATTTCTGGACAATTTATTAAAGTATTTCAGGTTGAGCAACTATTTTGGGTAGGAAATTAACTTTTATTAAGATTATGTTTTGCTTTGCTTTGGATTATATTGATTGCATTGAATTTGTGTATGCTTACTTAGAGAGGGCTTCTACACATTTTTATCTTCATTTGCCTCACCTATCTTAGAACATGTTTTTGCAAACTTTTGAGGTGAAATTTTGAATTCATTTTGAAAGAGAGATATGATTTAGGCATTGTTTGTTTAGCCTGTTACTTGTATCTACCCTTATTTTAATTTTATTCCCTAGTTTACCCCTTTGTGCCTTGATAATTTTAGTTTTCTTTTCTTTGTTAATTAACCTTAATTGTTATCCTTCACCCTATTTGTGAGATAATTTTGTCAAGTTTACATTTTATTGAAGAAAAGAGAATTATTAAAGTTTTAAAAGAAAATAAGGATATCTAATAACTGAAAGTATTATTGAAGACCACCTTCTGCTTAAAATAAGTTTGGGGGAAAGCAAGAAAATTGAATAAAATAAAAATTAGTATTCTTGCTTATCTTTAGAATAATGTTGTTGGCAAAAAAAAATAAAAGAAAAAAAATAAAAAAGGAAAAAAAATAAAAAAAATAGAAGAAGAAGAAGGGAGCTTAAAAGAAGAAACATTAAAGAAGAATAATGCTGAAGATGGAAGGGATCCTTCATTAACATAATCCCTTTATTTGAGCTATTGATTTTCTTTTGTAAACTTGATATAATTATCTTACTTTTATTCATTTAGCTTTTTCTTTGTTTAGCCAAAAGACCTTGTGTTAGCCCCATTACAAGTCTAGTTAAGACCTATTGATCTCTCTTAATTTGTGAATTCCATTAGTGGAGATTGTTTGCATTAATATGCTTATGAGATTTGCACATTTATTTTATATCTTTTGATAGAGGCATTTAAAAATATCAGTGTGTATATGCCTATCTGAAGTGCAATAATTTCTTTGCGGTTGATTTAATGCATGGTTATTCAGGGCATGATTAAGATGAGGATTATTTTGAACCTGAGATAGAAACTTGATTTGCAATACTATTGATATGTTGTTTGTGAATATTAATTTCTTGAGACCTTTGAAAAATTATTCAAACTAAGCATGAGAAGATTAAATTTTCTTTTTGAAATAAATAGTTGAAAATTTAGAGTTTTAAAGGTGTTTGTGGGTATCACCACTGGAAGCCCTCACGAGACTATAACTCATCCTCTACGGGACACCCAGGGGTTTAAAGGCTTGTTGCATATGCTAAATGCAATTGTAATTTCCTACGAAAGTGGACTAGTTTAGGTTTTGAATTTTCCTTTGCTTGAGGACAAGCAAAAACTTAAGTTTGGGGATGTGATAACTCTATATTTTTAGAGTATTATTTAAATTTAAATTTTAGCTCAATTCTCAAGAATGCAATAATATTATTACTTATTTTTAGAAATAAATAGTTCTACAATTTATAAATAAATTATAACATATTTTAAGTATTTTTATTTTATTTTTACAGATCAAAATGATGCAGTAAAAATAAAGATGCAAGCAATGATTCAAGTTTTCAATTAATGAGCCAAAATTCAATGGTTGGTAGCCAACCTAACCATTTTTGAATATTAATAAAGAAATTCAATGGTTGGTGGCCAAAATTCAATGGTTGGTAGCCAACCTAACTATTTTTGAATATTGATGAAGGAATTCAATGGTTGGTGGCCAACCTAATTATTAATGTTGAATTTTTGATGTAAGAATTTTAATGGAATTTGAATTCTTCCACCAAACATGTCTATAAATACCATGCTTGGCAAAGGGAAATAACATCAAAGAAAATCCATAAAAAAAAACATGTAGAGAGATTTTCATATATTTTCTTAGAGTAGATTAGTTTTATTTTTTATTTTGATCAAGAGGAGGAGTTTTTAGAAGCTTGAATTCATCAAAGATTGTATTCCAAAACAAGTTCTCTCTAAACTCTATTCTTGAATTTAATTATAAGTTATTATTATGTTTATTATTTTTATTGTTAATTTAATTATTTCTTCCTTCTCAATTATGAATAGCTAAATTTATTTTTCTAGGATTTAGATGTAATCTTTTGATTTGCATATGATTATTTATATTTAATTGATTGGGTTGATTGTTGGAATTAATCTTTTATCTTAGAACTTAATGCTTGTAATTAACTGACCATTAATTGCATAATTTAAGATATTGTGTGAAGTAGCGAGAGTGGAAGCACAATATTAGTTCATTAGGATAATTGACCTAGGGAATGTATTACTTAGAGATAAGAATACTCCTTTGTGATTTTTAAAGGGATTTCCATAAGACTTAATGGGTTTGTGTTAATTGCTTATAATCACGAGAGTAGACATAAGGTTAATATGAGCACACATGTTGTATCTTGAGAGAGAACATCATATAATTTAGAGAAATCTAATCATTAATTCCAGCAAAAATAATCCAATCTAAAAAAATATAAAGTAATCATAGGTAATCAATTGATGAATTCTAAATCTTAGGCCATTAATCTTATTTCATATTATCATCATTTATTTACTTAAACTTTACTTTAGCTTAAAATACGACTTCTCATAATTGATTTTCTAAATAATAGAATATTCAATAGTTTTGATACTTGTCAACCCTTTCTCGTGGGATCGACACTTATTTCACTACTATATTACTTGTTCACGACCTGTGCACTTGCAGAAATCGCGCAACAAATCACTCCAAAATTCAGATGAAACAGTCGATATGTTATTTTAAAACCATGATTGCAATACTCCCCCGAACTTTTGCTAATTTTTGTGAAATGCTGCAGGATCATAAAGCAATTTCAATTGCACCCATATTTAAAAAAAATTAACAAAAATCTCACTTCCTTAACTATGAAAACCCTAATTTCAAATATTGAATGTACTTTTAAGTTAGTAACAAGAAGAAAAATTAATGCATTGATATATCGTACACTTTGTCTATAATCACAATTAATAATAAAAAGATGACTTATTAATTATATTGTAGATTTAAAAGACGACGCGCGTCATGAATTTTATCATAAGTATGAAAGGTATGTTTATTAATTATACTATGAATTAAAACATGACAAGCCTCACACATTAGAATGCTAAAAAAATCTAAAACCCTAATAACATTTAAATTACGTAGAATATGTATTATAAACTTTCAATGTAATTAACTTTTATATTCAAATTTTATTTTATAATTTAAAATAAAATATATCAATACACAACCTAAAAACTATTTTATACAAATTAATATACGAGTATATATTCAATATAGTATCAAACTAGTTAGTTGTAAAATTAACTAAGTATAAACTAGTAATTATCTAATATATATAACACATAAATAAGGAAAAAAAAAAACGATTTATTATGAAAAGGGCTTAAATGATAAAAATGTAAGTACTACGTGCTACAACAATGAAAAGAACAAGAAATAGAGTGTGGATATAATACTAATTAAAAAATTAATTAAGGGTAAAAATATATTTTTAGTGTAAATAAAAATTTCTAATTTTATTTTTTTAGTAAATAATTAACAATTTATTGAACTGTGAATTTAAAATTTTACAGTTCTGAAGATAAATTAGATATGTTTTTCACATTATATAAGCCCTTAATAATCGTAGAGGTTGAAGCCATACATAAAGAGAAAATGGTGAAAAGTAGTGAAAGAAAAACAAGGGGGATGAGGGGTCAGAGGAGTAGAGTGTATCTAAGGTTAGAACGAAATGTTTTTAATATTAATAATCAGTATTATCGTATAAATCAAATGATATTAGACAACTTTTATGATGTGGCATCTTCAAACTGACACTGGAAATAATGGTTACTCTGGCCAATATTGAAAGAAAACGTGGGAATAGAAGATACAAATGGCCGGGAAGTATTTGCGCCATTCATGACAACTCTTCTCCTGGTTATGGCTGGTTGCTTCCCGGATGGCTTGCTGAGGAAGGGGTCATGCCAAGTGGAAGAGTCTATAGGGTAATTTTCTAATTTACTTATTATATATCGATCTCTATAATTTAATTTGCTCTTTAATTAATTAATTTAAAGTTATTATAGCTAATTAAATTCGTGTTTTAGAGCTGTGGTTCTAAATAATAATCATTGGAAATGGTTGAGATTTTACAAAAGGATTTTACATGTATATTTAACCAAAAAACTTGAAAACAAATTTCTTTTTCAGCTAAAATGAAATTTTGTTTTATTTTTTTTTAAGAAATTGCATGTTTGGCTTCCACTTCTTGTTATTATAATTAAGAAAAAATTTTCACACACACATATATATATGTTTAGATCTATCATTTCCGTCTAATATGGCTTCAAATTAACATCGATTAATTATGTGAACATTCAGTGCTTATATGTATTTATAGATTATTTCCTTTAAGATTTACCATATCAAAGCATTTTTCTATATATATATATGTGTGTGTGTATTATGTTTAGATCTATCATTTTTATCTAATATGACTTCAAATTAACATCGATTAATAATGTGAACATTCAATGCTTATATGTATATATAGATCATTTCCTTTAAGATTTACCATATCAAAGCATACATATATATATATAGACACGCACACACACACATATATATATATGGTGTGTATATATATATATATATATATATATATATATATATATATATATATATATACACATATATATATATAATATTGATAATCAGTACTATTGTATGAATCAAATGATATTAGGCAACTTTTATGATGGTGGCATCTTCAAATTGACACCGGAAACAATGGCTACTTTGGCCCATATTGAAAGAAACCGAGGGAATAGAAGATACAAATCACCGGGAAGCATTCGCACCATCCATGACAACTCTTCTCCTGGTTATGGCTGGTTGCTTCCCGGATGGCTTGCTGAGGAAAGGGTCATGCCAAGTGGAAGAGTCTATAGGGTAATTTTCTAATTTACTTATTATATATCGACCTCTATAATTTAATTTGCTCTTTAATTAATTAATTTAAAGTTATTATAGCTAATTATTGGAAATGATCATTGGAAATGGTTGAGATTTTACAGGAGGATTTTATATGTATATTGAACCAAAAAACTTGAAAACAAATTTCTTTTTCAGCTAAAATGAAATTTTGTTTTATTTTTTTTAAGAAATTGCATGTTTGGCTTCCACTTCTTGTTATTATAATTAAGAAAAAATCTCACACACACATATATATTGTGTATTATGTTTAGATCTATCATTTTTATCTAATATGGCTTGAAATTAACATCGATTAATTATGTAAACATTTAGTGCTTATATGTACATATAGATCATTTCCATTAAGATTTACCATATCAAAGCATATATATATATATATATATATATGTGTGTGTGTGTGTGTGTGTGTGTATTATATTTAGATCTATCATTTTTATCTAATATGGCTTCAAATTAACATCGATTAATTATGTGAACATTCAGTGCTTATAAGTATATATAGATCATTTCCTTTAAGATTTACCATATCCAAGCATTTTTCTATATATATATATGTGTGTGTGTGTGTGTATTATGTTTAGATCTATCATTTTTATCTAATATGGCTTCAAATTAACATCGATTAATTATGTGAACATTCATTGCTTATATGTGTATATAGATTATTCCTCTACGATTTACCATATCAAAGTATTTTTCTATATATATATATGTGTGTGTATTATGTTTAGATCTATCATTTTTATAGCTTTAAATTAACATCGATTAATTATGTGAACATTCAGTGCTTATTTGTATATATAGATCATTTCCTTTAAGATTTACCATATCAAAGCATTTTTCTGTGGAGATTCTCCATCCCACTAATTTTAACAATTTTACATAATTATATCAATGAGTCATGTATATAAATTGATCATTTCCTTTAAAATTTTGCCACATTAAATATTTTTTAAAATTGAGTTTATATTTTCCCTAAAATTAAAAAAGGGGTATATATTTAAATTAAAAATATAATTTTAGATATGACAATTTCACATTACTTCTATTGGGCCTCGCTCTCATTTCTTCATAAAATCTTCACTCCATATACAAAAATTGATAATTTCAATTAAGATTTACGCAAAGATTCTCCACTCTGCCAGTGATTATAGTATAATGATGGATTTGACTCTCTTGCTTTGCCCATTCTAATCCATGCTCTAATTTTATCTTGATTTTAAAAAATATGTACATTTAGCATAGTTTAGTGACAAGTGTATATGCAATATGAACAATAAAATTAAATTTGAATCCCATCTTCTATTGCTAAAAAAAAGTTAGATAAACCCAATATAGATTAACAAGAAGACAAAATATTCTTGCTATGTTTATATTTTTTAAAAAAGGTTCAGCTGAGTAGATTTTATATTCCTTAATAAAGGTTTGCTCCAAATAGGATGGAAAATTTCCATTTTTGTTTTTGTTATTATTTTTTTTTTTTTATCTCTTCATAACCCTATGGTGATTCAAAAAAGAATTATATGTATAAAAATTTATTTATCTTTATCTGTTGTAATTATATGCATCATTTTCTTTTTTTTTTATTAGTTAAGCCTACTATATTGGTATTTTTGTATATTTTTAATATAACCAAAATGAAAAGCATGAAATTAATGTAAACGACTTGACATTGTTTGATGTCTATGAATTATTCAATTCATTTCTACCGTAAATTATAATTTAGAAATTCATTTATAAAAATTAAGGATAAGGCATGAATTAAATTCATAAATTTGTTTACTATATTCTTTAAAATGATAAAAAAAAAAATGTGACATTGTTGTGCAGTACTACTATGACCCTAGAGGGAAATTTTACAACACCCAGGAAGAAGTTCTCTTTGTTTTCGAAAACTCAGGGTTGATTGTTCTTGATTATTGATCCATGGGAAGGTAATTAAACCACTTATATTATTTTTATTTGTTTTTGTTAATTTTATTAATTAATTATATTTTCCACTTTATAGTTTACTATTATATTATCAAAAGAATCTAATTTTGTTAAGACAAATATATAGGCTGTTGGTGTATATATCTTGTTATCTCAATTTTCTTCTTTATTGGATGGATGTATAACTTGTATTAATTAAATATTGCAGGAAGGCCTGATTAATATGCATGTTCAAGCATTAATAGAAGAGAAGGTTTAATTAATGGAATAGCACTAATTGTTGGAGCTTTAAAGTGTTTTTTTGGTTTAATTTGCTCTTGAGATGGTTTAATTTGCTGTTGAGACTGAGCTTTTATAATTAATTAAAGAATTTTGTTTGTTATAAATAGCAGCATCCATATGTTTTTATAAATCAAAAGAGAAATTATAAGGGTGTTTGGTAGGTTATAATAAAATGTAATGTAATATAATCAAATGAATTTTTAACATAAATTAATATTAGAAATTCATACATTATATTACATGTCATCACAGTCAATCAAACATACTCTAATGATTCTAATCCAAATTCTTCTAGTATAATTGAAAGGGCTTTTTGTTTTGCCCCGATAACTACCTTTTGAGTAGGCAATGTCTCAACTGTATCCTTGCCCCCTAATGAAGACAAAATCCCCTTACTATTTGTATCTCATTAAAGAAAGGAATTGCAATTTAGACCTAAAAAACATGATTTCATATATTATCCTTACACTTAACAAAGAGAATTTCCTTATTATTTAAATCCAATTGGAAAAGAAATTGCCATTTGCACCTCATTAATATGGTCTCATATCTTATCCTTATAACTAATAGAGAGAAAATTCCATTACTCATTTGGATCTAATTAGAAAAAGAGTTTGCCATTTGAAACCAATTAGGAAAGGAAATCGTCGTCTAAATCTTATTAACATAGTCCCATGCTTTGCTCATACACTTAATAAAGAGAAAAATGACTTGCCATTTGAACCTAATTAGAAAAATAAATTGCAATAAGGACTTAATTAGAAAAAAAAAATTGCCATTTGCACTTGATTAAGATGGTCCCCTATCTTGTCCATACACCTAATTAGAAAAAGAATTGCCATATGGACTTAATTAGAAAAAGAAATTGCCATCTTGATTTGATTAAAATGGATCCCTGTCTTATCCATACACCTAGCATGGAGAAAATTTCATTATTATTTGAATCTAATTAAAAAAAGAAATTAACATATATGACTTAAATAGAAAAAAGAATTCGTTATTGATTTGATTAATATGGTCTCCTGTCTTTTTTGAACACCTAATAAAGAGAAAATTCCGATCCTATTTGGACATAATTAGACACATAAATTACCATCTAGACTAAATTAGAAAATGAAATTGTCATCTAGACTTAATTTGACCAAAAAAAAAAAAAAAGAATTGTCATTTGGATTAACAAGATTTTTTGTCATGCCCTTACATCTAAATGAGAGAAAAAATTCCCTTGCCATTTGAACCTAATTAGAAAAAGAAATTTCTAATTAAATCTGATTAATATAGTCTCTTAATAATTCTAGTCTAAATTCTGCTGGTATAATTGAAGGGGCTTTTTGTTTTGCCGCCGATAACTACATTTTGAGTAGCAATGTCTCAACTTTGTCCTTGCCCCCCTAATGAAGAGAAAATCCCTTACTTTTTCGATCTCATTAAAGAAAGCAATTGCTATTAGACCTAAATAATGTGATTCCATATTAACTCCTTACACTTAACAAAGAGAATTTCCTTATCATTTAAATCCAATTAGAAAAAAGAAATTGCCATTTGCACCTGATTAATATGGTCTCATATCTTATTCTTATACCTAACAGAGAGAAAATTCTTTTTGTCATTTGGATCTAATTCAAAAAAGAGATTGCCATTTGAAACCAATTAGAAAAGAAAATTGTCATCTAAATCTTATTAACATGGTCCCATGTCTTGTGCATATACTTAATAAAGAGAAAAATGCCTTGCCATTTGGACCTAATTAGAAAAATAAATTGCAATATGGACTTAATTAGTAAAAAGAATTGCCATTTGTACTTGATTAAGATAGTCCTCTGTCTTGTCCATACACCTAATTAGAAAAAGAATTACCATATAGATTTAATTAGAAAAAGAAATTGCCATCTTGATTTGATTAAAATTGACCCCTATCTTGTCCATACACCTAGCAGAGAGAAAATTTCATTATTATTTGAACCTAATTAAAAAAAAGAAATTATATATGGACTTAATTAGAAAAAAGAATTGTCTTATTGACTTGATTAACATGGTCTCCTATCTTTTCTGTACACCTAACAAAGAGAAAATCCCATTGCTATTTGGACCTAATTAGGAACATAAATTACCATCTAGACTAAATTAGAAAATGAAATTGTCATCTAGTCTTAATTAGAAGGAAAAAAAAAAAAAAAAAAAAAAAAAAAAAAAAGAATTGCCATTTGGATTAACATGATTCTTTGCCCTTACATCTAAATGAGAGAAAAAATTACCCTACCATTTGAACCTATTTAGAAAAAGAAATTTCCAATGAAATCTTATTAATATGGTCTTCTATCTTATTCCTTCATTAACAAAGAGAAAATTCCCTTGCTATTTTGATCTAATAGAAATAGAAATTTTCATTTGGATATGATTAATATGATTTTCTATCTTGTCCTAACATTCAATAGAGAGAGAATTTCTTTACCATTTGGACATCTAATAAGAGAAAGTAACTGCCAATTGAATTCTATAATTAGAAAAAAGAACTACAATTTGAACCCAATTAATATGGTCTCTTATTTTGTCCATGCTCCTAACATAGAGAAAATTTCTTTACCATTTAAACGTAGTTAGGGGAAAAAAAAGATACATTAGCATTTTCATTAAAAATATTTGAAAATGGTAGTACAAAAGACACTCTTTTTTTTTTTTTTTTTTTGCCAAATGTGCAAAAGACATTCAAACGTATAAATTAATCATGGTTTTCATACCTAGTTCAACTTTTGAGTATGTAAAAGTAAAGGATCATGGGGTTAGAGGTTGAATTAAAATTGAATCGAAATTTTAAGTAATATCATGTATTTATTATTTATATATTAAAAATAAATAAAATATATACATATAACTAAAATTAAATAGTGGTATAAATAAAAAAAATAGGGTAAAGTACTATTTAGTCCTTATGGTTTGACCAAAATAATGACTTTATCCCCTCAGTTTGAAAAAGTCATCATTTAGTCTCCATAGTTTTATTCCATTAAACAATTTAGTCCTTCTATTAAAACATTCAATAAATTTCCGTTAACTCCATGCGTAATATCTAAAATACCCTCAAAATATCTCTAGCCCTAATTTCCTTTACTGAAACTCAAAATATTTCTTCTTCTCGTTCAATCTAACATAGAAATTCTTCTCTTTTGCTCTGTCTTCTTTTTAGTTTATGCAAAAAACAAAATTTAGGGATTAAATTATTTGTTGACAGCAAATGAATTTGAAGGTGTTTGGTTTAATTTCACTATATTTATAAATGAACCCATTTATGAGGTACCTTTACATGTTCTGTTATTTGTATATTCGATTGCATGTGTGTGTGTGTTGGGGGGTGTGTTTGATTGTGTGCTTGTTTTTCAATTAAGTAGAACGCACTTAATAATTTTCAATTCCAAAATCTAGGCATAACGGGTAAAATTTTAAAGTCAATGGGTGGAGTTGATATTATGTTCTTTTGCTATAATGTTATTTTTGTGTTGTGTTATATATTGCTATTGTGTTCTTGAAATACAATGATATTCTACGTATTGATTTTTATGATAAATGCAATTTGAGAATTAGTGCACACTAGGTGTTTGTGAAAATGTCTTAATGGACATATTGTAGTCAAACACAAAGTAATTTGAAATTTTTTACTCTGTTATTGTTTATATTATTATGATCATGCATTTTATTTTATATTATTTTATTTTTTTACTTTGATGAATCTAGGCCCAGGTTTAGCATAAAGATACCATTAAATTAGCTTATTCCTTTGTGTTCCCACTAGTGCTTTCACTGACTGCATTTTGAATTGTCAGTCGCTTGTCCATCAACTTATTATGTTTTCTTTCCAAATCACTTGAAATGCCAATTTCCTATATTGTGATTTGAATTTCACTAGCATTAGTTGTGTGTGGCACGTTGTTTTGAATGTTAAGTTTGGCAACTTCAATGTGAAAATGCTTGTTAATCTTGTAAAATAGCTGGGCCCACTCTTTATTTGTGTTTCATTTTTGGATTATTAACTTAAAAGGTAAGCATCAGTTTTTTGGGACAAGAACTAAGCAAAGATTTTCCCCAGTGTCTCCTAATGAACCATAAAATTTGGAAATCCCATAGGAGTTCTCTTAGCATTAATGTTAGCATGTAGATTTTTTGGTTAAAGCTAGGCACAATTAGGTTGAGATAGCAACCAAGTGAAGATTTTTCCTCAATGCCTTCTCTTGAGCCCTACGAGTATTTGAGAGGTTAGCTTGGTAAGGGGATTTGGACCTATCAGGCTATCACTCAAACATTCTCCAGGTTGTTAAATAGTAGTTTAATAATGTTGTATATTGTACTTTCATTTCCATATTAGGTTTTTAACATATATATTGGACTAAGGATATTGATGAATGTGTACATTATGTGTGTCCTATTCTTTTATTCATATCATATAATTATTTAATATCATGATTATGGGCTAAATAAGCATAAATAGTCATTTTATATATTTGTGTATATTCCATGCAAATAGTCATTAATAGTTATTTTTCTTTACATTTGTTTTCTTTTTTAATTTCAAGTTGGATTAAAATTTGAGTTTGTACATAACTTCAATATTATATATATATGTACATTCCATGCAGATATTGAATTTTTTTTTTTTTTAAATGGAGGATATGGTTTAGTTCTATGCAAATTTGATACCCTTAACACTAATTAGTCAATTAGTCATTTTTGTTTATGTGCTTATTGTTAAAATGCTAGTTGTTTATTTGCTTTTTGTTTATGTGTTAGCAATCATATTATTTTTACTTGGTTTTAATCTCTTAATTGACATATAGTGCTCATATATTTGCAGGTATCAATTACCTGAAAATTACACCTTACATTTCAAATTCTAGTAGAAAGAGGAAAGCATTTATAATGTCTATCCAGACACATATAACTATATGAAGTTAGTGGAAGATGCTTATAGGTTATTTCCTGAGATAACATCAGACTTTGTAGATTTTGTTTGTGGGCTAAACATAACAGTTGGATGTGATGATGATGTGATTTTTATATTTGAAATGTTTAAAGAAACTTATGAAGTGAATGTGCGTATATATGAGAAACATGAACTACTGAGTGTAGATGACAATACTTTGGGAGAGGAAGTAGATGAACCTGCAAATTTGAGAGAGGCAAGAGATGAACAGAATACTACGTTGGGAGATAAACCAGTGACTGATTTTGGAGATGGAGATGCAGATGTAGTAGGGGAACCAACACTTATGTTATGTGATAGTGTTGTTGAAAATATGGCAGGTGAGGGTGGGGAAGAGGTACATGCTAGAAAGGATAGTAATGCTGAATTAGTTGGTTCAAGGGGAAAAGAAGAGGTACATGGTAAAAGGGATGACAATGCTAAAATAGGTGGTTCAAGGGGTAGGGAAGAGGTACATATTGAGAGGGGTGTGGAAGAGGTACATGGTAGAAGGGATGACAATGTTGAAATAGGTGGTTCAAGGGGTGGGGAAGAGGTACATGTTGAGAGGGGTGGGGAAGGTGTACCAATTAGGCAAAATAGAGGTAAGGCTATTTCTGGTGCATAAGTATGGGATAGTTACTTTGGTGTTAATATGCAAACTAATAAGGATAAGAGAAGAGATAGAGAGGGCAAGGGCCATATAGGTGGGAGATATAGTAAAGGTGGGAGAGTCATTCAATCAGGTAGAGGAAGCAAAGGTACTTCAACTAGGAAAGAAACTGACATAAGCAAGAGGAAAAGAAAAAACACACCTTATAATCAACCAGCAATTATTGTTGAAGACAATCAAGTACATGAAGATGGAGAAGAAGACTATGAGTTCTTTGATTCTGATGACGAGGACTAGATAGTTAATGATCTAATGGAGGAGTTATACAACACTGAAACTAACACAGAAACTGATGGTGATGATGAAGAAAAAGAGGAGGTTGATCATGAAAATGTAGAGCTTTATAACGATGAAGATGAACTGAGTAATATGGCCTCTGATAATACAAATGAAGTATGCAGCAGTGAAAATGATGGAGTCAAGAAGAAGAGAAAAAAAGATCCACTCAAAGGGATGTTTTCTAACCCTTACATACTTGCTACTTCTAACGAAATAGAGTTTGAGGTTAGGCAAGTATTTGAGGATGTGGATGCTCTAAGATTGGCTCTTAGAGACTATACAGTTAAGGGTGGTTATCATATAGTAAAGAAGAAAAATGACAAATTTAGGGTGACTGCATATTGTGATGGTACAAGGTGTACTTGGAGGTTGCATGCATCTGTGGTACCAGATGAAATCACATTTATGGTGAAGACCTTACAAGCTGAGCATACTTGTGAGAGAGTAGCTTCTAGTAAAAATAGAAATGCAAATACTAAGTGGATTAAATCTAAGTTAGCTAAACAACTGAGGGTAGATCCTACAATGTCATATGACCTAATGACCCATGAATTATCCACAAATTGGGGAATCAGTCCACCTAATTGGCAACTGAATAGGGAAAAACATAAGGTAAGGGAAGAAAATGACGGGTTACATAGTCATTCATATGCTCAATTGCCAAAGTATATTAAGCATCTACAAAGGTTTAATCCTGACACCTTTGTCAAGCTACAATCTCAACCAAGGCAAAATGAAGATGATGAATTTGTTTTCAGCAAGATATTTGTCTATTTTGAGGCTATGAAGAAAGGATTTTTTGAGGGTTGTAGAGTTTTTATTGGGTTGGATGGGTGTCATTTGAAGGGTCCATTTGGTGGATGTTTCCTATCAGCAATATCTATAGATCGTAATAGAGGTATCTTACCACTAGCTTTTGGGATTATTGAGTCAGAATGCTGCGACAGTTGGTTCTTTTTTTTAGACTGTTTGCATCAGTGCATTAGAGGAGGGACTGATACTAAACCACTAACTTTCATGACTGATAAACAAAAGGTGTTGTATGTGTTTCAATCCTAATATATGTTAGAAATCATTTTATATTTATTCTCATATCTTAGAAATTGGTGTTGTATTTTGTCTCAGAGTGTAATTGAGGCTTTAAAGCAAAGATTTCCAGATGCATGTCATAGATTTTGTGCAAGACATTTGTTCATGAATTTCAAGAAATCATTCCTTGGATTGAACTTGAAAAGGGATTTTTGGCAAGCAATTAGAACAACACATAGTAAGGAATTGTGGATTGCCATGAACAATATAAAACCTAAGAAGGGAGGAGAACCATATGATTGGTTACTGAAGATTCTTTTGTGTTAATGGACAAAGCATGCATATTGGCCAGAAGGGAAGAGTGAACAAAGTACCAATAACATGAGAGAGTCATTTAATAGCTAGGTAGGTAAGTTGAGATTCTCATCGATTGTGAAATTGATTGACTTTTTGAGGCAAAAATGCATGGTGAAATTACAAAATAGATATGCAAAAGGATGTAACTGGGAGGGGAAAATATGTCCTAAGACTCAAAAAAAAATTTACATGTCTTGATTAAAATGTCAAGGATCTGTAAACTCTTACCTGGAAGGAATGATGAGTTTTAAGTGCAAGAAGGACCTTTGACATTTAGTGTGAATTTGAATACTAAAACTGTAGCAGTGGGTGGTTGTCCATATCAAGTCTACCTTATAAGTATGCAATTGTATGCATTAGTTACAAAAGGAAAAAACCTGAAGATTATTGTCATGAATATTTCAATATTGACACACATAAGAAGATTTACAGTGGGATCATACATCCTATGCCATTAGGAAACTATAAACCAGATAAGTAAACCCAAAACATACTGCCACCTCAATTGAAAAGAGGTGTGGGCAGGCCTAGAGTAGGTAGGAAAAGAGATGAAGGAGAAGAACAACCAAATTCCTCAAGAACTGGGTCAAACACAGTTAGATGCTCTAATTATAGAGGACTTAGATATAATAGAAGAGCATGTGAATGAGCTCCAGTGAATAGGATAAAGTTGACAAATTATCATATATTCTGTTCTTTTTTTTTTTTAATTTAAAACTATAAAAACTAATGTACTTAACACATGTACAGGAAAATAGATCACAAAGGGGTAGGGGCAGAGGAAGGAGAGCTGAAAACAACACTGCTACTAATATCCATAGATAGAATGATGAAAACATAGTAATTTTTTCCATTTTAATATTTGTATAGTTAGATGAATTGACAATGGAAACTAATCTAATTATTAAATGTGTAAGGAAGGAGAGCTGAAAATACTAAAAGTCAAACACAAACAAGTCAAAATAACCAAAGGGGCAAACCAAGAAAGACAGTAAATGTTCGTGCAGCACCATCATAATCAAGTCAACACTTAACAAGAAGCAAAGCAAGAAGGCACGCAAGTGATGTAAGCAACTCAGCACAACCAAGCCAAAATTTCGAAAGGAGCATGAGAAGTAGCAAAGCAAGAAAAGGAGTAGCAACAAATACAAATACAGAACCTCAACCTTCATGTCAATCTAGAAACACAACAGCAACTAGGCCACATTAAATCAACATAGAGAGGAGCTAATTGTACTGCAAATGCTAATTGTGTTTTGTTATTGGTTAGTATTTACAGTTGAAGACAAAAGGGTCTATATATATAGTATTTTAGGCAATATAGAATTGATTTTTTGCAATACATGATGGAAAGTAGATATTGCCATAAATAGTGACAAGGATCATTGATATGGAATTTTTTGGCACATGTGATCCATTGATATATTACAATAGATATGGGAGTAAGATGTAAATGGGGGAAAAGTTGATATAGGAAAAAGATGTAAATGGAAATTACATTTTGAGGGCAATAAGTTAATGAGGTATAGATATGGATCCTAGCTCTGCATTTTTTGAGAGACTTGAAGGTTGTAATGAAATTCAAACCTAAGGTCATTGTAATTTTCAAGTTTCTATGAATTATGACCAATATATAAAAATTTAGTATTTGAATATGAAATAGCTAAAACAAATATTTGAATGAAGGTTTATTTAGGTGATGATGAATTGTATATACAGGTGAAATTATTGCATATATTTGTACAAGTTGAAAATGTTAACTGCATAATTGTTGTATTGTCGATTTTTATGTTTTACAGTATACTTTAGCCCCTCAACTTACAACATTCAGTACTATTTAGCTCCTCACATTACAAATTTCAAAACTACTTAGTCCCTCCAATTATAAAATTTAATAGTTTTTCGTCCCTCACATAATTAAATAGAAAACTGTTTAGTCCCTGTCACATCAACAATGAAGCTGTTAATGAACCATAAATTAAAAAACTAACCAAAATGCTCAAAAAATTTCAAAAGCCATAAATACAATACTTAATTCTCTAACAAACACATTGTCATTAGCATTCATGTTAACATTACTTACAAAATGGATTGCAGATTAAGGCCTATATCTATTACACTTCTAGTCTATTACCCAAACACAATTGGGAGTAGACTTTCAATCTATTATATCTTTGCTGCCAAAAAAATAAACCCACAAAAAGAACAAAAAAATTACATTTAGCAATCCACAAAATCAGAACTCAATTCCCAATCATGGCATCTTTCCTATTAACATAACCACTAAAATGATGAGAAATAGAGTACAAATTAAACACAAGCCAATCAACATCTTCAAGAAAGCTAAAGAAGAATCCAGCCCTTCAATTTTCCCATAAACCTTACGATTCTCAATTTGTAGCCACAACACCTCATCTTTTATACCATCAATATCAGCCAACGGTTGCGCTTGGAAGATTGTTGGAGAGTCAATTGTGTTGGCGGTGGTAGTTGATATGAAGGTATCAGCTGGCTTGCACCAACCGAGGAATGTACCGCACCGATTCAAAATACAATAGCAATATAGCTTGTGTGGGTTGTTAGCTAATTCAAATATTTTGATTCAAGCTCGCTTCCTGCACCTGCAGTAAGCATTTAGATACCTCCCTTCCCACGCACTATCAGTGCCACTTACCTCTGACATTCCTTGCACCTGCAACATTGCATTCATATTATGTATAATAAAACCAAAACCCAAATTAAAAAACTCAAATTTCTCTAATTTCTGTCATTTAAAAATACCAAAATCCCAAAAAAAAATACAAACTAAAAAACAACAAATGAAAAACTAACAATACAAACTCCAAATCAACAACTCAATATGCAATATCATATTTAAAGAGGCTAGAAATATGAAAAACGGTGTTACCTACAAATATGAGAGTAGCAGAAATAGAGAAAGAGAAAGATCGCGTGAAAATGCAAGGAAAAAAGTGAGCTAAAAATAATTAAGTATATGTTTACTTATTCAAACAAGGATATATTAGGTAGAAAAACATAGATTTTTATGTTAAAATATTATTTTCAATGTTGACTAGCAGAAATTTATTGAAATTCTTAACAAAATAACTAAACTGTTTAACGGAATAAAACTATAGGAACTAAATAGTGACTTTTTCAAACCGCAGAAATGAAGTTATTACTTTAATCAAATCTCAAGGAGTAAATAATATTTTATCCAAAAAATTATGATAACATTATATTATAATAATGTCCAACATAAATTTTAACTATTTTCATATATATATATATATATATATATATATATATATATATATATATATATATATATATATATATATATATATATATATATATATATATCATATTTAATTATTTTAGTTAACAACATTTTCAATTTATTTTTAATACAATTAATTAATTAATGAAAAGTAATGGCGGGAAAAATATATGCATATATGTTCACTTTATTGTATCGAAGTTTCATAACTAAATCATATGAAATCATGATAATTCAATTGAACATTTAAATTAATTAATATACTTTATTAATTATAATTTCGGATTTTATTTATTATTATTTGCATTTTTTTTAAAAAGAGAGAAATTTAAATTTAAAATTTACTTAAATTATGACGTGTACTTACTATTATATTAAATATGTGAATAGACATTCCAATTATTTTCATTTTGTTCTTATATTTATATATAATAGTATTCATTTCATATGTATAAAATAATTAATAATATTATAATTTTTATTACTTGCTTATATTCTAAAATTAAAATAAATAAATAAATATATTTTTTATATTTTCGTACAAACCGGATGTAGAATAATAATATATTATTATACATATAAATATATTGTTTTTAAACCCAAATCAAATTTCAACCCGGTCTATAAGCTGAGTCAATGAGTCAGTGGTTCAACTACTGGGTCAATAGTTAAATCGGTGAGTTAATATAATTAATTAAATATATAATTTATGATTTTATATAATAAAATAAATATAAAAAATTTAAGAGTACATAAACTTCTACTCAAAAATAAAAATTAGCAAACTAAATATTTTAATAAACATAAAGGAAAAAGATATAAATAAGTCCATTAAATCTTTTATGTATCTTTAATTTTTTATATCTATAAATCACATTATAGACAAAAAAAAAATAGATTTAATAATTTTAATTCTTATATTTTCATCAAAATGTGTAAATAAGTGTAAATATTTCATTATTTATCAATTTAAGAATTAAATATAATTAAATTATTACATTTCAAGGATTAAAATTAATTTAACATTAAAGATTAAAATAAAATGAAAATTTTCTAACTTTTACTATATAGAATGAAAATACAAAATAATTAAAGAAATTTTAAAAAATGAAAATAAAGTGCATATCATAATAATTTATTCAAATAAAAGCAAGTTATAATAAAAAAAAGAAAAAATTAAAAATTATGAGACTATTGGGTCACTACTAGGTCACTTGGTCAACAGTTCAACTATCTTGATTGTATGATTTTTTATGGATCAATTGTAACTCTGATCTAATAACAAACTCAAATTGGTTTAGTGTCCAAATCATTGGATCGACTCACCTGTTCAATCCAGATTTAATAACTATGTATAAATATGATAATATCCATGCCATGTCCTGATTCTAACACAGAATCCCCACCTTACCAATGGTAGCAAAGCAAATGTGAGTTTTAACTTTTTTGTTCTACTCCACTCTGATTCCATTCTCTTTAAAAATATAAATTGCATTTTATATTTATGTATTTTATAAGTATAAATTCTTTTATACCAATAAAAAATAAAATTATTAAACAATAATATTAATATTTTTAATTAAACATTGATAAATAATATGAATTTTTAAATAATATAAAATGACGAGACGAAAAAAATGCACGAATGCCCTTACGCCTTGCTACTTGCTAAAGAGACGGAATAGAAATTGTAAAATCATCCCAATTTTCCTCATTGCCGTTTAAAATTTGTGATTTCTTTGGTAAACTGGATTTACCATTTCATTTATAAATTAATTCAATAGAGTATATTTTATGTAGCAAAGATTATGGAGTGATGGGGGATAAAAGTGACTCTCAAGAGAGGTTTGGACTCTCCTGTACCCAAGGCCTATTACGAGGCCTCCAGAGACTATGAGAAAAGGAAAAAAGCCCATTGGCCAGACCCTCGAACGACTCAAGTCCAAAGGCTTTTGGACAAGCTGTCACTCCCCTCCTTCACTGGATGACTTGTTGAACAAGTAATGGCCGAAACCCTCTGAAGACATGTCCAGTCATCCAGCAGGAGAACCAGTCCTCGGACAATCTGCACCATGTCCTGACACCCCCTTCACCAAACATCCCTAGGGACGGAACAGGGGACATGCGCCTGCTACCAACTCTCACCAACCAGCATGGTCAAATGACAGGGGACATCCTTTCTCAAAAGAAAGGTGTCAGACGTACATAACCCGGAAATCATACAAAAGGGAAAGGAAAGCCTAAACACAGGTAGTTGGATTTCTGCACTCTCTCACCCCTTTCTATCACTAAAATACTCTGAAGAGAGGATTGACTTGATCGTCGAAGGGTCCTAGCCAGGCAAAAGGCCTGGTTCCTCCTTGATCTTTTTTCTTCTCCTTTGCAGGTATTAGGCTCAGGCCCAAAAGAGAAGATCTAGCCCATTCCTTTATATATTGATCAGCCTGATCAAATTGGCGCCGTCTATGGGAAACGCGAGCTGATCTTTCTCCCGACGTTGCATTCCACTTCCACTTGCCTGTGAAAGAAGATCACCATTATGACGAACCCCGATGATCCCGAATCTTCAACTCCCTCAAATCCTAGACACTCCCTTCCAACACCTACTGATCCTCCCCTAGCAACTCCCATTGACCTAAACACGTCGCTCCAGCTTCTTATCTCTCAACAAAACACAGTTGGGTCGAGCCAAACCCCTCTGAACCTTCCTAATCCAGACCTAGCTCCTGCATTGCAGTTTATTAACACTATAGCTGCATTTGTGAGAAGCTCTCAGCAACAAACTCCTCCGGCACCAACCCTCGTCGCTGTCCCAGAAACTACCCCGAGGAGGAACGTCGCTCGAACCCTAGATTATGAGAGGCAATCCCAAGAACCTACAGGGGTTAATGAAGAACAGCTGCTCCACCTGGGTGGAAATGTGGAGGGAAGGACGGAAGAGCAACGTGGAGGAGAGGAGAGTTCAACCGAGGAAGAAGGGAGTACGCAAGCTTCGCTCCCAGATAGTGGACGTAAACTCGTGCATGGAAAAAATTTTCATGCAAGTAATATGGAACGAGGCGGAAGAAGGAATAAAGGAAAATGTGAGTATAGGGAATCAAAATATGAGAAAAGAGAAAGCTCCAGAAGAAGAGAACAAGATGGAGGGGAATATTCTGTGGCTAGCCACCCCTGGGAGGCCTGAAGCAGAGGGATGCCTGTTAGCAGCAACGGCCGTAGAAAGAAGGAAGAGAAGGTGAGAGATGCCGTGAATAAGTTTTTGGAAGAAATGAATCAAGGTTCCAATGGGAAAGTTATGGATACCACCTTAAGGCTCACCCTAAAATCTCCTTTTACCAAATCTATCAGAGAATACATCATGCCTAGCAAGTTTAAACCGCCGGTGTTGAAAAAATACAATGGGGAGACCGATCCCAGGGTCCACATCATGGACTACAAGCACGCAGTTGAATTGCAGACGGCGGACGATGAGGCTCTATGCAGAGCGTTCAGGGGATCCTTGGAAGGAGCTGCAACGAGATGGTTTGATGGCTTAGAAGGGGGGAGTATCCGTTCTTTCATGGAGCTGGCCAGATCCTTTATGCACCGATTCGCTTCTAGCATCCTGATGGAGCGGAAGACTCAGTACTTGGAAACGGTGGTGCAAAAGGAGAATGAATCCTTAAAGGATTACATGGCTCGATTCAATCAAGAAGCATTGAAAGTCACGCACTTGGACCAAGCTCGAGCAGTGGAAGCGCCGCAGAATGGAACCTCTCACACGGATTTTCTCAAAGCCCTTTGTCGTCATGCTCCCTATACCCTGGAGGATGCAATGGCACTAGCCCAAAAGTATGTACGGCAAGATGACGCTTTGGCCTTTAACCAGATGTCAAAGCAGAGAGGAATGGAGATCATTCCTAGAGAGGAGCCGAAGGCAAAGCGAGAAAAGAAGGTAGAAGAAAAGCAAGACGAGAGGCTGACCGACGGACGAAGGAGGGGAAGAAATAATCAATCACGATCTAGTTTTGATCCCAGCAAATTCACCCATCTCAATGCCAGTCCAGCCGAAGTCTTCGCAATTTTCAAAGATCAAAATATATGGGCTCGCCCCAAACCTATGGTTGCTCCCCCAGAGAAAAGAGATCAGAACAAATATTGCCTCTTTCATAATACTCATGGTCACAACACCAATGATTGTAGGCAGTTGATGAAGGAGATTGAAAGGTTAATCAAACAAGGTTACTTGAGGAAATTCGTAAAAGAGAAGAATCAGGCAGAGCTGACCCTAGTGAAGATAAAGAAAGATACCTAGGAAGAGTAAATGATGGTTTGGCAGGGACTATTCATTGTATCACCGGAGGGCCAGGCGAAGCTCACGAAAGCAGAAATCATACGAAGGCCTTAGATAGGCGGAGCGAAAGGCCCGAGTACGTTTACCGTGAAGGGGGGAGAAATCGATTAGAGAGGCCAGATGGAAGTATCCTTCGCACCCCTCACGCTGATCCATTGGTGATCCAAGCGATCATAGCTAATAATGTAGTCAAAAGAATCTTGGTGGACGAAGGAAGTTCGGTCAACCTGCTAACGAAGGAGGCATATTTAAAGATGGGTCTCAAGGAAGAAGATCTGGAAGAAGTGGGAAACCCAATTCGCACTTTGGATGGAACGGAGGACCCATCAATTGGAGTGGCAAAACTGCCCTTCACAGTTGGCACCGCCCTTGAAAGTGTAACTACCATGGCCACTTTTGTTATCGTCAGGGCACATCTGGCATACAACGTCTTGATGGGCATGCCACTGCTATATGACCTGGACGCTTCAACAAATATCAGACACTTGAGAATGACGGTCCCAAAGCCCAACGGCGAAGTATTTCACATCTATGGCAGTCAGGACGAAGGGGCAGAAAGGCAGAGAAATAAAAAGATAAAGAAGGGCGAAGTCATTGCTGAGGAGGTAGCTGCAGTTGAAATTACTGCTCCCAAGAAAAGAACCGAGCCCGTAGATAGGTTGGAAAGGGTGATGGTTAGAAGAGAGCCCGAAGAGTTCCTGATGGTCAATTCTTCATTAGAAAATGAGCAGAAGTTGTTCGCTCACCAGTTCCTGAAGGAGCACATCCACAGTTTTGCCAGGTCTTCGGCAGAAATGGGAGGGGTAAAACCCAAAGTGATAATGCACCAATTGAATGTAGATCCCACCTGCAGACCAGTCAAGTAGAAAAAGAGATGTTTCGGCTCGGAGCGGTAAGCAATCATCGATCGGGAAATAGATAAGCTCCTAGAGGCAAAGTTTATCAGGGAAGTACAATATCCAGAATGGCTAGCGAACGTGGTGCTAGTCAAGAAGGCGAATGGGACTTTTCGGATGTGCGTAGACTTCACAGATTTGAACAAAGCTTGCCCAAAAGACTCTTTTCCATTGCCCATGATTGATAAACTGGTAGATTCGACGGCTGGGTATGGATTTTTGTCGTCTTTAGACACGAAGCAAGGATATCACCAGATCAAAATGCACCCGGAGGATGAGGAAAAAACCTCATTCATAACAGAGAAGGGTATATATTGTTATGTGTCGATGCCCTTCGACTTGAAAAATGCCAGAGCCACGTATCAACACCTAGTCAACAGAATGTTCAAAGATCAATTAGGCAGAAACTTGGAAGCACACGTGGACTATATGATCGTGAAAAGCAGAAGCTTCGAGGACCATGTCCGTGACTTAGCCGAAGTGTTGGCAGTAATGGAAGAATATGGGATGAAGCTTAACCCAGAGAAGTGTGCATTTTTCATCCAAGGAGGCAAGTTCTTAGGATGCATGGTGAGTGAGAGGGGAATTGAGCCCAAGCCTGACAAGGTGAAGGCCATCTTAGACATGGAACCCCCGAAGAGCGTGAAGGAAGTTTAGAGGCTGACGGGGCGAATCGCCGCATTGAATAGATTCATGTCTAAATCTGCTGAGAGGTATCTCCCTTTCTTTAAAAAGTTGAGAAAGTTGGAAACGTTCAATTGGACGGAGGAGTGCCAGACAGCATTTGAAGAATTAAAAGCCTTCCTAAGCTTGGAGCACATTCTGAGTAGGCCTTTGCCGGGTGAAGAAGTATTAATCTACTTGCCCACTTCAGACCAAGCAATCAGTTCGGTGCTGATCAGGGAGGAAGGAAGCGTCCAGAAGCCCATTTATTACTTCAGCAAAGTCCTACAGGGGGCGAAGTTGAATTATTCCCCTTATAGAAAAGCAGGCCTATGCTCTAGTGCTCTCTTGCCGAAAGTATAAAATATACTTGCAATCACACCAAGGAGTAGTTGTAACAGATCAGCCCTTACAAAAGGTGCTTCACAAACCGGAGACTTCGGGAAGAATGTTGTGTTGGTCTGTGGAGTTAGGTCATCACGGTTTGCAATACAGGGTCAGGTCAGCAATTAAAGCTCAAGCATTGGTGGACTTTATCTCTAAATGCTCTTTTGGCACCAAAGATGAGGGAGAAGATCGAACCCCTGGGGAAAGACACTCATCGATAACGCTACCGGATCTTCAGTGGGAACTCTTTGTAGATGGTGCTAGCAGCAAAGAAGGAAATGGTGTGGGCATCATACTTACAAGTGCTCAAGGATTTTCACTGGAGTATGCTTTAGGACTGAATTTTGAAGCCACCAATAACACGGCAGAATACGAAGCAGTGATCTAGGGACTGCTCTTTGCTGATTGCCTTCGCATAGAGCAACTCACGGTGTATAGTGATTCCCAATTGGTGATCGGATAGATAGAAGGAGAATTAGAGGCAAAAGAGCCGACCATGACCAGGTATTTGCAAAAGACGAAAGAGATAGTTCAGAGGATGAAGGATAGAGGAGTCAGGCTGTTCTTTCAAAAGATCCCCAGAGAAAGGAAATGCAGAGCAAATAGCCTCAGCAAACTGGCTGCCTCTCGTCCAGTCGAACTTCCACAGAAAATTTATTTGGGCACCTTAGCCTCCTCTAGCATCATTGAGGGAGATGAAGTTATGGAGGTCGAAGAAGAACCGTGCTGGATAGACCTCATCAAGTTTTACTTGGAAAAGGGAGAACTGCCTGAAGATGCCCAAGAAGCCAAAAAGGTCAAGCGAAGAAGCGCCCATTTCTCCCTGGATAACAAAATTTTATACAAAAGAGCTTACTCATTGCCCTGGCTGAGATGCGTAAGGCCCAATGAAGCCGAATACATCCTTTAGGAGATACACGAAGGATCCTGCGGAATGCTCATAGGCGAAAAAGCACTGGCAGCTAAAGTGATTAGACAAGGATATTACTGGCTGAGGATGAAAGATGAAGTTGTGGCATTTGTCAAAAAGTGCCCTTCCTGCCAAAAATTTGACGGTGGAAAACATGTCCCAGCAGAGAAGTAGGTCCCCATTTCTAGTGCGTGGCCCTTCGCTAAGTGGGGGGTAGACATAGTCGGGCCCTTCCCTGCAGCATCAGGTTAGAGAAAGTTTCTCCTAGTAGCAGTGGAGTACTTCACCAAATGGGTAAAAGTCGAACCTTTAGCCACTATTACTGCAGAAAGGGTGATCAACTTCTAATGGCGGAACATAGTGTGCAGATTCGGCATTCCCTATCAGCTCATTAGCGACAATGGCAAACAGTTTGATAATGCTAAAGTCAGGTCCTTTTGTTCAGGGCTTCATATTAAACAACATTTCTCATCAGTAGCCCATCCTCAAACAAATGGCTAGACGGAGGTAACAAATCGGACTATTCTGCAAGGCCTGAAGCAAAGATTGGAAGGATATGGTCAAAGCTGGGTAGATGAACTACACCATGTCCTATGGGCATATAGAACTACTCCCAGGCAACCCACAGGAGAGACTCCATTCAGCCTGACCTATGGCACAGAGGCGGTAATTCCCGTGGATATAGGCCTCCCCAGTGGAAGGATCAATTATTGCGAAGACAGACACAATGATCAAGCCAAAAGGATCGACCTGGATCTCCTAGAGGAACTCAGAGAATCGGCTAGCATTCGAATGGCTAATTACAAGCAACGAGCTGCTAATCATTTCAACAAGAAAGTAAAGCATAGAGTGTTTGGTGAAGGGGATTTAGTAATGAGATTCTTAAAGGCTACAAGAAAACGTGAAGGCACAGGCAAGCTTGCACCCACATGGGAAGGACCTTTCCAAGTAAAAAGAGTCCTAAGTCCTAGCACTTACAAACTTGTAACCCTAGAGGGTGTGAAAATTTCTCATACATGGAACATCCAACACCTCAAGATGTATTACCAATAATAATAACAGAAACATCGTTTGCCTCAAATTGTCTCCATTCGCACTAACAAAGTCTCGCCAAGAGCGGGAAGAACTTTCCTAAGGGAGAGCCTAAGCCCTAGTAAATCTAGGCACGAAGCCTCGCCAAGAGTGGGAAGAACTTTCCTAAGAGAGAGCCTAAGCCCTAGTAAATCTAGGCACAAAGCCTCGCCAAGAGCGGGAAAAACTTTCCTAAGGGAGAGCCTAAGCCCTAGTAAATCTAGGCAGGAAGCCTCGCCAAGAGTGGGAAGAACTTTCCTAAGGGAGAGCCTAAGCCCTAGTAAATCTAGGCACGAAGCCTCGCCAAGAGCGGGAGGAACTTTCCTAAGGGAGAGCCTAAGCCCTAGTCAATCTAGGCATAAAGCTAAGGAGGCCCAAAGGGAGAAGAAGACGAAAGTGCTTGAACTCCAATTGGAATGACAACTTTGCTAAGGTGTTTCACAAATGCTTGTTGAGTTACAACGGGAAGGTGATCCCCATACAAGTAAAGTATGCACAAAACAGAAGCATAATAGCTGTATTATTCACTGAAGTAAATGTATTACATTTAAATACAAAAGAATGAAATACAAAAGAATGAAATACAAAAGAATAAAATATAAAAGAATGAAGAAAATATCTAAGGCGGAGGATCGCCTAGAGGAACCGCTGTTGTAGAAGATGGCGGACGCTGGCCATTCAAAGGATCCTACTGAATGACAGATAGAGGTTCGGCTTGTGCAAGATCCGTCCCAATAAGAAGTCCTTCGTCTACGTCCCCTTCACCCCCGCTAGAAGCTTTGGGAATGGGAGACGAAGCGAGCACATCCTTATCCCAAGCTGGGAAGTCTTCAGGTCGTAACAGACCTTCATCCCCCTCAGGAACAGGATCTTGGAACTCTGAAAGGTCTGGCGTCGAAGGCTTTTCAACAGCATCTAATTTCAATACCACTTGCAGCACATTAAGAAAGTGCTCCGCCGCATCACGGAGAGCATTGTTGTAATACTTGGCTGCTACCTTACAAGTGTGGTATATGATGATGTCGTCAAAGCTCTTAGACTGCATGAAGTCCCTCACAACCCTTCGCCGACCTTCTTCGACCTTGTTAGCCTTCTCAAGCGCAACTTGAGCCCGAGTAGTGGCTTGTGTGTATCCAAATTCTGAGACTTGAAGTTCCTGTTGAGTCTTCTTCAGGAGATCTCGAAGACTGGGAACCTCTTCGGCCTCTCGGGCAAGCTCTTCATTAGCACTTTTCAACTTGTCCAGCTGCGGGCTGAGATCGGCAATGGCTTTGTCGTTAGCTACCATTGCCGCAGTTAAGGCACTAACCTCTCCTTCGGCCTTCGAACGAGCCTCTTCATGAGCCCTGGATCGCTCCACAGCTTCCTCAGTCTTCGCCCTCGCAGAGGCCAGTTCTTCCTCCAATCGGGAGCATAATCCTAGTCTTTCCTCTGCCGCTCGCCAGGCTTCTTCATAGTGATCCCTCAGAAGATCGAAATCAGTCCTCAAAATTTTGGAATCCAGAAGCGCCTGCAACAAACAAGCAACAATAATTATGCAATGTGGTAAACAGTCACAACCCAAGTGAGGAATGAATTTACCTTCTCTAGCAGAGTCTCTTGCCTGGCAAGAGTATCCTCCATAGACCCAAAAAGAGGCCTAGGGGCCGGACGCAGAAAGGGCACGGGGGCCAAGACTGCGGCAGTTGGAGCAATGGAAGAAGGAGGACCAGCAGATGCCTCGACTTCTCCAAGCGGATGTGAATCCACTACTACAATCTCCGCTAGCCCTCCGACTCGCAGCCTCTTACTTGGCAGAGAAGCCTCCTTTGTTGTCCCCTGTGGAGGGGCTGACACTCCTACATCCGCCCCAGGTGAGGGGGTCCCTAAAGCATAGCGAGCCTCCGGAACGGTGGTGGTTGAAGTTACCGCCAGGGGCCTTTTGTGGCGAAGAAACTCCCCCACTATCAATTTCTTCTTAGGGGGACGAAGAGAAGAGACACCTTCAACCGTAGCAATGGCCCCTAGCATGACCCCAGACGAAGCAGCAGCTGAAGGAAATGCTTCATCGGTCGCAGCAACAGCAGCCCCCTAATCAGCCGCCAACAAAGCAGCAGCTGAAGGAAATGGTTCGCTAGCTCTGGAGGGACCTATGGTAAGCGCCGAAGAAGCCTCCAAGAAAGGCTCCTGAACAGGGGTGTCCGCTTCGCCCACAGAAACTACAAGGTACAAGAGCAAAAACATTCACACATTCAAATCGGCAAATAAAGGCATAAGAAGAAGTAAATGATAACATAAAGGCAAGAAGTTGCCTCTGTCTCTTGAAACGAAGGCCTCCCCTTCGGCCGTAGTATTAACTGGGGAAGGATAAAGCCTCTTGAGGGTCGCAAAGTCAGGATATGAAATCAATTACTCCTCAACATACTTCTCCCAGGCCTCGACCTCCTCGGCACTAGGAGATCTCCCAGGTACAACCTCCTTCGACCATCTCAGATATGTCCCTCGGATGACACGAGGGTCCTTATATGATGAAGGTGATGGGGGAGAAGAAAAGTTACCTGCCCCAGCTTCAGCCCCAGGGGCACTCAAATCATCCACCAGGTTCTTCAGACGGGCCTCTGCATCAAGAACATCTATCAGAACCTTCTCCAAGTCCGCCAGCTGCTCCGCCCCCCGAGAAGAGTGAGCAATCATATCAAGAACATTAGGGACGAGAGGCCCTTTTAATTTTAGCTTGGGCGGACGAGGTGCGGATGCTCCTTTCCCTTTATCACCTGCTGGAGGAGGCGGAGGTGGAGGAACGGCAGCCTCAGAAAGCCTAGAGATTGAGATACCCCTCTGAGGAGCAGGCCTTGCAACAACTGGTGCAGCTCAAAGCAAAGGAGCACCTCTCTGCACAACAGGAACAGAGCGATCAAAAGCCTTAACAAGTCGCCTTCGAATTATTCGAATGGACTTCGCACTGGCCACACTCACCTGGGCCCCTTATGATCCAGCAGCCAAACCAGATCCAGTGGAGACAGGCTTCGTCGACTTATCCTTATGAGGCTTCGCCGACGAAGACTAGAGGACGGAGGAGGAGCGCAAACGGAACTTCCTCGTCTTGAGGTTGAGGATGGGAAGCTCAGCATCTTCGCTGAAGGGTCTTGGAGAAACCCCTTCTATCTCCTTCATTATATCCTGGTAATGTTCAGGATCCTTGGCCTCCACTGCAATCGAAATAGTAAACACAGCACCAACAAGATTAATACTCCACCATCAATTAAACCTATAACAAATGAGGAGCAGAGTTACCCCTTATATCTTTCAGCAAGAGTTTAGGAGTCGGAAGGCCATGCTCGTCCTCCGCATAAAAGGAGGCCATCATCTTTTCAGAGTTATAAGTAAAACCATGATGGACCAAAGTCCTGAGGTTCACCTTCTCCTCAGCGGATAGCCTCTCAGGCCACTCAGTTAGGCCTTCGATGGGACGCAGGAAATGGCCGGGGAAACCAAATCCAGGGGACTTGTCGCCGAGGTCGTCAGTGACCTCTATCAACCCGAACTTGCCCCTCCAGTCCTTCACCTTGTTCTCTTTCCCAAAGAAAAGGCTCTGGCGAGGCCTGGCAGAAGTCATATAAACCCCCGGTGACCTCTGTGCGCTCTGGATCCTGTAAAAGCATTGAAACAGGCGAGCAGAGGGACGAATGCAGTGAGCGAAGCACAGAACCTCGAAGACGTGCATGTCCCTTATGGAGTTCAGGGTCAGCATCATTGGATTCACTCCGAAGTAGTTGAAGCATTCAACTTTGAACTTCGTAGGGGGAAAAAGAATACCAACTTCCAGCTGGTGGTAGAAAATAATGTAATGCCGATTATCTTTAGGCAGAGCAGCTTTGGGGTCGCTGGAATAAACCCTCTCGTGAGCCTCAGCCCAGCGGAATAGGAATTGGGTGCTACCTTCCAAGTTCTGGCCGAAGGCCAAAAACTCAGATGTTTTTCCAATGGGGGCTATCTCCCCCCATTCCTCCTCCAATATCTTTTGGTAGTGGGAGGAACTCACTTGGTCCCTCTGGGGAATGTTCTCTTTTCTGGGTGCCATTAGAATAAAAGAACAAGATGGAAGAAAGTACCAAAGAACAAATGCAGGAAAGCTGTGGAAATTAGGGGATTCGAGAAAATGAGCAGGAGTTCTGGAAATGGGAAGGCAAAGGAGTATATATACTGAGAGCGTCCTCGGTAACCGTCACAGCAATAAGTGGGGGTATTAAATGGACGTTCAAAATTCAAAATCCATGGAAAACTTAACCGTCTGCTGCGACACGTGGAAGAATGGGGAGAACGAGGAGATGTGCATTCAATGCGTGTTTTGGCATTCAATGCTTACTCTTGTCAGTCGTGCATGCATTGAATGACTGTGTAACCTTTCATCTACCCTACGAAGGCTGCCTAGAATGCAGACGATTCCTAGCCCCTCCAATCCCTTCGTTCAGACGAAAGCTACCCTTCGGAAAGACGAAGTAAATGCCTGGATCGGGCGAAGCCTCCCAACGAAACGAAAGCCTCTCCTAAGAGCTACTCACTACAGACAAGGAAATGAAAGGACCCCTTCGCCATCCAAAGCGGAGGTAGTTCTCTTCGATCAAAAGACCCCGGAAGATAAGGATACAAGAACGCGAAGCTGTTTTGCTAAGGCTCGACCCTTCGCCCTCTCCTTAATAAAACAAGGGGGCCCCTGATGAAGGATAAAAGTGACTTTCAAGAAAAGTTTGGACCCTCCTGTACCCAAGGCCCATTATGAGGCCTCCAGAGGCTATGAGAAAAGGAAAAAAGCCCATTGGCCAGACCCTCGAACGACTCAAGTCCAAAGGCTTTCGGACAAGCTGCCACTCCCCTCCTTCACCGGATGACTTGCTGAACAAGTAATGGCCAAAGCCCTTTGAAGACATGTCCAGTCATCCAGCAGGAAGACCAGTCCTCGGACAATCCGCACCATGTCCTGACACCCACTTCACCAGACATCCCTAGGGACGGGACAGGGGACATGCACCTGCTACCAACTCTCACCAACCAGCATGGTCAAATGACAGGGGATGTCCTTTCTCAAAAGAAAGGTGTCAGACATACCTAACCCTGAAATCATACAAAAGGGAAAGGAAAGTCTAAACACAGGTAGTTGGATTTCTGCACTCTCTCACCCCTTTCTATCACTAAAATACTCTGAAGAGAGAACTGACTTGATCGTCGGAGAGTCCTAGCCAGGCAAAATGCCTGGTTCCTCCTTGATCCTTTTTCTTCTCTTTTGCAGGTATTAGGCTCAGGCCCATAAGAGAAGATCCAGCCCATTCCTTTATATATTGATCAGCCTGATCATGGAGAAAATTTTTCTTGCCTTTAAATGTAATTAGCAAAAGGATTTACTATTTGCACCCAAAAGGTTTTTTTTTCTTTTTTTTTCTTTTTTTTTTTTTTTAAATATAAAACTGTAAAATATAATAATTAACTTTCACGGAGGAATGACGATGGATGAAACAGAGGGCAGGAACCATTCCCAAGCCTTATCTTTTCTCCCTAATTAAGAGAAAATCCTCTTTGGATCTGATTAGAAACAGAAATTGGAATTTGTACGGGCGTAATTAGGAGGACAAGCAGGAGTTTTGGTGCTCCAACCCCTTGGAAATACATATATAAACCTTACGTTACTAGCCTAATTTTTTAATTAGTTATTTTAAATTTCTAATTGGTCCGTCCAAAATTAAAATTTTTATAAATAATTTTAAATATTAAAATTATTTAATTAATTATCTTATAAATATGGAAGATCAATAAAAGGTTATTTAATTAAAAATGTACTTTAATGAAAAAAACATAATTAGTTATTATTATTTTATACAAAAATTTATTAGAATTTTTTATTTTTTATTTTTATACTAGAGAGGGGGTATATTTCATAGAAATATAGTACGCAGCACAATAGGGGATAATCTTTCTCTTTAACATTTCTCACTAATTTGATGATAATCATTAACCTAAGTTAATAAGGGAAAGTAAAGATAAAGAAATTTAGTCACAATGTATTAATTATTCTCTGCTCCTATTTAGAAATAATAATAAAATGATGGAAACATGGCAGAGAAAAAGATTAAATTCTGCCCAAGAAAACTCAAGGAATTCTACATTAGCAAAAATGAAATGGAATAGAAGAAACTATCATTAACTTGTAGTGTACATATGCACAAGTAACCTACCAATATTGCTTGCAAATACCTATGCAACTCAACTTTGAAGAAAAGCTCATCGAACAGAAAATTAAAAAAAAAAATAAATCAGAATGAAAATTCCTTGACATGAATTAAAAATGGTTAGTTATCATCGGGAGATATATGGACACGAATTAAGCTCTTCTTTTTCAGCTCCGACAAAGTGTTTACACATATTTATTATTGCATAATCCAATAGAACATTAAATCATAAAAACTGGATTTTCTTTTTTTTTAGATAGTAGCTATATTTTGAAACGAAGGTAGTATTCAGTTAATAAAGTTTGAAATGTGGTCGGTCCTTTGATTGACTCATTGCAATACCCTCCCCCAACTTTTGCTAATTATTATGAAATGTTATAGAATCATAAAGCAATTTCACTTGCACCCATATTTAAAAAATAAATAAATAAATCTTCCTTAATAAATTATGAAGACACTAATTTTCAAATGTTGAATTTATTTTTAAGTTAGTAAAAAACATACTCCTTCCGTTTCAAATTAATGGTCGTTTTAGGCGAGTGCACATATATTAAGAAAATCATTTAATTGTCATAATTATAAGTTTAAAAAATTAAAACATCTCTTTTTGATTTTGATGCAAAGAAATAAAAGTAATTAATGTGAATATTTAATAAAGCAATAAAGAGAGGATAAAATTGGAAAAAAATAATAAATACTTTTTTAAAATTTTAAGATGATAAATATTTTAAAACAAAATAAAATTTCTATAAAGGTAATTATTTTGAAACGGAAGGAGTGATAAATAATACTTTGTTATGGTTTGATTGCCATCACAATTAATAAAAAGATAAATTATTATTCACATTATAGATTAAAAGATGATGCATGTAATAAGTTTTATGTATAATTATAAATGATTTGTTTATTAATTATACTATGAATTAAAACATGACATGCGTCATAATTTGTAATGCTGAAAATATAAAACTTTAATAACATTTAAATTTCTACGTAAAATGCATGGTTTAATGTATAGACTTTTAATGTATCTAACTCCTATTATGTTCACGTTAAACTTTATTTCATAATTCAAATTAAAATATATCAATTAATATATACAAAAATATGAATATATATTTAATAATATGATATTAAACAAACCAGTTCATGAACAGATAGGAGGTAAGAGATTTGAGTTTAACTAAAATTAAAATAATTAGTACTAATCAATTAGATAGTTAACCCTTTATTATTTATATGATTTTTTATTATTTTGTATTTTTAAGATGTACAACTATTTTTATAGTTTGTGGTTTCTTTTAACGGGGTTCTTCTCTTTATCGATCCAGGGTGATGTTGGACGGGATAAAGGAAGCTTTTGGGTAGAAGAATATCACGCAGGAACTAGTTAGAAAATTATCAATCTTTGTAGGCACCGATTTCAATTTTGGCTTCAAGCCTACTGTCAAAACCTGTGATGTGTCATTGTTCTATAGACTATATAGGTCCAAACTTCTATTCCCTAATTAGATCTCCATGTAGTATTTGTATTGAGTTGTTACAGTGATTGGGCTTTTGCTCCCCTTTAATGAATAGTATTTCTTTGGAAAAAAACTAATAATTATCTAATATAAGACAAGAATAAGAAAAGAAGGTTTTATTATGACAAGGTCCCAAATGATAAGTATGTAAGTACTATGTGCAACAACAGGGAAAAAAAAAAAAGGAAATAGAGTGGATATAATGCTAATAAAAAAGCTAGTAAGGTAAAAATACGCATTCAGTGTGAGCAATTAGAAAGTCTAATTTTTATTTATTTTTATTTTATTTTAGTTAATGAACATTTTACTGAAAGTGTAAACTCAAAATTTTACATTCGGTCTGTTTCTCCTATTATATAAGCCCTTAAAGTCATAGTGGTTGAAGCCATGCATATAGAGAAAATGGTGAAAAATTGTAGAAGAAAGTCGTAGGAGGGAAAGGTCAGATTGAAGTGTGAATAATACGATATTAGGCAACTTTTATGATGGTGGCATCTTCAAATTATCACCGGAAACAATGGCTACTCTTGCCAATATTAAAAGAAAACGCGGCATAAAAGATTCAGATGGCCAGAAAGCATTCGCACTATCTATGACAATACTTCTCCTGGTTATGGCTGGTTGCCTCCTGGATGGCTTGCTGAGAAAAGCGTCCGGAAGGGTCTATAGGTTTGTTTTTTAATAATATCTCTCTATAATTTATTTTCTCTTTAATTAGTTTAGAGTCATTATAGCAAATTAAATTCATGTTTTACACTATAATTCTAATTATTAATTGTTCGAAATGGTTGAGATTTTACAGAAGGATTTTATCTATATATTTTACCAAAAAAAATATTTGAAAACAATTTTCCTTTTCTGCAAAAATGGCAAAAAATTGTTTTATTAAAAAAATTGTATATTTGGCTTCAACTCCTTATTATACCAAAAAATTATTTACTTATATATGTTTATATTATGTTCAGATCTATCATTTTTATCTAATATGGCTTCAAATTAATATATATATATATATATATATATATATATATATATATATATATATGGTAAGGAAAGAGGAAAAGCACATTTACCAAGATATCCTTATTATTTTTGATTAATTATTTTTATAAATAAAGGTTAGTATGGTAATTTAATAGTTAATAAATTAATTTATTAAATAATAATGCTATTTTTTAGGATAGGTAATCATTATTTAATTAAAAAATTATAATTAATATATCATATTTTAGAATTGGTAATTTATTGATTAATAAATCACCAATTTCTAATATACATATGTTTTGAGATAATCGTAAAAAATTGAGAAGTTTTAAAAATTAAATATATATTCTCCTTTTAAATAATAAGAATTTATTATTTTTATCAAAAGAAAAAAAATCCATTCTTAGTTTATTATAACTTATTTTCTTTATTATTATAATAGATATGAATGAAAGTCTATAATTACTTATATATGATTATAAAAAAAAAAAATTGTTATTGTATTATGAATAAAACAAGAACTTTTACAAAACGAAATATATATATAACAAATAATTCTTGTAATAATTTAAGTGATTATATAATTCTACTAAATTAATATATAGCAAATAATTCTTATAATAAATACATAAATTTTATCTATAATTATGCATAAAAAATAAACTAAAACAATTATATTACATGAAATATTAAAAACAAAACTGAACATACCATTTTTTTTTTTTTTTTGAAGGGGATGAATAAAAAAAGTTTGTTAAAAAAATCTTAAAGTACGTTGTAACAAATTTAATTTAAAGAAAAAAATTAAACTAGAATAAGAAAAAATAAAATAATTATTATAAATATATAGTTAATTATATTTACTTTAAATAAAAAAGAATTCAATTAGAATAATTTATGTTTTTTAATGTTTTTCGAATATTAAGAAATTAGATAAAAAAAAAGTTGACTTTGATTATTAGAATATTAATAATTAGAGAAATTCTAATTTGATTTTGAGTAAATTTCATTGTAAATTAGAAAAATTACTTTTGGTTCTATAAGAAAAGCAACAAAAAAAGAATATGCATTATTTTAGAGTTTATTTAATAATAATACGCATAATTCTATTATTTTATTATTAAATTTCAAAATTTTTTATTTATATTTATAATGGTATGCTCTTCTAAAAAAATTAATTTATTTACGATTCTATAAATATTTAAATTTACTTAAAATTTTTATTATGGAAGATATTTAAATTGTATCAAAATTGAAAGTTAATTGAAAATTATTTATAATATAATGAATATTTTTAATTTTTAATTTAGTTAATCATATATATTATGTTTTTATTAGAAAGTCATAATTAATTTTGAACAAAATTGAAAAATCAACTTTAAATATATAAAAATTAAAAGATATGTGTAGTGAATTATGAAGTAAAAATTGAATGATAATTGTATTGATACCTTGAAAATATTTTAATAAATTATTTATTTATTAATTATAAATAAATCGATATTATTAAAAACACTTTCTTTCAAAGCAAATAAAAAAAATTATAAACCTACAACATATAAAATTAAAATTATAAACTATTTCCATTATATATAATCACTTATATATATTTTATGAGTTATTTCATTTTTATTAAAAAAATTAATTTGGCAATAATATAAGAGTATTTCTAATAATGGCTTTTTTTTTAAAAAGTATCTTTTATATAAGTAAATGACTTATTAATAAATTTTTAAACTATATATATATATACGAATTGAAAAAGAAAAAAGTTAAGTCAAATTTTATATTTACTTTGAATCAAAAAATATCTTTATTTTATATTTATTTTTTATTAAATAGTCAAGTTATCATAAATTAAAAAAAAAATTCTTATTTTTTATTCATTATATTACTTGCTAATACTACAGCTTACACTAATATACAAAAGAACAAAATCTAAATACAACACAATACCAACGAACTTTAATACTTATTTAAAGAATAATATACTTATTTATACACAATTTAGTGCATTGCGTGGTTGTATATTTATAAAGAGCTAAATTATATTTAAATATTTTATTTATAAAATTTATAAAAGTTCAATTTTTTCAAATTTGAAAAAGTTTTATTTAAATTGATAAAGAGATTGGGAGAGAATATTGAATAATAATATCAAATATAACGAAAAAAAAAAGTGTGAAATGTACTAATAAATAGTTTTTAAACACATTATTACTAAATGACTTGCCACTTCATAAATTAGAATTAAAAGTTAATTGTCCTATAATATTACTTAATTGAATAATGATAGCGTGTAAAAAATTTAATAGAAATGTTATATATATTGCAATAACAGGAGGACAAATGCAGAAAAATAAGTTCTATTACTAATAATAATAGTCACAAGCTGAAACTGATGAATATTATTTTCATTTTAAAAGAAACAAATTTCCTATACGTTTTTATTTTGCAATAACTATTAATAAAGCATAATGGTAAAAAATACCTAATATAAAGACGTATTTACCATGAATAATTATATGTTATATTATCAATAGGTGTTTGAGCATCTATTATAAAAATATTGGTCAAAAATGAAAAGTTAAATAAAAGAAGTTATTTACACTAAGAATATAATTTATAAAGAAATTTTGTTGTCTAATAGGCACTATGATTTAAAAAATAATATCATATAATATTCATTTAAATTATTAATACATCATATAACATTTATACTAATATTTATTATATAAATATTTATAAATTAAATTATGTTTTAAAATTAGTCATAACAAGTCATAATAAAAATTAACATGTGAAACACATTTAAAAAAAAACTAATATATATATATATATATATATATATATATATATATATATATATATATATATATATATATATATATATATATATATATATAAGTTGGAGCATGGAATTAGAATGAGGTAAAACAAGAGAGTTAAATCCAACTTTATCTTGAGTTTAATATATATATATATATATATATCAAGTATAATGTAGCTAGAAATGCTTATGCAATCTGAACAACAAATTCAAGTTCAAATACTAATCCTCTAATGCTTAAAAAAGTGCAATATAAAATAAATAGTTGAATAAACTCAATTCAGATTAATGGAAAAACAAAATAATTTTTCTATATTTATATTTTTTAAAAAGGTTTGGCTAGGTAGATTTTATTTAAGGTCTATGATAGGTGAAAATTTTCTGCTCCTTGTAAAGATTTCCTCCAAATAGGATGGAAATTTTTCTTTTTTTTATCTCTTGAAAACCCTATGGTGACTCAAAATTTTTCTTATATTTATAAAAATTTAATTATCTTTGTTGATGTACTTATATGCATCATTTTTCATATTTTTTTGTTAGTAATCTATTAGTATTTTTGTACATTTTTTAATACAGCCAAATTAAATGCATAAGATTAATGTAAAATAACTCGACATCAAACAAATGAATAATTCATTTTATCCCTACAGATTCAATTTTGTAGATAACTAAATTGTAAATTCTATCGTTATAAATGAATTATGTTTTACAAATTCATTTAAAAAAAAAAAAATAAGGATAAGACATGAATGAAATAGAAAATTGACTCTCCGTCCTGATCTTGCCTTTTTGAAATTCCTAATTTTGTTTAGTATAGTCTTGAAAATGAAAAACTATATATATAAACTGACATTGTTGTGCAGAACTACTATATCCTAAAGGGTCATTTTACTATACCCAGGAAGAAGTTCTTGTTGCTTTGGAAAACTCAGGGTTGATTGTTCTTGATTATTGATCCATGGGAAAGTAACTAAACCACTTGTTTTGGTTAATTTTATTAATTAATTATGCCATTATAATTTTACTTTTTAATTATCAGAAGAATCTAATTTTATTAAGAATTAGGCTGTAATGTATATCTTGTTTTCTCTGTTTTCTTCTTTATTGGCTGGATATATGACTTGTGTTAATTAATTATTGCAGGAAGGCCTAATTAATACGCATGTTCAAGCTTCTATAAGAGAGATTATGACCCAAATGATGAAATGGCATATTTGGAGTTTTAAAGTGTTTGTTTCATTAGTTTAATTTGCTGTTGAGACTAAGCTTTTATAATTAATTAAAGACTTTTGCTTGTTATAATCAACGTCTAAATATTTTTTTTTTTTTGCCTCTGTAAATATAAGACGGTAAAATATGATAGCTAACTTTTAAATAGGAATGGCAATGTCACAAGTCTGTCCTTGCCCTCTAATGATGAGAAAATCCCTTTGCCATTTGGATCTAATTAAAGAAAGGAATTGTCATTTAGACCTTGGTAACATAATTTTGAGCGACTATACAAAACGATACCGCCAAATTTTGACTTTTCTTCTTTCTTGCCAGGTGTGTATTGGCCCAAATAGTGTCTGTGTTATAACCAGAAGAGATGCAAAGAAGAGTTAACTGTTCAACTTATCTTATTCTTACACTAAATGGAGAGAAATTTTCTTTGTCATTTAGATCTAATTAGAAAAAGAAATTGTCATTTGAACCTAATTATAAAAAGAAATTGCCATTTGGATTTGATTAACAGGTCCCATGTCTTACACCTACACAAAGAACATTCTCTGGCCATTTGAATCTAATTAGAAAATGAAATTACCATTTGGACCCAATTAAAAAATAAAACTGATATCTACACCTTATTAATATAGTTCATATCTTACCTGTATATTTATCAGAGAGAAAATTCTCTTTCCATTTAGACCTAATTAGAAAAAAGAAATTGCAATATGGTCCTAATTAAAAAAAGGATTGCCATATAGACTTGATTAACATAATCCCCTGTCTTGTTCATATACTTAACGAAGAGAAAATTTCATTGTTATTTGGACCTAATTAGGAAAAGAAATTTCCTTTGGACTTAATTAAAAAAAAAAAAAAAGCATTGTCATTTAGACCTGATTAACATGATTCCTCGTATTGTCCTTACACATAACAGAGAGAAAATTCTCTTTCTATTTGGATCTAATTTAGAAAAGAATAGTCATTTGGACTTGATTAGAAAAAAAAAATTGCCATTTGGACCTGATTAATATTATCTTCTGTCTTGTACCTACACCTAATAGAGATAAAATTCTCTTCCCATTTGGATCTAATTAGAAAAGAAATTATCATTTGGACCCAATTAGAAAAAAATTATCATCTAGACTTTATTAATATGTCTTCTGTCTTGTTTGTACACCTAACAAAGAGAAAATTTTCTTGCTAGTTAGATCTAATTAGAAAAAGAAATTGTCATCTGGATCTAATCAACATGGTCCCTATCATATTTGTACAAAAGGGAGATAAAATTCCTGTCATTTTTACCATTTCGACCTAATTGGAAAATAAAATTTACCATTTTGACCTAATTAACATGGTTGATGGTTCACTATTTTGTCCCTTACATTTAACAGAGAGAAAATTTTCTTACCATTTGGATGTAATTAAAAAAAGGAACTGCCAGTTATATCAGATTAACATAGTCTTCTATCTTATCCCTTCATATATATATATATATATATAATAGACAAAGAATCCATGTCCTTCGCTTCCCTGATTCTAACACGGAATCCCCACCTTACCAATAATAGCAGAGCAAATATGGGTCAACGTTCTTGTTCTACCCCACTTTGATTCCATACTCCAATTTTTTTTATTTAAAAATATAAATTTCATTGTATATTTATGTTTTTATAAGTATTAAAAAAAATACCAATAAACAACAAAATTATTAAACGAGATTAATATTTAGAAAAAGTTAAAATATTATGTAGTTTTGCACACCTATAAATAGGGAATTATAGAAATTTCATTTACAAATCGAGGTATATGATTTACTCTGTTAATATACAGAGAGCCTAATATGTAATTGCATAAAGTTTGTGCACATGGCATTGTTATTATGATAAAAAAATAATTTCATTATAAAAATGAGCCCTACTTATTAAATATCAAAAATTAAAAATTAAAAAATTAAAAAATAAAAATACTAAAACAAATAGATAAATAAAATCTAAATTTAAAAAAGGAAAAAAGTAAAAATTGACAGAGTTAGACATTGAACCCTCCATATGTTAGAGTAAATTAGAGATGTAACGGGACAGGGCGAGGGCATAGTACGATCTCCCATCCCCATCCCCATCCTTGTCTTAGCTGAAAATTCTCGATTTCGTTCCCGCCATATATACGAGGACTATTTAATCTCCATTCCCATTCTTATGAGAATCCATATTCTCAAGGGATCTCCATTTCCCATTTAAAAATTTTATTTTGTTTTATTTTCTTTCAGTTTTATGTATTTTAGATTATGAAATATAATATATAAAAATTTAAATTTTAAACTTTAATTAGATTCAAACTTATTCTAATATTCTTAAATTAAAACTTATTAGTGTATATATATATTACTTATGTATTTTATTAATTTTTGTATACTACTTATTAATATATGTATATATATAGTATTATTTATATATTTTTTATATTTTTAAAATTCATAAATAATAGCTGAAAAATGAAAATAAATAGTATAAAATATTAATAAATTCAAACATATAAAGTAGAAGAGATGAATCAATCTAATCTAAAATTCTTTAGAGTTGTCATGATATGAAAGAATTATAAAGAGTAAGTGATAAAATTAAAAACCCTAATATATATAGATATGTGTGTGCGCACGTGAGTGTGTTACTTTTAAGAATAATTATATAAATATAATATTGGGTCCCTATAAAGATGGAGATAGAGATGGAAATGGAGATCCCTGTGGGATAGGGAATATACTTCCCATCTTTACCCCATCACCGCTAACGGGGAAAAAATATCTCCCATCCTCGCTCCCATAGAGATAAAAATCAAAGAATTGCTGCTCTGTTCAAAATAAATCTCCACAGGGAACAAAGATTTCCCATCTCATTGTCACCCTTAGAGTAAATCACATATCTCAATTTGAAAAGAAAAAAAAATTCCATAGATCCTTATTTATAAATACGTGAAATCAAATGATATTTTTTTAAGTTTTCCCTTAATGTTTTTATTAAATAATATTGATAAATAGTATGATTTTTAAATAATATAAAATGAGAGGAAAAAAAATGCAGGCATATATGTATGTCCCTGCATTTTCCTAATAAGGAGGAATGAAAATTGTAAAACCATCCAATTTTCGTCATGCCATTTAAAATTGAGAAAATTATACCAAACAGTCTTTTTTTTTTTAACTTTTTTTAAAATATTTTTTTCCTTTTTAGATTTTCAAAAATACCTCTTTTTTTATATACTTATAATGTACTTTTAATAGACCTTTAAAAATGGAGTATTTTTAAAATAGAAAATTTAATTAAGTGTATTTTTAAAATAAAAAGAATGAAAAACATATATGAGAATATTTTGGTCTTTTTTGTATTTTTATAAAGAATCCTTTAAAATTTGTGATTTCATTCATTATTTAGACATAAACATCCTCATAGATTCAAATACTCGTCGGCGCTCCTAAGTCCACTCTAAAAAATACGGGCTTAGATATAGATTTTTTTTTTTACCTGCTGTAGCCAGAATCCAAAAAAATTTAATTATTTTTTATGCGGTCTTGAGAATATCACCTATTTAAAACTCATCTAACAAATTTGAACCATCTGAAAAATTTACATATAAAATATTATATATATATATATATATATTTAGATGTGATGAGATTTAAAATAATAGACATATGGTCAAATTAGTCAAGTTTGGAGTTAAGTTTTACGTCAAGCCCGATTAAGCCCGGCCTAAATCTTTTAAGCTTGGCTCATGATCAAGTCTATTGAGATAGTTTTAATCACGCATCATTAGCTTAGTCTGGTCTGGTTAATCCAATGTCAAAAATTTTAAGCCTGTCCCAAGTACTGATTCCGTACGGGCGAGTCCAATTTTAGGTGGGAAAATAAAATATACTTTCAATGTTCATAATCTTAAAAAAATTTGGGTCTATTAAATTTTGATTAGTGACTGTTGGGTTTAGCAAATTTTATTCAATTTCTTTAATCAAACAAGAAAAATCCAAGAAATTAATTTATGGGCCTGACGTGCTTTAATCTCTGGAATATTCATTTTTTTTTCTCGGTACTCTGCTTGAGAAATTGTTGCAGTCTGAAGGGATTATTTTTACTAAAATTTGAGGAGGGAGTAAATTGAAATCTGAATTCTTCTACGGGAATATCGGCTTTTGGGATGTTACAGTTCATGAAACTTTATCATTTCCTGACAGTTTCAAGGTTTTATCTTTTCGGTATCCATGACCATGGATTCCATTTTTGCTGGATACATGCTTGAATTTGTTTACTTTAGGGTTAAGGGTGAGAAAGGAATAAATAAAGAGCTTCAAGTAACTGATAAAAATGAAAATTAATGACAGGAACAAGAATAAAATAAAGAATAATAACTAGTATATGGTAGAGAAAAGATTAAATTCTGCAGTAGACCGGGTAATAGCAAGTGCAGACTCTAATTTCATAACAGAAATAATAAAGCAAATATGAAATGGAATGGAAAGAGAATAACAAGAAGCATAAAAAACTATCAGAACAAACTATATATCATTAACTTGTAGTGTATATAAGCACAAGCAACCTTCCAATTGCTTGAAAATACATGCAACTCAACTTGGAAGAAAACCTCATTGAACAGGAAATCAAAAAAGAAAATAAATTAGAACAAAAATTCCTTGACCACATAATAAAAGGCAAGGAATACATTCCAGATGAAACTCAAAATCAGAAACAAGTATGACCTATGGAATAATGCACCTTGGAAAGGCAAGTGCTGACAGGTGTGGCTGGCTATGCCGCTGCTGCTGCTATGGATAGATAATGGTGCCCAGTTCGGAAAAACTGTCACTTAAGGCCAAAGCACAAAATATGAAAAATAATTGTATGACTCAAATATGACATGTTATTATCCTTGTATGTCCTCTGTATAAAATTGGACTTCGTTCTTGTTGAAACTTATTCATCCGAGGAAAAAGAATTACTAAACATCAAAGCCGCAGTACAATTATACTCTCTCACAAAGGGAACTTGCTATTCCCGGCCAAAATTTCTATACACTTCAAAGACCTCTCAATAAGGAATGTCTCCGCCTCTCCCGCTTCACTCTCCAGTTATTATCAGTGTTCACGGGCTTCAAGAGCCACTCTTCTTCTATTTCAGATTGGAGCGACGATTGCAACCTCTTTAAATGTCCACTGCACTGCTTATGGTCAGAAGAGTTAATGCTGCTAATATTTTGCTCATCTGGACTCAAATGCCTCTGGTATGGTGAGTGCCACTTTGCTTGCAAATAAGCAAGAGATCTCCATGGAGGAAGAGGCATTGAGTTTTGCTTGAGGGAAGATTTAGCAGCATCAACCATGACTTGAAGATACTGTTTTAACCTGGTCAGAGAGCCAACATAAATAACAGGAAGCGACTTCAATATTCTGTCATAGGAGTCTACTGCTCTAGCTATCTCAAAATGACTTCGGAAATCAATGTCGATAATCAGACGCTCAGAGCTTCCACTGTTATTGTAGGTAACCACATCAACATATTCATGATCCCCTGCCATATAACATAAGAATAAGATTTTAGGAAAAGTTGAAAAAAAAAAAAATTTACTCTTCATTAAGTAGAAAACAAGCAGACATAAATAAATAGATAGATGTAGATGTAAATATCCAATAAAACATATTTCTTCAGAAGACACAGATTGATAGGGACTGGAGATTAAATAAACAAAATAAAATCAATCAAAATATTTACAATCAATTATACAACACAACCATCAAGCACAGAATGTATCATTTCAAGTATATATTCCAGAACTTGTGGTAGGATCATCAGAAGGCTTTTTTTTATTATGAAAGATTGCAAGACACAATGTAAAATACAAAATAACTAGATGCAGGAGAACTAGTTTTTTTTTTCTTTTTTTTTCTTTTCCACTCTGTGAGAAACTGACAAATAATTATATAATGTTAAAAACAATAATAACCATAATAATGAGAAGAAGAAGAAAGCTGGTGTACTTCCAATTGAAATAGATTTCATCTCAGAGACATGAGATTAAATAAAGGATGGGATCTTTCCCTGACCACCAAAATCAAGTCTAGCAGGAGCCTCTCCAACTATAGTCCTCCCTTTGAAAAATTAATAAAAACTAATGTTTTGGGATAAGATTGGTACATCACATACCTCCAGGAACCTTGCCACCACCCTGCCACCTAGATGCACAAACAGCAGCATCATAACCAGCAAGTCTCAAGAGCTTCACCAAAGAATATCTAATACAGCTGGCATTACATGAACTTGACTTAACAAGGTGAAGATCTGTCTCCTTGATGGATACCATAAGAGAATAAACCATTGACAATAAGTCACTCTCATAAGGAGCTACTGAGTGTCTATAAAACTGCAATGACACAAGAATGACAGAAAATGAGATTCCCTTTAATTGAAAATTTTAAAAAAAAATTAACAAGAATTGAAATATGATTCAATAAAGAGATGGATTTTAACAAAGCCTTGATAAAATTGCATTAAGAAAATACAGAAGCTCACATTAAAATGGCCTGATAAATTCATTAGAACACAAGGGGAACAACCACACATGTTGGGTAGTTTCAGTTACCAGGCATAAGCAGTAAATGATCAAATATCTTATTAAGTGACTAAACTAAAGTTAGGTTTACTTCCACATTTCTGAGAGAATTAAGCACTGACAACAGGAAAGACTGCAAAAGGATCTAAGAGGAAATATAAAAGATGTCATCAAGATAGTCCACACAAATAGATTTAGCATGAATGATAATTTATCAGGATACCTGATAAGCTTCACCAGACAAAACTAAAGATATTTGCTAAATGCCAGACAATTTCTAAATTTGCCCATTAACCAACCAAGAACTATATAATGATACTAATTTTCCTCTATGGTTTTCTTAAATTTACTGAACTATTATTCAGACACTGAATATGCAAAACCGATATAGCATTCATAAATCTTAATTAGCTAAGGTTTTCATAAAAACTAATTCTCCAACTAAGCATGCGTGTATTAAAGATTTAAGCTGTTATCCAGAGCAGAAAGCGTTATAGAGTAACTCCTAAAGATAACCAATATGACCATAAATTACAATATATAAGATTAATTTCTTCCATTTTTATGCCATCATACTTATTAAAGCTACCCACTAGCAGCTGGTACCATGTCCTTTAAAGCAGAAACCCAGAAAACAAACCCCAAACGTAATTTCAAAAGGAGAGCAATCAAAACCTCATCAAGGATAATTTACACACACACACACACACACACACACCAAAAAAAAAAAAAAAAAGAAGTTTGTATTCTATAAATTTGGCAAAAAGATATAAGTCAACAAATAAAACTGTTATAATAGCAATAGATTGCAGATAAAAGATGTTCACTAATCAAAATAATAATCGCAACCGCAAGACTTAATCAGCTTAATCTTCTTTAATGATTCAAAGAAAATTTAACTTAAACTTGATTTTATTTCTGAATTTTGTTGGAGGGGGCAAAACTTAAATTAAATTTTATTAGCAAAAACATGGTAAGGTAGCTCAAATTACCAAATAAAAATCATAGAATCTATGCAACATGGAAAAAAAAAAACTCATATCGCCAAAAAAAGGAAAAAAAATTAAAATAAGGGCGTATTTGATAACATCAACAAAAAATTATAGCTAGAACTATTCAATTTCTAGGACCAACCCAGAAAAAAAAATTATTTTTTTTAAAAAATCAATGAAAAAGAAAAGGAAAGACTACATATCGTAATTTAAATTAATTTCCCTCCAAATGAAATGCTGTAAAGAAAAAAAAATTTACCGAAATCTTGTCGGCTAGATGGTGGAGATCAGAGAGACCAGACTCGCTATCGCTGCTGCACCAAGAATCAGCGCCGCTGCTACCGCCGTTCTCGAGAAAATCGCTAACCATTAGAGCCAAGTCATGCTCGCTCTCATGGCTAAATCCTCCCCCGATCTGCCCCGCTATCGCCCTCGCCCAACAGTCCCCTGTCGCCGCTGCCGCACACATCTTCAAACCTCCCAAAAACCAAATTAATAAATAAATTAAAAAAAAATATTTACCCTCCCCTTACAACGACGTCCTTATCTCCGTCGTCTTTTTCTCCCCCCTCTTAATTCTTTAACCAAAATCATCAACAGCTTTTCCTTTTCATTTTTTGTTCTCGAATTCAAAATTTATAAATTTTTTATAGAAATGCTTTTGATTAATGCGACAATTCTTGGAATCAAAATTCAATTCAAAGCAGAGTCCACCACAAATTCAGATTTTTTTTCTTTTCATATAAATAAAGAAAAATTGAATTGAATTTTTGGAATATATATATATATATATTTTTTATTTTTGCTGTGTTTGATCCTACGAGCGAGGGAGGCAGAGGAGGAGGAGGAAGAAGAAAGAAGAAGAAGAGAATAAAAGAGGTTTTCTTCTTGTGCAGCAAAAACCCAAAACAATGGAGAAAGTCAAAACCAGAAGCAAAGGCTTTAACTTAATATAATAATAATACGACAATACCAATAATAATAATAACGATTTTTATAATAAACGAAAGCAATTATTTCAAGTAAAATATAATTATAAAATAATTAATATAAAATTACTTACCCCACCTAAAAAAAATTACCTATTATTTTTTTAAAATATCCTAAAATATTTATTTATTGTAAAAATAGTTATAAATATTTATTTTTTAGTCTTAATTAATTAAAAAAAGTCTTTTTTTAAAATTAATAATAAAGAAATAAATATAATAAAATTTATGAATTAATAAATAAAATAAATAATTTTTTTAAACATAGTATTATAAAGTAGAATCATCACTTTTTCATTTATTTATTTTATTTTTAAATTTATTTATTTATTTTTATTTTTATTTCTTAATCAATAGTAATAATACATATATTTTCCATTTGGCCCTTCAACAGGTTGCTGCCCAAGAAAGTCCTCGAAAAGTCCGGAGTATTGGATAAGTTGGAAAAACACGAAAGGAACATGGACGGAAAAAGCAGGCGAGTTCAAATTCAATTTGGTGATTTTTTTTTTATTTTTTTTCATTTTTAGTTAGAGGATAATTTTTATTTTTTATTTTAGAAAAATTAAAAAATTAAAAAAAATTTTCTGTTACTACATTTTGGCAAAAAAAATCATCCTACCAAACGTCCAAAACATCTTAGCACTTACGAGATAAACAAAATGCCTTTGACTTTATAAATTTTGAATTGAATTTATAAATTTTGAATAAATTCAATTCAAAATTTATAAATTCAAAGACATTTTGTTTATCTCGTAAGTGCTAAGATGTTTTGGACATTTGGTAGGATAATTTTCTTGCCAAAATATAGTAACAAAAAGAATTTTCCAAATTCGTCCGTTATTATTTATTTATTTTTTAAATTTTTTGATTTCAATAAAAAATATATATATATATATGATTCAGTTAAATTTATATAGTAATTTCTCTTTTTCTAGAATTCATGGATTATAAAAAAGTTAATTATTATTTTTTGGATTAATCAGTTCTATCTTGCCTAAATTTAACTTTATGATGGAAATTGCAAACAAGATATTTTCCAAATCAGAGTAAATAGATTTTACTTTCCCATATGTAAAAAGTGATATTTAGTCAAATTAAAATTTAAATATTGAAAATTTAAATACTGAATAAATTTAGCGATATAATTTTTAAATCGTAAAAATTGTTAAAAATTTAATTGCTTATTGCATATAATATAAATTTTAAGTTAAAAATTTTGATTTATCATTTTAAATAATTTTTAATTTAATTTAGACTTTTAAGATATAATTATTAAATAAATTTAAAATAATTAAATATTAAAAATTTTAATTTTAAACGTTAAATGATATTATCAAATACCACTTAAGATAAAAATGTTCTGTTCAAATTGAAAATATTAAAGAAGAAAATTCAGCGTTGTTGACCACAAATAATTTCCTTTATACTAAAAAAATAATAATATTTGTATTATAATAAAAATTGGGTTTAGTAGTTGTTTAAAATATTTTTATTTTATATATGTTAAGAAAATTTTTTCAAAATTATGTTATCTCATTAATTTTTCACATTTTTATATTTTTATATATTCTAAAAAATTTACACAAACTTTCGTGTTTAGCATCCTTTTATTATTGTTTTAATTGATTCATGTGTTATTATTAAAAAAAAATGATTCATGTGTTTTATTTATATTAATATTCAAATTATCATAAAATAATATTTAAATTTAATAAAAAAATAATAGTAATTTGCATATGTTAAAATATTTTAAAGAAATATAAACTAAATAAAAAACGAGAAAAACATTTACAAATTAGAAATTTGCAATTAGAAAGGTATAAAATAAAATAAAAGAGCAAAATACCATATAAAAAAATAAATAATACATAAAAATATATATAAAAAAAAATTGATAATAAAAATGATATTTTCTCTAACAAAATAGTATACTAAATAATTTTCTTAAAAACTTATTAGTCTAAATTTAAAAGGCCAAGTTTTGGAGAATAATAAAGGTATGGGTATTAAGAGAAATGCAATATTACAACAGAATATTATTTATTTGTTTATTTTGCCTTGAAGAGCAAGTTAATCTGCAACTTGGGAGATTTGATTTTACTGAATGAAACAGAAAACATTTTTAAAAATAAAAATAATTTTCGTAACAGTCTTATAATAATTAATTAATATGTACTTTATATTATTATACCTGAATTAAAAAGTGGCGTGAGCTTCATCGAGAGACCTTCCTAAGTTCCTATTGGTGACAAAGCAATTAATTATGAAGTTATTGACCCATGAATTGGATTTTATTTTTTTAATTTAATTAATTATTTAATCACCACACTAAAAATTACTTTATTTATTTATTTATTTATTTTTGTATTAGAGGAGAGAACAACCAATAAAAATACAATAGACCACTCTCTTCATTCCGAAAAAATAGCCATTAAAAAATTAATGTTATTTATAAATAAATAGTCATTTAGTAACTCAATAAAAAAATAATAAAATGATTAATTTACTATTTCATTTTCTAAATATGAAAGATATTTTTCTAATTTATACTATAATTAATAAGAATTTTTTTGATAACTTATAATAAAATTATTACTATTTTAAAAATGGTCTTAAAAATAATGATTTTTTTTAATGAACTTTTTTTTACAACAGAGAACATATATAATAAAAATAACCTTTATGTTTAATACTTTTTACTAAATTAGTAATAACTATCTATTATTTAAAAAACTCGAAAAATCTCTCACTTTTTTTTTTTTTTTTATATTGTCAATGGAAGAGCACTTAATTGGCAAAATTACTCCATCTTTAATTATTTGCTAATGGGAAATATTATATTAGCCACGTCAACGTTGAAGAAGAGGACAATACTTAATTTTGGTTTAACTAATATTCCACTTAATTGACAGATCAATTATGCGTTGTTCCTTAATTTAATTAATTGGTTTATTTTATTATTTTATTTAATCGTACGTCCCAAACGGTTTTAAATCATCGTGAAAGTTACGAACTGATAAGATTATTAAAAGCTTATTTACATTTTCAATTGATTTTCGATTACTAAAAAATGTTTTTTTATTTCCTGGTGAATATTAATTAATAAAAGTTGATTAATCGAATTGAACTAATGTAATTTGATTAAATTAATTTAATTAAATAAAATAATCTATTTATTTTAATTCAAATTAATATTTATACAAATTAAGACATTCAATATTTTTCACATTATTATATTAAAATATTTTTAAAAAATATAAAAAAAATAAAATTTAACCTTAAACTAGTTAATATAAATATTTATATAAACTACATATTTTAAGTTAATTATTTATTTATTTTTTTAATTACATGAAAAGTGAAAAAATTCAAATCTAATTATTTTAATCTGAAGTACAAAAAAGATTTTATAAATTAGAATCCAAGGATTAGCCTAATAAAGAGCAAAATTTTTTCTTTCATATTAATTATTAAAATTTAATTTTTTAAACCAGCACACAACAAATAATTTTCAAATATATAAATAGAGCATGAAAGATATGTATCATTAAAATCACTTAAAAGAAAATGTACTATCAGTTTGATGCTCAATTTATCTAAGATATCTCTTCTTTTTTTTTATTCTTTTATTGGGAGATAGCAATAAATGCATGGTATTTACTAGTATTTATATTACAGCATCTTTAATAGTACTATTTATTTTAAAAATATATTTTATTTAATAAAAAATATCTAATTAATAAAAAGTAAAATTTTTATTTAAATTTAATATACTCTATATTTTATTATTTATTTTACTTTATTCCGTAAATATTAATTATTTGAGTTTTTCATTATTTAAATTTATCAAATAGAAAAAATAATATTAAAATTATTTTAAATAAAGTATATAAAAATTTATATTGCATTAATTAAAATTATAATAGAAAATAATATTTAATTTTTTAAATATGAAAAGTCAAACCAATTATTTTTTTTATTTTTTAAATATAAAAAGTCCATTGAAATTTTATTTTTTAAAATAATTCTTTATAATAAAAAATTTGACATATATAAAAAATACACGGATATGTTCTTACACTATATACAATCCAATTTAAATGAACAAACAATGTCCAAATTTACTTTCAAAACAAAATACAAATTCCACACAAATTATTAAAAAAAATATATCCACACTCCTACATGAGAAGGATTTAAAGGGTATCAAAACCTCAATTTTTTTTTGAGTAATTAGATTAAGATATCATTGATAATTTAAGATACCCTGACTAATTGAAGAAGGAAAAAATCTCATATTTTTAATTTGTTAATCAAGTAAGAAATTAGATATTCCTGTGAGAGTAAATGGGAAAAACATGAAAAGAAAGCTGAATAAGGAAAAGATCGCCAAAAAAAACGAGGTTTTCGGGTGAACTGCACAGAGACTTGTCTCGTCTTAATGGCGGTGGGACAATGAGGTTGAAAGCAGTATCTGTCTCTGTTTGGTTTTTAAGAGAGAGATAATGACAATTGCCACTTATACAATTAATCATAGGCCTAAAATTGACCAACCAAACTCTCATGCTTTAACAAAAAGTTGGTCGGCCAATTAGGACCATAAGCTATCCGATTTTGGATGAGGTTGCAATTGGATGGCTATTTGGACCACTTTTTTTATTTTTTATTTTGTTTGGGTTCATGTGATGGGTAAGTCAAATCAATTAATAGATTACACGTTAACAATTGTGATCAGTGGAGTTACCACTATTTGATTGAGCTGTTGCGATCTTATATTTAATATTTAATAAATTAATAATTTTATTAATTAATAAATTTTTAAGAAATTAATTTCATTTTTCATTAAATAATTAATAATTTTATTATTTAATAATTAAAAAATTTTTAAAAAATTTCATGTAATTAAAAATTATTAGAGATAATATTTAAAAAATAAAATATTATAATATATAACATATGATTTATCCTTAATGTTTAGTAAATTTATAATTTTATGCTTGATGAGATAAAATTTAAACTATACTAAAAATAAATAAGTATAATAATAATATTTATCAGTAGTATTGACATCATTATAAGTTTAAAATGATTAATTTATTTTAAATAATGAATAATGGTTCAACTGTAAAAGAAAATAAATAAAATTAAAAAAATTTAAATATGTATTCATATTTATATAGTTAAAATATTAATTTTAAATTTATCTATGTGATTATTTTGAATGTATTATAATTTTCATTTTTTATACTTAATAAATTAAAAATTATAATATTTAATAATTTTTTAATTCATTAAGTATATTAATTATTAGAGGGTCTATTGTAGTTATTAATCAATAGTGAGGAATTAACAGTTTGTAATTAGTAAATAATAATTAAAAGTGAAATATTAATAATTAAAAATTTTAACCCATAGTAACATTTTAGATTCAGTTACAATTATAAAATGTTGGCTATTGAATGTCTAATTGCTAATAGTAAAAAATTTTAACTTTAGAATATTTTAATTATAATTTAAAAATTTTAACTACTAAATTTTGAAATAGTATTTTAAGCATTGCACTGTTGATTTTAAAATTTAAAAATTTAAAATCAAATTTTTATTCAGCCAAAATAACTAATTAGTTTATAAGATTTTATTTTTATTAATTAACTGATCTTTTTCATCTAAAACTCAATTAAAAATGTGTATAAAAATTAAAATAGCCTTCATTTTAATATAAAATTTTCATTTCTACCCACAACTCTTTCCTTTAAAACCTAAGCAAAAATCTGAAAAAAGTAAAAAAGAGAATTTATTAAATCAAAATATAGGATGTTAAACTAATAGATTTATTAATTTTGCAAGAAAATTAAATTAATAAATTTTAAAAAATAGAAAAAATATTTTCTATTTTTAATTTAATTAAATAAAGAAATAACTTCGTGAATTATATAAAATGTCAACAATTAAATAGTAATTTGCACAAATTTTATTATATCTCACAGTAATTCACATGAATCTTTTTTAAAAGGGAAATTTTCACTATACATATAAAGTTTTAAAAGGCAAATTCGAACTCAATTGCAATGCATGAAAATTTAGCGCAATTAAAAAACAAAATCATGATGAATCCTCATTCAAAACAAATCAAATGACATGTGGGAAACGTTGAGTAAAATACAATTTCATGGGTTGAAAATGAAGTTTTTCTACTACTTTCCTACCGGTATAAAATAATATTTTATAATAATTATACTTTCCTACTTATACAATATGCATAGTATCATAACAGGTTTGATTATCAAAATCAGCTGCAAGTTTGGACTCAAACTGTACAATAATAAAATAGGACTAATTTCATCTACCAAATTTGAATATGTACACATTCTCAAAAAATAAAAAAATAAAAAAATAAAAGAATATGTACACCACTATGATTGCATTACATGGCAGCCTTCTCTACTTCAACACAAACCACCAAATTGTCCCGCAAAAGCAGGTGTCTGGTATCACTGTAGTTTTTTATTTTTTAAATTTTAAAAAAATAAGTATCAAAAAATGTTTTTGAAAAAATTCTTATTTTTATTTATTTACCCATAAATATTGTAAAAATAGAAAATAAAAAATTATAAATAAGAAGTTTTGATTTTAAAAATCTTGTTTTTATTTTTAAAAAACAGAAAATAAAAAATAGAAAATGATAACGAAGAAGGAAATTCTCAAAACCCAAATAGGAAGTTTATATATACACGCACACGCAAAGAGAGAAAAACATGTTAATAGATAAAAATACCTTTAATTATTATTATTAATTTCTAAATTATCCAAACTATATATATTAAATAAGGAAATATTATTATAATAAATCCCAGCTATTATTATTATTATTATTACATAAGAAAATTTTATTATAATAAAAGATCTTATTATTGGATTTTTTTTTGCATTTATTAAGATTTTAATTATTTTAATGAATATGTAGGAATAATATTATTGTTGCAGTTCTATTGAATTACTTTAGTAACAAAGGAGATTCAAAAATGAATCACTTATAATAATGTATGATAAATATATTGTAATATCATAGAACAGTAGTTAAAAAGAAATATTAATTTATCACATACAACCATAATATATAATATTGATAAATATGGAATACCAAAAGCTTAGTGATTTTTAAAGTTAAAAAGAATAAAAATTTATGTTAGTGCTTCAAAATCTTTTACTTGAAATCTTCATAATGCTTCAAACTTAAAATATATAACCAACAAATAAGGCTTTACTTTATTAAATAACTGAATAATATGATTCATAAATACTCTAGTAAATTGTGTGACTTAAATAATCTAATTAATAGGGTAGAATCAAGAAAGAATCCTAAATAAAAATCCTTTTAAAAATTAAATCATTATGCCATGTCATTATATTACAAAAAATTACTCTTAGATAATAAATTTAATTAGATTTATAACTTCAAGACTAATAAATGCATTTGATAAAATACAAATAGTCATCGATGGATAAATATTATAGTAACCATTAAAATCACACCTATATGAATATATATATATATATACATATATATATATATATATATATATATTAATGATGTAAAATTTTATTAAGAAATTATTTTTAAAATCTTTGTAGAATAATATATTTAAATCATGAATTAGTGTTTTCTTTAGAAATCATATACTTCTAATACATTCATATTCTAATATAATGAATAAATAATAATATAATAATCCTAATCATTTATATTTTAATATAATTGAATTATTAAACTCTTTAATTTTGCAAATTTAATAAATTAATAATTATTGCAAATCAAATTTAAAAAAAAATTAAGTTTAAAGACTACATTGATAATTTATTATAATTAGAGAGCCAATTTTAACTTTTTATCTCCTTCTAATTAATTAGTAATTAAAAAATATTATTTTCATTTTAATTTAGTTTAAGCTAAAATTGTAACTTAAATTTATAACTAAATTAAGTACTGATAAGTTATAGTAAAAAATGTTGATATTCTTTATGTAATTAACTTATGTCAAGATCATAATATGAAGAGAAGTAGAAATGTATTTGCTTATACATTTTCATTATTGCAATATCTGAAATTACTATCCATATTAACTTTAATTTGAATTTTTAAAAGAAAAAACAATGAATGGATGATTTTGCAAAATTCTTTATTCAAAAATTGTTAAGCACATTATTAATTTGAAAAATTAGTTATATATAATTATTATTTTTAAGTTTTTAAGTTACCATTATCCTAAACTTCACTAAAATTTAAATGTTAATATTTACTATTAGGTTATCATTAAGTGTTAAAAAGCTCATTATTTTATTGAAATTTGACCTTATAACCTTACAACTCTCTTTTAATTTAAATTTTGACTTTTTGTTAATTTCAAAAAACAAAAAATTGTTAGAAAATTATAAAATGTATTGAATAATTTGAAAATTAATATTTTTTTTTTTTTCAATTATAGACCATATGCTTTCCCTTAAAAAAAATGTAGACCAAATACTAATAAAAAGAAATATCACATTTTTTTTGTTAATATAAAAATAAGTATCACTAAATATGAAAAGAATTAATTTATCAAAATATCAGTAATATTACAAATTTATAAACTTGCAACGCACATGGTTAAAAAACTTGTGTTGATAAAAAAATCTGGGAGGAAATATCAAAATTCAAAATCTTAAGTTTTTTATAATATTAAAAAATCAAATCTCAATTATTATATTACTATTGTGATGATGAAACTATAAGTAAACATGAAAATTATTATTTGTCTGAATTGTCAATTAGATTTATTTTGAAACAGAATTGGAATTAATCACAGTTGGAGGGCTGCATTAGCAGTTCATTTCCTGTGGAAATTTTGGTATATAAACTCTAAATTGAGCATAATCGAATATTAACATTACATTATATCAAAAAGTTTAAACATAATTTTTTAATATGTATATATACAATTTTTAAGGGTGCTTTTGATAATATTATTCATTATTTAAAATTTTCAGCATTTAATTTTTATTTTTTTAAATTATTTGATGACACATTTGAATTAAATTTTTATTTTTTTAAATTATTTGATGACACATTTGAATTAAACTGAAAACCGCTTAAAATGATAGTTAAAATTTATGTGAATTTGACAACCTTGCTACTCAAGTATATTGTTCTGAAAAGATTATGCCAAATATTGATTTGCTTGATAAAGCAAAAGCAGCAAATAAAACCCATTCAGGATTTGCTGAACTTAGGAATCTGGTTCGAAATATTGAGTCAATCCTTTCACACATGCCCCTCACTGAAATAATAGGATCCCTCTTCTCTCTCCCTCTCCCTCTCTCCCCCGTCTGGAATGCAAATCATTGCTATTAAAGTTAGACCTTAAGGAGAATCTCATCATAACATATTAGCATTTTTTTTTTTTTAAAAAAAAAGCAAAAAGGAAAAAAGAAAACAAAGGAATCTACTCATTATGGAAAAATTAAATAAACTATAAACCATGGTGGTTTTATATAATACTATGCAAATGGGATCAATATATAATTCATCTCCTAACAACTAATTTTACCATAAAAAGAAATCCTTCAAGTTAGATCTCATGTAAAGCCAAAACATTCCAAATTCTAATAATTTCTAATCAAATTCCGATTATTAAAACTCATAGTTCATAACATTAAAATTGGTTGTTAAAAGTAATTTCAAGCACATATCACTCATTTAATTCTGAAGAAAAAAAAACTCACAATTTGGGATTAGAGATGGGTTCAGCCAAGTCGAGTGACTACACTTTCAAAGTAGCAACTTCCCTGATGCAGATAGCCTTTAATCTAAAGGATAAAAACAGCCATCCTTCTCATTCATTCACTAAGTAGGGACTAGCGCTAGTGCGTTGAACTTGCAACGAAGACAAGCAGACTAGAGGACCTACACAGCATGTGCAAACAAACAATAATTTAATAGCTCCATAATTCAGGGTGTGGGGTAGAGAAGGAAACACAAGGCATATTCTAGTTCTTTCTAACTGGCTCCTATAGGAATATCCTGACAAATCTTTATCCTTCTTTTTAGGTAGATGGATTCTCTGTATGGTTGATTTATGGTACATAGGCTGGACACTTGGCGGATATTATTTGTTGTGAAAAGAACAAGGAAGATGCTTCAGTGTTCAGAACTCCTCATTTTTCAAAAAAAAAAAACAAAAAAAATCTTAGAAATTCTTGTTTGATCTGATTGATATAGGAATAACGTTAACTTACATTAGAGAGAGAGTGTCACTCTGGAACAGGAATAAGGACTATCAGGTAACTAGTATAGCAACTATATAGCTTTGCGATGTAAACCGTATGAGAAAGCATGGCCTAAGGATCGTAAACAAAGGGTTTTTTACCATTTTAGAAAGGTTTTGTAAAATATTTATCAATTTAGATTTTTTTTAAAATATTTTTAATTTTAAATATTTTTAGAAATTAATTTTAATTTTAGGTATTTTTTATATTAGGAGTATAGTCCGCTGGTCAATCAGCTATCTTTTCATAATTTTTTTATGTTATTTATTATAAATAAATTAAATAATAGAAAAATTAGATAATTAATAAAATAATTAATATTAAAATTTTAAGAGGAATATTATATTTTATATAATAAATAATTAAGTATATAATATAATTAAATGAAGTGTATAATATTAATTATTTTTATTATTAATTATGAAAACTTAAATGAAAATTTAGCGAAGATAAAACTAATTAAAATTATTATTTCAAATTATATTTTTTATAAATTAATTAAAATATCTAATTAATACTATTTTTTCCTAAATTATTTTGTTTTATTTAGAACATATACATGGTATTTATTACTAAAATTTAACATTTTTAAATTTTACTCCATCAAAAAAAAAATCTTAAATTTTACATAAAGTATTATCAAATTAATCACATATATAAACTTAAAATCAATATGCCTACATAAATATGGATACATATTTGAATTTTTCTAATTTTACTTTCTTTTATGATTGAATTCTTTAGAATTATTATTCCAAATTATATTTTAGAATTATTATTCCAATAAGTATATAATAATTATTTTTAATTAATATCACAGTCGACCCTCTTATATTTATTAAATTAATAATTAATAAATTTTCAAACAACCAACTTCGTTTTTCATTAGATAATTAATAATTCTATTATTCAATAATTAATAACATTTAATATTATAATATAAAATATATGATTTATCTCTAGTGGTTAGAAAATTTTAAATTTTATATTTGAGATATGAAAATATGAATAATATTCAAACTATACTAAAAATAAATGAGTATAATAATAATATTTACCATTATTATTTATATTATCATGGATTGAAGTGATTAATTTATTTTGAATAGTGAGTAATGGGCTAAATCACAAAATAAAACAAATAAAATTAGAAAAATTCAAATATGTATTCATATTTATATAGTCATATATTGATTTTTTAAGTTTATGAAAAAAGAAAACTATAAATTAAAATGAGAATAATATATTCAAAGTATAAATTAATATGAGACTAATGTATTCAAAGTAATCATATATATATATATATAAACTTAATAAATTAATAGTTCTAATATTTAATAATTTTTTAACCCACTAAATATATTAATTATAAAAGGACATACTATATATTTAATAATTATGTGTTAATAATGATTTAATTTTATCATTATTGTGTTTTAATTATTTAAAATATTTTATGACGTTATATAAAATTTAAAAATGTTAACTTTTAGTACTAAATATAATATATATGTTTCAAATAAAATAAAATAATTTAAGAAAAAATAGTACTAATCATACATTTTAATTAATTTAGAAAAAATATAATTTGAAATAATAATTCTAATTACTTTTTATCTCGTATTTTAATTTAATTTTTCATAATTAATAATAAAAATAATTAATATTATACACTTCATTTAATTATATTATATACTCAATTATTTATTATATGAAATATAATATTCCTCTTAAAATGTTAATATTAATTATCTAATTTTTCTATTATTTATATTTATTTACAATAAATAATATAAATAATATAAAAATTATAAAAAGTAAAAAAAAAACAAAAATTCAAAAAAAAAAATCTATTGGTGGACTGGACTCCCCGTGTACTAAACCTACCTAAAATTAGAATTAGTTTATAAAAACATCTAAAATTAAAAATATTTTTAAAAAATACCTAAAATAATAAATATTTTATAAAAACTTTCTAAAATGATAAAAAGCCCGTAAACAAATCTAATGTAAGCATTCTCCCCATTTCTTCTTATCATGTCCCCAACACCAGCTCTAATCTCCTGCAATAGTCTTCTATTGCGATCTTGACTCTTTAAATCATGAAGCGACTTAACATCTAAAGGTAATGTTTGGATACTAATTAGAAATAAATAACTACGATACAAAAATTAGCTATTTTTACTTTAGTTTAAATTTTAGATAAAAAATATTAATTTTATAAAATAATAATTTCATAAGTTTTATAAAATATATATTTCATAAAAAATTTAAAAATTAGTATTCTTTAAATTATAGAATAGAATATTTTTATATTTATTTCCAAATTCACCACTATTATCTTATTTTTTTATTTTCAAATTTTCATATATCTAATATTAAAATTTTAACTGCCTTGATAATTTTTTGCAAAAAAAAAAAAAGAGTAAATAGAAGAAGAAATTAATTTTAAAAATATTTTTTTAAATTTTAAGTCAAAAAAAAATTTATTTATCATGCATTTAAGTTATCTTTTAAATAACATTTGATAAAATTATATTTAATTTTAATATTAACAATAAAATTCATTTATAAAGATATTATTTTCATTTATGTGAAATAAAATAATTATTTTATACTATGAACCAAATTATAAAATTGAAATAATTATTCTATTTTTAACCTATTCTATTTCTTAAAAATAATTATTTTATTCTTTATATATTTTATTCCGCGAGCCAAACATAATCATTTAGTTTTAGAAATCAATTTTAAGCATGCAAGGCCCAGGAATGTGAAATCCAAATCCACAAATTAGGTTTGAAAATGCAGCAAGACCAATCATTTTGCACATGGCATCCATTTTTCATATCTTCAGAATTTAATTTGTAAAATATTTTTTTTGAGAGAGTAAAATAATAACACTAATAATAGCATTGTTAGTATAGAAATAACAAGGGTTTAACAGAGAACTGTCATTTTATCACTACAATAAGCATTAGAAAAGATTCTTTTGGAAAGGGTTTCAAAACAAATGGAAATACCTTCATTTGAAGCCTGCTCAAGTCATTGTTTTCAGGTTGAGATGGGAAAGGGATTAGAATAATTGCTAACCTATTATCGAGGCCTCAGATTCCTCTGCAAAAAAAAAAAAGGAAGATTTTATTAAATAAAGAATACCCTGTATCCTGCATAGAGTACTCCTAAAATCAAGAAGATGGAACTCTTTATGCTTTTACACAACTTATGGCCCTGCAATTCAACAATTCATAGGTAAAGCATGAAGAAACACTTAGCCTTGCAGAAACCAAAAATTCAGCTCAGTCATCCACTGTCTTACTGTAATACTATTCCCTTTTTCTATCATCAGAGTTATATAACATAAGAGGGGGGAAAAAAAAGGAAGAAGACAAGATAGGATTAACAAGGAACATACTTTTGGCCTGACATTTGGTACTTGCGGCTGTCTATCTTGTGTTCTACCTGTATCTGGCATCACCTGTTCATTCTCATGCTTATAGAATGCCTGTAAGGCTCTCCCAGCAAATGCACGAATTATATTGACTTCCATTGCGGACATATTTTTCCACTGCAACATCAAGTTCAACAAATTACTGGCAAAGATGCCAAAAATAAAGTAGATTTTGAACTAGATAAGTAATCCAGCACAAAGGAGATTTGCGGAAATCCATGTGAATCTTACCCATGCTTCCTCCAAACCACATAATGCAAGACTAATCACAGAATACAGTATATTGCAGCATAATGCAGAAAGACTGCAACCATGCTACAAGTGATTTACAGATGAAAATTGAAAAGTGCACAAAAATTTGCAAAATCCAGCAGGAAGTATCTCTGCTAATGGCTTTATTTGCTGTCTATATTTTCTTATTCTAAAATGTTGTAATTATACTAAAGAATCACAGATCAAAAAGGTTGCCATACCCCAGAATTAGCACATCTCTAATTACCTTTCATATATTCTTAATATATGCACCATCTCACTTTGCCCACCAACAATACATCCAAGCTTCTAAAGTCATGAAACAAAGAGCATCTATATTCAGAAAGATTTAAAATCACTTGAATTACCTACTTCAGGTGATTGACATATTTCCAAGCAGTTTTCCATTCTTCACTTCAGAATTCATGAATTCAAGATATGGCTCTCAGAAAGACCTGAATTTACTCAGAAAAAGCTTATCTCCTAAACGGCACCAGGAGAACAAGTACGTTTCTATTGTCATGGGTGGTTAGAGCCCCTTCATTTGTTGAGCTAATACCCAACGCAGTTTTTTGGCTTATTTTCTGATTTATTTACAGTCAGTGCTTATGTTACAGCACTTTTTTGGCTTAGAAGCATAAATCATTTGGAAAAATATCAACATTACTACTCAGTTGAGATCCTGGAGACTTTGGCTGGATGTGTGTGAACAGTACAGGGTATAAGGAGCAAAGCTAAGTTTAACCATAGATCTAATTTTCTGATCTAATGCTCTTTAAGCCTGTATATTTCCTGTAGTGAAAGTAATCATGTAATTCCATCCCCTTCTTATCTGGTTAATTGGTTTACTTTACCAGAACACTTAAATATGAATTGGGAAGGTGAGACAATAGCTTTTGGTACCTAAGTTTCAAAGTGCCTTTCATGCTCTCTGCAATTGACTAGAGCGCACTGCTATCTGAAATTCTTGCTATTTAAGTTATTCTTGATATATTTAGAACTCCAATTCAGTGGTTTGTTCTCACATTTGTTTACCAAAAAGTGAAAAAAGAACAACACAAATTAGTGGATTGAATAAATCACTTTAATTCCTTCTGTGACAACAGGGTTAAAATGAAGTAGTTAAGAGAGGTCCCCATAAACAAAGAAATCATCCTTTCCAGCAAAGAACAACTTTTACAAAATGCATGTTCAGACAAATTTCAAAGGCTATGTAAAACAAATGGCGATCACTGTGAACAAATTCATGAAGGAAGCATACCGTAACTGTTGATGCAGTAAACTTTTCTAGATTAGTCTCCACTTTATGAAACCGTACATCTCTAATGTCCTCAATAAGTGACCTCACCTGTAAATAAAGAATTTTATCACATTCCTGGAGACAACCCAGATGCATAATTGGAAATGAGAATCCTTGCACTCACCATATATATATCAGGAATGTCATCACGCGCACTGCCATCCACAAAATTGGAGTTATTATTGAATGTTGTTCAGCAGTAAAATGAAGTACACTATACAATACGATAATAACATTGAGTATTTACTGGTCAAAAAGAAGCCGTGAGATTTCCACATAATGAAAGGGTAATGGCTGAAATGCATGTGAATCTCGTTCCTCTTCCAAAACTTTAGTCAAATTTTCTGATCCACAAAGATGAAGATTATGAGAAAGAATATGCTATTCTATTTCTATCAGGTAAAACTAAAACAACTGAGATCCTAAAATTTCATAATAAAAGGAGCAACCAAAGTGTACAACATTTGATAGATTAAAATTAACTTTGAGAATATGACACTGCAGAGATGTTCATGAAACTGACAAAAATTGCCTAGTTATATAAAATTAAACAATAAGCAGGATTCACAATCTTAAATAGCATTTAATATATAGCTACATATGATGAAAGAGATACAAAAGACTAATTTCATGAAGGTCCATAAAGTATCTTGTCATAATGCATCTTGACTTCTTTCCAATGAAATGCACATTCAAGCATGGGCATAATTCTTTTCCAATAAAGCATATCCTGCAAATCATGCATTCGATTCTCAAGATAGACCAATATACAAGAAAGGTCATTGGAGTTTAGACTACTTGGGATTTTGAAGAAGCAAATCCTACTTAAAAATTCTAATGGCTGCTTTTAGGTGACTTGAAAATGCTATCATTCATGATGATGTCATTTAAGCGTGACAGAAAAAATAGAATCAGATGGAAACTGAATAATATTGTTTTTGCTAATTTTAATACTAATCAACCCCCCTCAAAAAAAAACTCTATTTCAGTTTATGCAATAGGGACATTTCTGAATTGGTTCATCTTTTATTCCAATGAAATGTATATCATCTAACAAAAACCAACTTAGGCATCTATGAAAACAATCCTAAACTAAACCCAGAAAATTACAAATACACTCACAGATACATATATCTTAGCATGTGTGTTGTGTATCCATATGTGCTTTTTATACACAAAAACTCACCAATAGACATCCACTGAGGAGGTCTAATTGTGCATTTTCCTCGCTTCTTCAAAGCTATTGCTAACCAGACTGGCACTTGGGCGGCTAATTGTGGATAAAATGGACCATAATCTCCCTGGAATACAAAAACATAACTATAAATGCAATTATACACAAGCAAACATGCAAGCAATCAGAAAGAGACAAAGAGTGAAATACACAAATAAAATTAAGAGAATCCATTCTCAGATTGGGAACAATCTCCACCAATTCATCTTCGGCAATAAATTCGATCTGAAAAATAAAAACCTTCCAATCAATTGTAAGACAAACAATTAAGTGCTTAATATGTATAGAATCATAATACATTAAAGACAGACCTCTTCAGGGGAAAAGAGAGAGAGTTGAGAAGCAGATTGACCGGCCATTTCTGCGATTTTGAGCGGATCTAAGGTTTTTGCTTTCTATCTAATTAGAAAATGATTTGAAATTTGTACAAGGTATGGGGACAGTGATGTGAACCCTAGGCGGCGGGAAAATTAGTAAAGGCCAGCTGATTTTATTTAGGTTTTTAATTAATTTCGTTTTTTTTTTTTTCAATGCCATTTTAGTTACGCGGTCAAACTTAGTTTAAAAATTAAAACTATTTTGGAAGTTACTTGTAATTTTTTTTTTCCTATTAATTAGGCTCAATTAATGTTGTTTAAAAATTTAATTAAATTATAGCTAAGAAATTTAAGTATCACAAAATATTTCATATATATAGCCAATGTGTGATTGAATCTTTTATTAAAATTATAAATTTGAAATTTAAGTATCACAAAATTTGAAATTGAATTCAATTCTATTAAAATTTTAAATTTTAAAATTATATCAAATAAAAATATTAGTTAAATTTGCTAGTCACTTAATTTGAGTATTATAGTATTCAAATTTGATTCGATTTATTATTTAAATTATTTGAATTCAAATCAATTAGATAAAATTTCTTTTTTTTTTTAATTTCTTAGTATGGTTTCTATTAATAAAGGTTCTACCGGCTAAAAATTGGTTAAAACCGATTAAAAAGTTGTTTAACTAAAAATCTATTTTTAAGTAAACTGAACCAAATTGACCACTAATTCTTGATTGAACTGGCTGATCCAATCCGATTTTTAAAGCACTGTTTATAATTAATGAACAATTGCACATTTAGGTATTGCCTAGTGGTGCGATACTCAAAGAAAAAATTTTCATTTACTTGTGTATCCATTGTTAATTCATTTAACCATTAAATCATTAATCAATTCAATATTCATTTAATAATTAATTTTATAATAAATTCAACTTACTTTTAACTAGATTTATTCATAAGCCAGGATATAGGTCTCAATTAGTGAAAAAAATTACAAATTGAGCCGACCAAGCCTTTGAAAAATAAAATATTTTCCAAATTCAAATATAATACATGAACAAGTCTACTAACAGAAAATGACTTAAGTTTTTTTTATTTGATTTCTCTTTCCATTATAAACTTTAATCTTTTTTATTCATAATCAATGTATTTGATAAAGTCAGGAACTGCTCTAACGGCTAGAAGAAGTAGCCAACGATCCAATGCCACATGTCATTAGCCATTGTAAAAAATGAATATCGCCATTGCGATTTAGTTTAAGATGGACTATTTTTTTGCAAGCTATTTGGAACCTAACTTTTGGCCTATATCTTTATTTGGAACAACTATTGGGAGATGTAAACTATAAATACTCCCCTTCAAAGGCCTTAGACATAAGAAAACATTTTACCAAGTAGCCAAATTCTTGCAATTTAATTTCTCAAGCCTTAAATTTTTGTAAAATATGTCTTGTATTAGTTTCATTAGGTGTTAGCCATCAAAACACTTGCATAGATTATGAGTGAGTCTTGTTAAAACTCAAGTATAAGTCTAAGTTTGAGCATGAATAAAACACTTAGTTGGGTTTGAGTGTTAGTCTAGATAAAGCACTTGGTTAGATTTGATGAGTGAGAATTGGATAAACTATTATAATATTTGATGTGAGATTAAACATTAAGTTGGGAGTAAACTTATTAAAACTTCATTGATAATTGAATACCTAATTGAGATTAGGGAGTAAATATAGGGTTGGTTATAATTTGAACCACTATAATCTTTTGTGTCATCTCTTTTCTTTCCTAATCTCTTTGCTTTAAAATTTTAATTACTCACCAATTGAACGTGTGCCTTGGGCAACAATATATATACAAGTTTGGTTTTTAATTGTGTTATTGGAATTAAATTGAAAGATTTATGAATTAATATGAATTTTATTTTTATTATTGGTTAATTTAAAATTATTAGGAATTTTATGAATTAATTGGAAATAGTTTTATGATAAGGAAATAATTGAATATTATTAGAGTTAAATTGAGTTATATATAATTATTATGAAAATTTATGAAATTATTAAGGACAAAATTATATGATTTTTGGAAATTGAGCTAAGTAATAAATTTAATTTTATAATTTTACATGAGTTAGTATTAATTTTGAATTGAATAAATTTTATACAAAATGAAATTTGAATTAATTGTGCTAACTTTAATTTAATATACACATTGTTATTTTATTTATAATATTATAATTTAATTAAATGGATCATGTTTATATTTCTAGCGTTAAAATTAGTGAAATTATGATTATTATGAATTTCTATGAAAATGCTTCAATGTGTTTATATATGATATTTTTAATATGAATTTCTTTTAATATATATATATATATATATATATATATATATATATATATATGATATTTTTAATGAATTAAAGTGTTGTACAAGTCAAGTTTAATTTTACTATAATGTGAGTTTATCATATTTGTGTAAAGAATCATTATCAAGGTTTTAAAGTATTGAATTAAATTGATTTTCAATGGTTGAGATCATTATGCTAGTTGTTAAGTTTGGAGATCGAGATGGGGTCGTAGAGTTGTTAATGGTTGTCATGAGGTGTGGATTATATTTTAAAGTGTTTATTTATTTATTTATTTTTGTTGCATTTGAGAAATGTTTTAGTTATATGAGAGGTTCTACTAAAATTTCAACACAATATTGATGTTTCATATGTCCTTTCAATTACTAGATATCGCGTTCTAAGAGAAAAGCTAATTAGATTTCATCAAATTTGTGAGTTATATAGTTTAATATAATATCTTGTTTTCTTTCTTTATTTAATATTATACTTACATACATGGATTGATTACTTGTATTGTACGTATATAATTATGCATATATAAAGAATTGTACATCTAAGCATATTTATGTGAATGTTTTATTATATTTGTGTTGCATATTATTTGTGGTTGCTAGACGGGATTGGAATGATATAGGAACTACCTAAAAATATGAATTTGATTATGAATTTGGTTATTAAAGATGAGTTATGAATGGTGTATGAAAGGCTTGGGGCTCGCTCATTATCCGACGTTATTGCTAGTCAGGTCGACGCTGTATGGCTTAAGCCATTGATGATTGAGATCCTATGTTTTGGATTTAAGAAATAGTGTTTCGATTAAGAGAGTTAGATCGGGAATTGATTTCTCAGATTAAGGTTTAGTGTGATTCCTATCGACTAATTCCTATCATTGGTTGATTATGTGATTATTTGTCTAATTGGCATAATGCATTAGCATTTCTAAATTTTGAGTGGTATGTTATATTGCTGTTATATAGCTCATAGAGTCAAAGATTGTAGGTTGAGCTCATAAAGAAACTTTATTTGATTATTCCTGTCTTTCATCTTTGGGTTGTGAAATTTATTTAATTCATTTAATTATGTGAGAAATTTCATATTGTTTGTATTATAAAACCCTAGCACTCCACATTGTTATTTTCTTTTATTTGCAATTCTATATTATTTGTTAGTGGTTTAATTTTTTTGAACTTGATGAGTTATATTGTTAAGCATAAACTTGTCATTGAGAATGTTAATGTGATTGAAATGATTGTCCTAAGTAACATTGATTTGATTTAATATTTGGCAGTTTTGCTTAGCAGGTGGACTCATAACCCTAGTTTTGTGTTAGTTACAATTGTCATGTTAATTGGTTTGTCATTTTGTGAGTTATCAAACTTATTATGAGTTCTAAAAATTTTATGCTTTCTCATTTTTTAGTATTGTTGATGTGCCATTATGTTTAGATAGTGACAAATACTTTTCAGATTAATCAAAAACTAAATATGCATATTAGCAATGCATATTAAAAACGGAAATTTTCTATAGCTAGCATAATTATTTTTAGTTACTTTACCTGTCTTAATTTTTATTAACATTCAAACAAACAAAACATATAAAAAAAATAATGAATTAGCCCAAATTTTTTATTTACGATAATTTTATATTCAATTATAATGGATTATGAAAATTCTTTATTTCTTGGTTTTACTAAAATTTTAATACTTAATTCTTTATTAAGTACCAAGATATTGATTTGATTCAAATTTTACGTATCGTCAATTCCTTTTCTATCTTTTTTAAATTAAAATTGCTGATGGAGATAAAATAAAAAATTTATGATATTAAGAAATTTATAAATTATAGATAGATATAGATACATTTTAAATCAAATCATATAATATAATTATATTTTACTAAAATTTTTTAAGAATATTTCCAATATCAAATTTTTTTTAAGAATATTTCCAATATCAAAAGATTAAATTAAAATTTTATAAGAATGAAAAATTAATTAAAATTGAAAATTGCCCATATTAATTTTTGTTATTCTAGATTATACTACTACTATTATTATTATTATTATGATTATAGGAAATATTATTATTATTATAGGAAAACTCAAGTTTTTTTTTTTTTATTAATAATTACGCTATATTATATCAACCTACATGTTTTTTTTTTTTTTTCAAAGAACCTACATGTTAAATGTATAAGCAAAGAAATACTTAAATTATAACTTATCATAAAAGAATTTTGATAATTGAAGACAAAAACCTAAACACACACATATAGTATAGCTATATATATAACTTACTAGTTAATATCCCAAAAAAAAAAAAAAAATCCTGGCCTGGTAACTTCAAAATACTTAAAACTTTGACTTTTTTTTCAATTTTATTCCCACCTTTATTAATTAAATGAATAAATTATAAGATGACTATTTTCTTAGTTTCAAGTGTCATTTAACATGAATTAAAAAAAAAAAAAAAAAAAAAGAAGCTAAATATATCTAAAATTTTTTCTTGCATAATTATCGAACTTTAGCACTAAAGAGATATGACAGAGAATTGCTTGAAGTCTTTATTTTTTACACCAATTTTAAAATTAGTGAGACTATCATCTCCTTATACGGTAACTGAATACGCAAGTTTTGTCACTATCGATCATCTCTCCACCTGCACCACTAATAAAATTTTGGAGTGAATTAATCCATCTCAAACTCTTTCTCTTAAGAACTAAATAATTAATTATATTCCTATTGACTAATATCTTCATATAGCTATTATCAGTATTGGCAGCAATATTGTTTGATGGTCTCCGAGTCAACAAAAAATTAAAAGGGTGAAATTTTTGGTAAGTGTATAAGAGATAGGTATTAATATGATTTATTGAAAAATTGAAATACCCATTGTCATTGTATGATAGCAACTCATGTAATTTATGAGTTTTCGTGAGTTTGTAGTCGGATTAAGGGTATGTTTGGGAAATGAGTAGAAAATAAGAAAAGAAAGAAAATATCTTGAAATTTATGAATTTTAATTTTTTTAATATTTTCATACAAATTTCAAGACATTTTCCTCTCAAAATGGAAGGAAAATGAGTGAAAAATACATTGATTTTTGTACTAAAATATTAAAAAAATTAAGGTTCATAAATTTCAAGATATTTTCCTCCCTTATTTTCTTTCTTTTCATTGTCCGTCTATTTTCCAAACACTACCTAAATCATTTATGAGTTTTCATGTCTTGGGAAAGTGCAATGAACCTAAGAACTGCAAGGTTCTTCTTGCATTCTTGTATAATTGAGTAATGAGAAGAATGAAATAATGAAAGAAGGTGGTGGCAAGAGTGCAGAAAGAATGGCTTTAAGTTGTTGACAATTGTATTAAAATCTGTGATAGAAATTCTCAAATCTGGAAATGCAGGAACTAACTCCAAGCTTGATGAGAACAAGAGAGCAAAACAACAAAATTTCAAAGTGAAATTTTGAATAGAGTAAATTAAAATTGTTTTGAAGTGGGTAAAGCTTTTTCTTTATTTCCAGTTTTCTTATATGTTACCACAAATAGCAGCAAGTTATTAAGATGGCTATCCGATCATATGAAAGAATTATTATAAATATTTTAATTTATTCATTTAATTGATAATTTTTAAAATTTGTGATAGAATTGTAAAACCCATAAAAAAATTCAAGTATTTTTTTTTTTTATGTTATTACGCCAAAAATTTTATGGTGGTGAATTGCTCATTTACTGTTGTCAAAATTTTTAATTCAAGATTTTTAATATTTTACTTTAATTAGTTGATTTAATTTATAAATTGTTATATCAATCAGTTGATTGATACATATTAAAATTCTTATGATTCTATATAATTCATAAATAATTTTATATTCAGTTATTATCTTCTATTTAGTAGATTAATAAGGTAAAAAAATTAATGTTATTCAATTTCATTAAAATAATTAGAGCAAAGCCTATAATGATTTTTTTTAGGGAAGCGTACGTAATGATCATCAGTTGTTTAATATTGGCTAAAAACTATTATAATTTATATTTACAAAAAATTATTAAAAAAGATAATTTCTTTTGTGCATAACCACATTATAGTTTTAAGAATAATTTATTATTTATGATTAATATAAAATTTAAAAATTATTTATTTACATAGTCAATCACATGCAATGTACTACTTAAAAAATTTAGTAAACATAACTATTTGATACATGTGTATTTTTTTCAAATAGAATACACATAGAAAATAGGAAAGGGACATGTATATACTTTAAAATAATGGTAATTTTGAATAGGCATATTAATCTTTATATTATACACCATACTTTTAAATAATGTATCGACCGTTTCGTATAGATTTTTAAAGAGTCCAATATATTATTTACCTATTACACTTATGCTAATAGGAATTAGTCATGAATCAGTAATGAATTACTCAATATATACTGATACAATTATTATTTAATGATATAAACACGACGTATGAATAAAAAAATTATTATTATTATATTTTTTATTTATTAATGTAAATTATAAATATATTGTTTAAAAAACTATTATTTTGTATTATTTTATATTTGTTCTATTTTATTAATGTAAATTATCGGTATAATATTTTTTACATTATTTATATTTTAATATATTTAGAAAATTATTGATAATTTTTACAAAATTCATTTTTTTTGTATAAATTTTTTATTTATGGATGTAAATTATCGACTGAAATTTACAATTTAATTATGTTTTTTTTATATATTTATTTATAAAAATTTAAATAATGGTTTTGTATAAAATCTAAATGAATTTAATAGCATATAAGACAATCCAGATGCTTTCTGACACTCATTTTGGTGATTTTGGTGGTGATTAATTAATATTTTAGTGTATTTATTATTTTTAATTTTGCTTTATTTACTTGGAATAATAAGAAATTTTTTTTATCATCTTATTCATTTTAAATAAGGTGATTTTTCCCATCATGAATTAATAAAATAAGATAAATTTATTATTATTAGTTATATAATTTGAATATAATTTATTATTATTATTTATGTAATTTAAATTTTTTTAGGCACAATTATACTTATTTAAGTGTTAATTAATTTAATATATTGTATATCCATTTTTTATTGAGTTATATCAGTTTGCTAATCATTTTTAAAAATTTATGATAGCAGCAACTAATTTAATCCGATTCCGTTATACTGATTTTAATACCAATACAATACATAAAACAGTTATTTAAAACCATAACACACACTCTACACTATTGGTGTGGGAGGCCGATATCTCAATCTATTGGTCATTAGCCCATCTAGGGATTTAAAGCATGTGCATGAAAAAAAAAAAAAAAAAAGAAGAGTAAATACCAGAGTAAATACCAAGTAGGGTTTTTTTTTTTTTTTTTTTTTTTTGTGGAAATCGAGGTATGTTTGCAATTTTGCAACAGGAAATTTTTAATAAAAACTAGGAGTGTAGGTGAGTCGAGTCAACTCGCGAGTTACTCGAGATTGACTTAAAAATTACTCGAAATCGACTTGGCATAAGTCGAGTCGAGCTCGAGTTCAAGTTACTCGAGTAGCTAGACAAGTCGAGTTTGAGCTCTTTAATACTCGGCTCGGCAGGCTCACGAGCCTAATCGAGTTTTTATATAATTACTATTTTACCTTTTATACATTATAATTGAGATTAAGTGAGCCAAGCTCGAGTTTAAGATGATCTCGAGTTCGGATTGTTTAAAACTCGGTTAGACCCAATTAATTTATTATTCGTTTAAGCTCGAATTCAATTAGATTAGGCTCGAACTAGTTAATTTTGTTCAAGTTCGAACTCGAGTTTAAGCTGTTCAATACTTGATTCGAATTCAAGCTCGAATTTTTAAAATCGAGTTTAAGTTGGAGTACTCTAAAACTCGACTCAATTCGGCTTATTTACACCCCTAGTAAAAACCATGGAGTCGGCCAATTTCAATTACCATGTGCAATCAAAATGGCAGCACGTGTAGCTAAACAACAATGTAGAAACTGAAACTTACCAAAAATTTGAGAATTTGTGTGTGTGTGTCAGTGTACATATATATATATATATAAACATAATTAACAATTGATAAAAAATAATAACTTGGTTCATCTTCTTTTATTGCCCTTTTTCCCCTTAATTTCGGGATAATACTAGACTTCACTTATCTATCAAAACTCTCAGTAATTATAACAATCAATGGACAGATTTATAATAATTAAAGATTGAGTCATTTCGATATTTGGCTTCTAATACAAATGATAGAATATTTTAAATCTTTTATTTTTCCACTTTTTTTTTCCCAAAATAATCAAGAAATGAATACAAGGAAATTGTAAAGATTGACTGAATGATTTTTCTAACAACAAGATTTTAAATTTTCTCTAATTAATCAACACTCTTGAAATGGCTTCTGCATTAATTTTACAGTCTCCAAAAATTTCAAGACAATAAAATGATCATATATACTTATTAATTGTTTTCTTGAATCTTTTACAATTCTAAAAGAAAGAGAGAGAGAGAGAGAGAGCACATGCAGCAGATATACTTTAATTTCTGTTACATTTTTTTTTATCACTTGCATTTTTCTCCTTGATGATCATTTCCAGTCATGGATTGAAACATATCATTGATAGGAAATTCCATATCAAAATTAGACAATAGATCAAAGTCAAAAGAAAAAGGCAAAGCTTGTTCAGGTTTGGGGCTCAAGTTGCGATTCTTGAGCCCCAAACCTGGAGTTTCAGCTATAGTCGTGGCTGAAACTCTTGCTTCAAAAGCATTATGTATAACACCAGAATCTGAAAAATCCAAACAACCCAATGGCAAACCAGACGAGAAAGGACTATTTGCAGTAACAGAAGAACTTAATATAGTACTAGCCTCACTAGTAGTAGAATTAATACCAGTGCCTGTAGCTGCTATAATAGAAGGCTCAGCCATTCTTAAAAGCCACTCAATGGTTTCACCATCAGTTCTATTACCGAGTTCGCGAGTGAGCTGAAAGATTCTGGCAGCACAGATGGTTGGTAGACGGATACGACGGTCTCTACCATTCACCTTAGAATGACGATCTTTTCTTGATTTGACATTGATAATCTTGGTTTTTGAGGTGCTTGAAGTTTTTGGAGAAATGGGTTTTGGTTTTTTATTTCTTGGGGAGAGGTCAGGATCAGTCATCACTTCTCTATTAATCCTAATTCCTACCTGTATTTCTTTCTTTTAGCTATTGAACAAAAGAAGAAGTTGTGTACATTATTTATAAGAGGATTTTCAAAACTAGTATAGTTTCAGATTTTTGGGGTTAACAAATAAGGTAAGTTATTTCTTTCAAAGGGCTTTTTTAAATTTTTTTTCATATTTTGACTGGGGATTTGAATTTGTATTCTAGAAACAACTCTAATATTATTTAAGTAAAGAAAAATGCTCTGTTTATTTTTACCAAAATCCTTGATTTGCTTTTACATTCTATTTTAATTTTGCTAATATCTAATACATAAGTGTAGAGATTTGTTGTGTTATCATTTATTTTCTTAGGGTGAGTTTGGTAGATAATAATGAGATGTAATAAAATGAATTTCTAATATAAATTTATATTAAAAATTCATTTGATTACGTTATATTACATATCATTATATCTTACCAAAACGTACTCTTAGTGTATGAAATAAGATAAATGATAATATATAAAATATGATCATTAGTATGAAATTTATATAAAAATAATAATAATAATAAAATATTATTATAATTTCTTATATTATAACTCGTGAGATGATGAAAGTTGATAATAATATTAAGACGGTAAATATAACGTTACTTTAAAACAAAATACATTTATATTTCATTAAATTAATAATTCAGTGATCGAATATTTATAATTTTATATTATAGTAAAAAATTTTGACTACTCCATCCTCTATAAAAAATCACATTAATATTTGAATACTTTTTCAGAGAGAGTGAGAGGATTAAGCTGCCAAAATTTATTTGTCCAATCTGTGAATGTAATCTTCTGATAAGTTTTGTACAAATGTCCAATGAAATCATAAGGTGCTTTCTTAGTAACGCTAAAAAGTGATGTAAGCTTATTTTATCTTTCTTTATATATGCAATCGTTGGATTTAAAGTTGTTGAATATATAATGTTAATCCAATGGCTAATAGAGTGTACAAGCTGGCTTTAATTTTTGTTAGGAAGGTGTTTTGATGTTTCATATTCTTACTGTCAATAGATGTGAAGAAATGGTAATGTGTGAGTTGTTTTGATGAGGCTTACATTAACCCATTTAAGAACTTGCTTTGCAATGGGTATAGAACGGTAATTGCATCGGTCTCATTTATTAAAATCGTATCTACAATATGGTATATAGTTAGTTTTTTCACCTTATGAATTGACAAATTGCAGATACACTTTCCATATCTTTCTAAATCATCAATAATTTTTTTATTTAAATAATAAAAAATTATTATACAAATCTCTTTTTAAAATGTGTTTTTTTTGAAATGATGAAATATAATAGTTGTTTAATATAAATATAAACAGTAATTAATTTATTGTAAAATGTGAAAGGCATTTGTATATTTAGGTTTTTTTTTTTTCTTATTTTGGAAGAAAAAACAACATTTTAAAAGTCAAAAATTATTAATTACCCCCCCCCCCAAAAAAAAGAGTAAAAGGTCGTTAGCTAGTTGTCTTGTTGTGTAAGAGATTAAAAATTTGAATTCTAACAGTTATGTCTTCTAAAGGTTTTCAATGTACAAAATATTAAAATTTAAAATTGCTAAACCAAAATTTATTTATTTAATTATTTATTACAATCACATGTTTAATTTAATAATAAATGTATATCCAGCTTAAATATTAATCTAAATTTGAGTTTTCCTTTAAAAATTAGACAAGACTAGCTGATTCAATTTGTTGAATCGAGAACTGCTGGTCAATTCAATTCGATTCATTTGAAAACTAGATTTTTAGTTGAATTATTTGTTGATTTTATTTGACCAATTTTGATATATTTTAATCAATTTTTAATCAATTGTGCTTATATTAATAGGAACCGGACCAAAAAATAAGAGATTTTATATATGCCCTTGTACTATTGCAATTTTATTCATAGCAAAATCACAAATTTAAAAAGCTCAAAAATGAAACAAATCAACCAGCTGCTTAAATAATAATATATAGTTGATTTTATTTAAATTTTATGAAATTTCAATTTGATTTGGGTAAAAAAATTAATAAATTCATACCCTCTTAAAAGGGCATTTATTAGCATTTCCTTTTCAGCGTTTCAATTGAAAACAACTAATTTGAAACTGATCAAAAGATACGTACAGATTCCTAAAAAAATAAAATAAAATCTATGCAGAAATAAAAATTATTAATCCCATTATAATGTTTGGATTCAATTAAAGACAGAATTAGAGAATAATTTAACAATTGTATTGCTTTATATATATAAATTTTCGGGTATTAAAAGAAGTCTCTCTGTTTTATCTTTCTAATATATTAATAATAATTTTTTAATTTAAAGTATCAATCTTACTATTTGGAATTTGAATTTATTTCCAAATTTCTTCCAAAAAAAAAAAAAAAAAAGGGGGAATTAAAATAACAATGGAAGAAATGGGAATAACCATAAATCTTTCCAAATTCAAACCCACTCACAACAGATTTGTTTCTACCTGAATATGGATCATACTTCTCATATTTAACAGCTAGTCAGTTATGGGTCTTCTGAATTGAGGCTACTGCCATTTATTTGTTTGTTTCTTTACTTGTAGACTTCATTTGGTTTCTCTATAAAAATTACCATTAATAAGAATTTTATTTTATTTTTATGTACTAAGTATCGCATTTCAACACGAATTTATAAATTTAATGAGCCTAAGCATTCCATTAGTTCTTGCAAAGCTGCAACCAATGCTCAACCATATGTAATCTCCACTAGTAAAATCAGTCAGTCTTTTAACTCTCTTCACTCTTGACGTAGAGTCCATTACAAAAGATGATGAAATGCGCAAAACGGAGTCTTTAAAACAATCTTCCCTCTTCTAGCAGATAAAAGACATATGCAAGCAAACCAAGCCTTCAGTTATGTCATCTCCAACTTTGGCCATCACCAAAATTCGAGAACATCTCACTATCTTGGTGATTGAGAACAGCATACTCTGGCACCTTGTCAATATCCTCTGCTGGCTAATTGAATATGAGAATAAGAAAAATAAAGGTTTAAAAATAGATTTGTCTCTAAGGCCAAGAAATTAACATGAAGATAAAAAGGGTCTCAAATATTCACATGCAGAACAGGATTAGTACCTGCAATAATTGAACTAGGCGCCATAGCAAAAAATCAATGATCATAACCAAGCAAAATAGCTTCCCTGCCCAAGCACCACATGAGAGGTACCTAACGAACAAATATGCAAGCCTGAGAATTCTTAATGACCTTCAAGGGAGTTTAGACACTTGAACATTGCATACCAACAATTATAACTTCTGGTAGGAGAACCATGACAGCAGTTCAATTGCACTAAGCTTCAAAAAGTTAACAAGAGTGCTTTTATTTGCACCATTATTCTCCCAGCAATTACATATTTTAAATACCATTAGTTTGGTCACATAACCACCAAATACAAGTACTTTTAGGTTCTTGTAATGAAAGTGATCTTTTACAAGAAAGCTCGGCAGTCAGCACAGTAAATCCATTTTAATTTCACTTGTACCAAATATGAGCATCATCAGATAATAAAAAAGATCTTGCAGTATCTTACCGTGAGAGTCGTTCTAAAAAATTTTGATTGGGGCATTTCAAAGCACGGTCATACACAATCTCTGTCCTTTTGGCAACATCATGCCAATTGTATAGTTTCCTCATCTAGAAGCAAACATTAAAACAAATATTTGGCCATTTTACAAGTTGTAAAAGAAATTTTAGAAAGATCAAAGTTACCATAAACAATTCACTTCACTTACTCGATCATGCATTATTTGCGGATCAATTTTTGGTAGAAGAGTAATCGCCTTTTTAATTGCTCGTACCATATCACCAGGATCTGGTTCTGCAAGTACAATCATGTCATCTGGTAGAACCTACATGGAGAGAAAAATAGATTGGCTACATTGTTTAGAATTTCCAGAAATTTAATCACACTAACATTTCATTAGCAAAAATATTAGAACTAACAAGCATGTATAAGAAAAACGCCTCATGATACATGCCTCTGGGACACCTCCTACACGTGTACTGACTGTCAATAATCCACAACTAGCAGCCTCTAAGATTGCTATGCAGAATGCCTCTGTTAAAGAACTGTCAGAAGTGAAAAACAAATAAGACAAACAAAAACTGATGAAACAGATAATTCAATGGAAAACTAAAGGCATGTGTCAATGGAAAACTAAAGGCATGTTAAAGTGATGGAATGATAGAATATATGCAGAGAAATTATTCAACCATACCTAATCATGCATGCATCCTACCTATTACTATTAGCGCCATGTGAGTTTCAATTGCTCTCTCTTTTTTTTTTTTGTGCATATGAAGTCTTAAAAGCCAGCTAATATTTGAAGAGTTAAGAAGGGAGATCTCATTAAAGGTTCCTCCTTTCCTTAATGGGAAAAGCTTATCTAAACAGTTTTCTTTTTTTTAGTTTTCTTTTCTTGGTGTGGAAGCTGGTATAAGGTGTGTTTTCGCTGTATTGATGGGAAAAATACTTCCTTTGCACTACGCCTGTTCTAGAAAACCTTAAAAGGCACATTCCAAATGAAGCATCAGTGTAGAAATGGTCCATATAGCCTATCTACCTAAGTTAGGAGTATGGCTTAGTTGATTTAAGTTGAATAGTCTTAAAAAGGAAGGTCTTGCTTACAATAATGCAGATGACCGTCCAAAATTCAAGGGGGTGACCTGGGATGCAGGTAGCATAAAATTGTGGTGTCAAGCCCTTGAGGTTGTCACCTTGTGCCAAGGCTGTTTCTCTAAAGCTTTACTGGAGTATCTGGATGCTTTAGACTTAAGATCTTACTAATACACCCCTGTGTGCAGTGTATGTTTTAGTTGCACTACTTGCAACAAACCAAGTATTGACAAAGGGATTCACAGAGAAATAAAGAATTGCTTAAAGTGCAAACATTAATGCTCGATGCCATATCTAAAAACAGACACTTACAAATGGAAATTCCTACACACCACATAAATTGGTAAGTCCAGTTATTGTCTATAAGAAAGGAATCTTTATTTAAAGGATAAAGGTGAATTTCTATCAAAAGGATAGAAAGAAGCAATACAGAAACAAATTAAATGATATGCTTTGAAAGAAGCAGGAAAGAAACTGTTCAATATCACGCAATATAGAAGCTCTTTTTGAGCTAGAAAGTATTCAGTAAAACTGGTATTTTTTTACAATGTCTGAAATGAGCTAAAGGAGCGATAGAGGACTGAAGTTTTTTACCTTTTTCTCAGAAAAACTGCCATACAACTACTTGCTATGTTTATGCAAACAGGGGCCCTACCTGCAGCTATGACCAATTTCCAGCTGTTGCTGTAGTACTATCACTAGTTGTATTTGCAAAATGACCTATACTGTTCATGGCAAAGAAAAATTACTGCCTACCCAGCTATTTTCGTGTGATCATCAGTTAAATCTGTCAGCTGATCAGGAGTTTTAAGTGACTTTTCATGTTGAAAAATTCTGATTTCAATACGGTCAAACTACCAAGTCAAATAATACAAAATGTATTCAAATGTAAGAATCCTTTATACCTGTTTAAAAAAATATGGCCAGAAATCAGGACAGACTGAACACGAGCATGCGGTACAGCACCCAACATTTCGACTCGATCTTGAAGAGAATGCTTCTCTCTCATCTCTTCTAGCCGAACGCGTTTAGGCCCATCTCCACCAACTATAAAACGAACCTTAACACATGTTTCTCAATGAGATGTGGGGAGCAAAATAAATAGGAAGTGCAATTCACTACTGAACACAATCTTTCCATGCAGAGACAATTTATAAACATTTAGCTAACAAGAATAAATTTTGATCTACATTGAAAGCAATATGCCGAAGGCTAAGCTTAGTTACAGAGCCAAGATGACATCTAGTTCATATAGTGAAACCTCAGTGTCCCATAGTTCCAGACATCCATGCAAGGACAATTTGTGATATCCAAAGAAGGACACAACACAACATATGTATTGATGTTTAAGCCAAATTAAAATCAAAGTACGCTAAAAAAGTGAAAATATAAGATTTCAGGAAATGATAAATATTACACAAAGTCTGTCAATAAGGTAAACTAAGTTCTGAGGATACAAATGAAACATCCACAAGAGAATTACCTCCACTCTAAAAACTTAAATTAATAAAATGTGTAAGGGGAAAAATAAACCTCTGTAAGGGTTTCATCAAGAAACCACATCAAAGATTAACATCCTATCAATCAAACCCACAGCATAGATTTAGATTGTGGTCAAGGTCAAGGTCGTGGTCGCGGTCACGTGTAACAGTACCAGAGTCATTGCAGCCATAACATAACGGTAAAGGCCAACTGCTATGCAATTTTACAGGAAAAAATTGAAAATTGAGAAATATTATTTTTTTGTAAGAGAATCTTTGACAGATGCAGTAAATTGGAGTTTTCTGCCTCAAAAGTCAAAGAAGCATACAGAAAGATAGATAAAATGGCAGAAAATCAGTTTTTTTTTAAAGGCTGGCAGAAACATAACCGCCGTTATGTTATAACTTAATGGTGGATAACAGCCATTACCGTTACATAACAGTGACAATGGCCCATTAAATTAGCATTTTATTTTTGCCTGTTATAAAACAGTAAGTCAGTCCAACAGAAAAACACACACAATAGGCTACCCACTCCTAGATACTAAGTAGCCATGTGGAAAGAAAATGAATATGAAAATTTTAGTTCTCCCAAGATTAGACCTTAATTTCCATGAATTCTATGTGAAAAAAGTACAAATTTACAGAATTTGTCCTTGTACACTTCCTTGCTGATTCATAAAGCTTATATCTTAAAGTACAGAACTTATTGACCATGCTCTAAACATTCACTAAAATTCCTTCCTTTTCTATTATTAATTATTGAGAAGAAAATAAAAATGAGCTCAATGATGACAATACAGCAGTCTCCTTGAGAAAAATAAAGTGAAAACAATATTGTAACACTAGCAACTTTGTGACTGTAAACAAGTGCAAGGAAGAAATATTCCTAATATTCAAAATTCATTACTAAATTATGTTAATCTAACAGGACAATAATTAATAGTTGTATTTGAACAACACAAATGCAAAATAGAATCGCATTTGCAAAGTATAATTTGTAAAGTGAAAGTACATACATCACAAAACTGTTGATACCTTTTATTATTATTATTATTTTTGTTGAAGTGGGGTGTTAGGGTAATGGGAGAGGAAATGCTAGTAGATTCATTGATCTATCAATGTGTTGATTTGCATCTTCCACCTAGTATCTATCAGGCAATCATAACACCCTATGAATGGAAAATCTTGCAAGGATAAATGGAGGTGTTTTACTAGCAGGAGGAAGTCCACTAAGAAATGCCTAATACATGTTGCTTCGCGCTATTATTAATTGCTTATAGAAAAGCAAACATGCAGCCAACTCAAGTGCCACAAAGGTGTCAAAGAATGAATAAAAATCCAGTAAGTGATAGTACAGTCTGAACAACTTACATTTGGATACAAACGGCAAACTTCTGGAAGGACTTCAACAAGCAAGTCTGCACCCTTCCGATAAACCAATCTACTTATGACAACAATGACAATTTCGTTACCACCAGGTCGCTCTTGGGCGGGCTTGAACATGGCAGTGTCCACAGCATTTGGTACCACGAAGACCTTTTCTGGAGGTAGACCTGATCGTAGCACTGTATTTTCCTTGCTGGTATGAGAAACGCAGATGGCCTGGGTCACATCTGCTAAGGTAAACTGCAATACCTTGTTCATGTGGATGCTTCCAACATCAGCAAAACCATAGAGTGAATGATCAGTAAAAACAACTTTGTAACCCATAGTACGTGCATGCATCAAAGCTTCGTGACATAGAGTTGAGAATGCTTGATGACCATGCACCAATGATATATTTTCTCGAATAAGAATAGTTCTCATAATTGGTAGTGTCCCATAAAAAGTTGGCAATGTGTTCTGCAGAAGAAATGGCCTCCATGGTACATAGTAAACTTTCAAGCCACCTGTCATGTATCTGACCCCAGAGCGACTACCATAAGCATGAGTCAAAACCACCACCTGAATATTTATAAACTAAAAAGTTTATGCAATCAGCAATATAAAACCAACAAGGAAATCAAATTTGATACTGCTTTCTGGTAGACAGAAAAGTCAACGTCAAATACATTGGAAGAAAAATAATGCGAAGCCAGAAAAATAATGATGTTCTACTTATTTTGGGTAAAAAACAGAGGGAGGAAGGGAACAGAGCTATGAGAGATAAAAGGAGCCCTTTTTCTTAAGAATAAAATTACCGTGTGTTTTATTAAACAAAAAGACATGTTTAAAATCATTTATCTGCAACTTATTCACCTTTATTCCATTTCCCAACCAAAAACAAATATTTCTAAAATTTTCCCCTTGCCCCTGTGACAAATGGCTAAATGGTATTTAACAATCTAGAAGAGCAAGATGCCAAATTTTTTAATTGATTGACCCCACTTACCTTGTGACCAAGATTTAACAGGCACTGAGATAGGTAATAAATGTGGTTTTCCACACCACCAAAGTTGGGATAGAAAAAATCTGAAACCATCAAGATTCTATGCTTCTGATTAGCCATTAACTCAACCAATCACCTGCAGTAAAAATAATCTTGTATTAAGAATATGGAACACATGGATACAATTGAGCATTTTTCAAATAAAGGGAATGTATTGATGAGTGATAACATTATACAGAAATAGTTGTAGTAATAATACTCTAAAATCATCACAATATTTCTCACTATACTCAAACCACTGCAAATATATGTAACCAGAAAGTAGCTGCTAACCTCAAACTTATTCCAGCCTATAAGCATATAAATGGTGAAACAGAGAGTTCATTGCCACTCATTACCAACAGCCAAAATATGCAGCTGCAAATTTTCTTATCTTCTTGATGTACCATCCTGGCATGAATACTCGGTTTAATTCTTGATGCCTTAGAAAAAAATAACACACGAGACTATCAATTCTTTCAATTGAAAGAAACCAATTGAATTTATGAGAAAAGTTCTGCCAACTATCATTGTGCACCAAACTCAGGGTGCAGACATGCACACAAAGGGATCAAGACTCAGTCAAATCATGATGGAAACTTAAAGGCGCATTTGCACACCACAAAAGAGTCAAATGTAAGCCATATAAAGAACAAGAGTTCAGAGGGTACAGAAAGAGAGAATTGCAACCATATGGCTCAAAACTTGGTCTAGTTGGCATTGTTGTTGCAGCTTCTATTAAGAAAACATTCCGTAAGATATTGTGATTAAAAGAAATTAAGAATTGAATTTTTGAATTTTTTTGTGCTTTTTGGGTCTAAAAACTAAACTCTAAAACAGCTCAAAAGTACTTTCTAATTGGTTATCTGAAAAATAGTCCAAATTTCCAAAGCAATGCCAAAGCGATTTAACAATCTGCGCAATCTAGAATATCTAAATTGTGTAGGACTGACCTGATAAGAAGATTAAAATAGCTAAAAATGCATTACTCAAACAGGGAAAGATAAATTGCAATGTACTTAAAAATAAGGATTGTGCCAACAAAACAAAACATCAATCATACTGGTATATAAACATCAATCACACTAGTATATGCACATATTTCTTGGAGGAAGAGGGAGATGTCGACAAGGAGTGAAGGAAGAAGGGTTTGTATGTCAAATTAAACAAAACCTATTGTCAAAAAAAAAAAAAAAAAGGCCAGTGCATCTCGTTGGCTTCTTACATAATTAGAACATTTCAGACTATGGATTTGAGTAACAGTCATCCCATTGGCTTCCTCAACAATGAGGTTAGAATTATAGCCACCGCACTGCTATAATACTATTATACCTGTTACATAATGAGCATTTTTTTTTCTCATCATAATGCTCGTTATCTTCCCATTACCAATAAAGAAAGGGCCATAACAGCTATTACCACTATAAAGGCAGAACAGAAATCTACCAGCCATCCCCATATATTTGCAGTCAGTTCCAGCCACATTTTCAGTTTTTATTCAAATAAAATCCTTCAAAAATCTCATTGCATGAAACTAATGCTTGATTTCACCTGAATTTAGACTTACTAACTAAGAAAAATCAAAGAAAGAGAAGTATTCATAGGAGCCTTTCACACTTCCCTTGAAAGAAGCGAGCTAATTTTGACTATCATGTTGTTTACTTGTTTCTGATAATTTGCTGTTTAAACACTTGATTTGTGCTAGTATTTATGGTTGAACCACTAATACCACACATTATTTTGCTCATTGTTAGTTGCATTTCATAGTTTTAATGAACCTCTTTAATATCTATTAGTCTAATGGATTTTGCAATTTTAACCCACAACATTAACATAGTGACAAGCCATAACCATTGCATAAAAGCTATGATGAGACTATTTCCATAAAACACAACTGCAACTGAAATCCATATTCTAGACCCTACAAAATGAACATTCTTTCTAGACATGAAAAAAAAAATGAAGAAAAAAATAGTGTTTTCCTGTCACCAATTTTAAGAAGTTGGTCTGCAGGCATTCAGACAAGAGTAGGTAGTTTATTTTCACAACAATCCTACGAGCAAACATCAAGAACTCCAGAACAGAGTCATCACCTACAACTTCTCTTTCTCCTTTATAAAAATCATCCACACCAATTTAAATGGCAGAAACCAATTTGGACTAATTTATTCACAAGAGTCTCTTAATGCCAGATACTAGGCTCTGCAAGATCATTTGACCTCAAAGATTGGAAAGTAAACAATTATAAGAAAATTAGAAAATACAGCTTTAGCAACAATAATAAAGCAAATAAAAGGGAGAAATAATGAAGAAATATCAAATAATATTATATAAAAATTTCTCTCAATAATGTTGGCCAGTTGCCTCATGCTATTTCGTCTAGCACAAAATGCTATAAAAAAAATAGACAAGGAAGGAATCTTATGAGATTTTCAAACCTTCCAATGCAATAAAATTTCATTTCACTACATGCAATTTTTAATCGTCCTATAATCAATCTCAAACTAAACCACTGCCACAAAAACATTACAGTGCTACATAACTATTGTTCCCAGTTGTAAGTAGAACCTCATGGAGCTGCAGGTTTGCTATCATAGGTTCTCCTTGCTTCAAGTACATCTGGGCCGTATCTATTCATCAACACTTCAATCTGGTCAGCAAATGACTTGTTTCCGCATTCACCAAGGTGTTTGATCATTTGGCTCCATCTTTTTTGGCATACATCACCTGACCTATGTTCCAGAAGACTGTCCCAATCAACATCCTCCATGCAGCAAGCGTCCAAGTCATAAAGTGCAACCACAAGATGGTAGTCATCCACATTAAGCCATTTACCTTCAGCTACCATAGGTGATGTTAATTGGTCATACCATTTCAAGCAACATTATGCAGTAGTTCTAGTTCCTAGCTTGTTACTAATTTCTGTCCAACAGATATTATCTCACAACATCCCTTTTTTTTTTTTTTCCTCAACAGCTTTCATTCACATATCCATATTCACTAAATCAAATGAATTCTGGTACTCTCTTGAGACCAGCGCCCTTTATTACGATTGACAAGTTTTATTCTATGCTTTGTATCCTTCACATGAAACCTATGTTTGCCAAGTATCTCAGCCACAGTTTTCCAATCAGAACCATATTTTTCAAGAAACTTCTGCACAAGTTCAATCTCTTCTAGGGTCCATTTACGCTTCTCAAACCTTTCAGACAAGATATGAGCTCGATAGTAGACACTCTCATAAGGTCTCCAAGGTAAGGCCGCCCCTATTTCCTTCCAACAATTTTTAACTTCAGGACACTTTTTACAATGCAGACCATTTTTAGGCCTCCTCTACCTAATTCATGAGCACTAATATAGTTCATGTTGGAAAATATAATCCGACATGGGAAAAGTATAAGAATATAAAGTGGAATATATGTGGAGTAGATTGGGCCTTAGCGCAAGCCAATTGGTTTTGTGCAATATGAGGTTTCAACCCCACTCATATGGCCATTGATATTATTTAGCCCAACACTCTTAAGGCCCATGGATTTTCTATAGTTCAAAATAGCCATTTCAACCATCTCATCTTCCTCATGTGAGAACCGCTTCCCTCACACAAACTCCTCTTTCTGAGGAGTCTCCTTATCACTTGGACCATCAGATAAAGGTAAAACCACCACCTCCTTAGAAGAACTTACTCTCCTAGCTGTACCTCTTGATGTAGACTTTTCTAATGGATCAGTAGCCTCAAAACCTCCGCCAATTCTTTGCTCTCATTCACTACCTATTCCTTCTAAGCCATCATACTTTCTCTTTTTCTTCTTTTCTTTCTTTGAATGCTCAACCTTTTTCATGATATTTTCATCCAAGCACTTCATTTCATTTCTAACATTTTTCCATCAATTCCACCCTCATTCATTATCCCAGTATCATTAGCATCCTTCTCTCTCTTCTGCTTCTTCATCTTCCTCTCATATTTTCTATTTGTTTCATTAAGAGCTGCAGCTCCTAGCTCTCCATCAACTACCTGATTTTCAGCTAAATCTATGTTACCTTTGTCTTCTTCTATTCTATCACTTTGATTGTTGTTCTCCCAGCCATGACTTTTGTTGTTTTACTTTCCAACTCGACATTATTCCACAGATTATTTTTTTTCCTCTCTTTCTTTGGATAGTCAATATAGTCACGATCCCCGCCATTGCCAAACTCTTTTCCATATGTCGCACTTTTTATTTTATGAGCATCAACCACATCTTCAAGCATCTTTCTTTTCTTCTTTTTCTTATTTTGCTGACCTCCTTCTTCCCCAATAAACATCTTAGAAGTATCTTCCTCCTTAAAGGCTCTATGCCCCAACTGAGATTCCATATTGGCACTAATCTGCTCTTACTTATTCTTCTTATGCTTCTTATTTTTCCTTTTTTCTATCTCCTGATTATTTAGGCCATCCTCGAGGTTAACAGCCTCAATTTCAATATCACTTCAACATCATCAACATTAGCTTCATTCCCCTTAGTCTTCTTTTTCTCATCCTTAGTCTTCTTTTTCTCATCTTCATTGCTCAAAACTTCCTCCACATTGTTCATTTCTCTCACGCTTTCCTCCCAACACTTTTAGTACTCATATAGGTAAGAATTTCCCTCTAACTTTCTAACTGGTTATTGCCAACCCTCACAAAATTCTGAAAACAACACAGATACACAAAGAGAAGTCAGAATTACGGCCTGTCATATAACATAATCCTCCAACAAAAACTTTCTAATTTTATAGCCCCTTTTGCTTATACTGTGTTAAAAACCAATTTAACATAAGGGAATCATCCACCATCCACAGCATTTGCAGTAGTTCAATACACAATCCTAATTGGCAAGCCAATCACATAAGCTCATCTACAAGCCAAAAGATTCCTTTTCAAATATTTCCATATCCCCACAAAATGCACAACGGAAAATTTCAATGCTTCTAATTCAACAATAACTAAAATCCAAAACAACCCACATCTAAAACCCTAAAAAACTATCTAAAAACCTAAAAACCACTACACGCCCAGAGCCTATAACCTCAACTGTGAGACAGACCCACCAAAAAAAAAAAAGGGTTAAACAAAGTCATAAACACACTTCTAAATACTAAAATATACATATCACGAGAACCCAATTAATCCATATAAAAATGGATTTAAGCAAATGCATCACTTCGAAACAAATCAAACAATAAATCCATTTAAACACAACCAAAAAAAAAAAAGAAAGAAAGAAAGAAAGAAAGAAATAATCAAAGAACATAAATTGAAATTGGATTTTTAGATTTACCTCGTTAGAGAAAAAAAAACTCCAAATTAGCCACATGAAAAGTTTAGCAGAGCTCGAATCCAACCTTTTAGGAAGATGGAAGTCTATGAACAGGAGATGGAAAGAGCAACGTGGAGCAGTGAGGCTTTTTTTTTTTTTTTTTTTTTCTGTAATACTAAAGATATAAAAAATTGTAAAATATTAGAAGTATTTTATATAGTTGGTATAAAGTTTATTTTAAATTTCGAATTACCATTCACTTGTCCAATATTATTATTAAATGAATATTTAAATTTATATTTTTTAAATAGATTATTGCAAATCTGAGTCCATCTTTCATTATCTAGTAGTAAGACCTACCTAAATTTGGATTTCAAAATAGCCACTTAATAGGCTAATTTATTATAATTTCTCTAGTTAACAATTTTAAAATGATTTTAAATTCATATTTTTTATAAGTATTATTCATTAATTGCTTAGATAACGATTGTTAATTTTAGTTACATGTATATTATATTTATTTTTAATATATAAATATAATAAATTATATTTTTATATGTATATTATATTTATATTTGATATATAAATAATAAATATATAATATTAGTTAAATTTTTCGTTTGACTTCTGTTCGATCTCTGATGCATGACTCTCTGCTTTCATCAGTTCTAAGGGCAGGTCAAGTTTGAAAATGTTGGTATTTTATTTACAAAATAAAATTTCAAGTTGTCATTAATTAAAGATCAAAAGTTATCGTAATATATATATATATATATATATATATATATATATATATATATATATAAATTAGGCCAAAAATCTTCTAGGATATGCCACATATTATTTCCACAAAATACTCAATTTGGCTTTTAATTATTTTAATTACTCTTTTTAATTGAAAAAATCTTAATTACCTTCTCTATTTTAATAAATATATATTGTAATGGATAGGTAGTAAATATAAATTGCAATCACATTATAGTAAACTATAAAGAGTGAGAATGTATTTTGTATATTGTAATGGAATTAATTACAAATAAATAGAAATGTATTTAAAAGTACAAAATTTATGCTCTTTCATTTTGATAAATGAAATTTCAACTTTTAATTTTGATAACTGAATAAAAATTATACCTATAAATATTAATTTTTTTTTGGCCAAATACCTATAAATACCATTTTATGGTGTTATTTTCTTACTATATTTTGATATCAAAATGTGTCAGAACATTTTTATTAGTTGTAGAAATTATATTATTGTATTTTAGCTTTATAAAATGCTTTTAGATATTTTGGTCATAATATGCTTTCTTTCTCTTTTAGTTAGCATCTTTGATTTATTTTTGTGATTTTCTTAAATTTTAATGAGTTTTTTTAAGCTCTTTTTTAATAAAAGAAGAAAATTTTAATTTTATAAAATGTATGTCACACGGTTTCTTTTGTTTTTATCATACCTTTCTTTGGAAGACATATGAATGAAGATCAATCATTGGTCATTGTGGTAGGTTCTTAATTTTTTTTTTTACTATTTTTTTCTCATTGATTATCAATTCATAGCTTCGAGTGCTAGAGAAACTTGAGAAACTATTTGATAAATTTAACTATTATTGACCTTAGTTATAGAGTGGTGATTTACATATGGGCAATGTATTTTATTAAAAAAGGAATTTTTTTTATAATAGTTGATTTCTCTAAAAAATAAAAAATAAAAAAGAGTAAGAAGGTTGTGCAGCTCATTCCAAATAGAGTGCTAAATTTCATTCCAAATATAATTTTCCTCTATTTTATAAGATGCGAAAAGACAAACACTAATTTACCTATAACTTTTTTAAAAGATTTGGTGCCTTTATGTCAAGTTGTTTTTTTTTTTTTTTGGGTTAGGTTTTGACCCGAAACACAATTGGATCCCTTAGTTTTTAAAAACCAATTAAAATATCCCTGTATTTTACACCTATTAACTACAAAGTCCTTCCATCCATATTTTTTGAAATTTTCCGTTAAGGGAGTATGAAAAGACCAAAAAAGGTACTTGTGAAGACAAATGAGCAACAGATATGTCACGCCCCGAATTCGAGGGCACGTGACCAACACTAGGACATAGGAAATGCACATGACTATCATTTTCTGCAGTAAGCCTAACAGAAACACACAACAGAAAATCCAAAACTGTAAAGGGCTATGGGCTCATACAAGTTAAGCATATCCAATTAAATATCAATAATAAACAAAGTCACATTAGCCCAATAACTCATTTATTTCATAAATGTAACATTACACAAAAGGATTATGCTTAACAATAGTATTTTAACTCATCAAATACATAACTGAATATTAAATAATGTACAGGTACAAGGTGTAACATTGCGGAGTTCTAGAGTTATAATTACAATTATACATTTCTTAATACTCAATAATACAAACTACTGCCGAAGGAAATTTGTCAGTTTACTCAGTTCACAATCCCTTCACAAGCTCATTCCCTGACCTGAAAATAACAAAATGAACAGGAATAAGCGTTCGACTCAGCAAATGATACTAGCTAATATATTAAACTGGTGTCCTACAGACAGGTTCTAATGCTCATGCTATGCACTATGTCATAGAAATAGACAAATCATACAATCAAGTAAGGATGGGATATGGTCCATAGTACTACATTAATACTCAATATGGGGAGCTGATCCTCCTATCCTAGCTCTCTGAATCTAATAATCTGTCTCTTATATCCAATGGGCCCGGCCAGCACTGATCTGTACCATGCAACCCTGACCCGACTGATAGCGGCCTTGGCGATGAGCAGGCCCGGCCAGCATCCACCAGTCATAGCTCATCTTCTAAATATCAATAGAACCATAATCATAATAGTGTCCATATCCATATTCATCTCAAAAGTTCTTAGGTGGTACTGCATCCTCCCAATCTCCATCCGTCAACCATAATCACAATACAATATAAAATAAGGAATATCGGTTTATCATTCACAATCAAATGTTACATGCATATATGCAATAGTAATGCATAATATACATATATATATATACACATAGAAATGTGAATGTATATGGAAACAGAATAACATATTAGGGAGTATCACTCACCTAACTGATGACTCGTCCGACTGGCTTCCCTCAGAAGTGCAGCCTTTGGAATCAGGAAAACACCAGAACATCGATACCTCACAACAAAAGATATCATCAAGATAAGAATAACTCATATAACTAGACATAACTTAAAAACCATTGAGATTCTGATCGAGATCTCGACAAAATCACACTGAACTCAACAACAGACTTGACAACTCATAACAACTACTCTAGAGACTGCTAAACATAATATAACTTATTTAACAACTGAAATATAAGAGTTTCAGGTTAACCTTCACGAATTTTGATCATACGGATGTTGATAGTCGTGCCGGAATGACAAAATGGAGCTGCTGGACTGTGCCACGCGCCGCCACTACTGATGGTGGATCTGGGTGATCTTCATACCAGCAGGTTCACCTCAACGTCAAGAGCTCAGAAGTCACCTCCACTCGCCGTCACTCGCCCTCTGACCGTCGAAAAATGTCTCAGAAGTTTCGATTTTGTATTTTCTAATCTCTTCCTCTGGTGAACCTCAGGGAGCCTGGTTGGTACCAAAAGGAAGCCCTTAACACCAGGAATCGACCGAAAATTGGTGTTGAAGATTCGACGCCGGCAGAACCTCTCTCTTCGCGTACGCCGCCATTCGCCGCCCGATCGGAGCGCCGCTGCCTCCTTTGAGATTGCCGGACGGTGGGCTAGCCACTAGTGGTGGTGGTGGTGGTGCAGCCCACCGTCGGACGGGTGGTGGCTCACCACCACCCAGCACTCCCCCTCTCTCTCTCCCGCTCCTGCTGCCCCTCTCTCTCTCCCCGTGTTTCTTTTCCTTCCTTAGCAGCCAATCATTATCTCCCATTTCTTTTTCTTTTTCTTTTTCTTTTTCTTTTCTTTTCTTTTCTTCTCTTTTCTTAACACCAACATACATATACTAATATATATGTATAACACTAATAATAATAATAATAATAATAATAATAATAATAATAATAATAATAATAATAATAATAATAATAATAATAATAATAATAATAATAATATTAATAATAATATTAACCCATAGTTATATATAATAATGATAATAAGAATAATTTATAATTTACATACTAATAATACAATTAATAAACTTATTCACAATAATAGTAATTATAATAAAATCCTGAACTTCCGGTACTAAATATATAATTAGCAATATAATTTAAATTAACCGAACATAATATTTATATTCAAATATCAAAATAAAATTTCTCCAATAACCATTATAATATTTCATAATGATGCACATATATATAATATTGTAATAAAATTACTATTAATAATACATATTTAAATGGCATGAATATATATATAATTTAATAAAATATAACTTTAATATTTGCCTAAATAAAATAAATAATAGAATAATATATTTCCGTACAAAAATAGGATTTTAGAAAAATCATTAAAAATTCAGGGTATTTCAAGATAGGCAAAAATTATACAAACCCATTTTGAATGAACTTCTCTTTCTCTTTATCTCTATAATTCCGCACTGGCGGAGCATGAAGGGTAGCTAGATCAGAGCGGGAGTTCGCCTAGCTAGTGTAAGCAGCAACTACTTTAGCGGAAGTTGTTGCTAGTTAAGGAAGAGAAGCGCTTGTTTGCAAGACAAATGCCACAGATGATAGCAAAGCAAGAAAAGAAGGAAGAACTCGTCAGGCAAGAAAGGACTTTGCACTCTTTTGAAGCGATATAATAGAAGATGCAAACTTCGGGCATTCAAATGAGTGAAGTTCCTGTTCCGGAGTGTCAAGCCATTTCAAGTAAATGTTGGCATTTCCTAAACAAAGCAGTTACAGTAGCAGTAGGTGTAGCCCCTAGAGCGTTTACTTGAAATTGAATAATCGAAGGTGGATGCAATCTCATGAGAGAAGAGAGTTGTTAGAGTAAGGTAGATGAAAGGTGCTTACGGGTTCGAAGAGTGCGTCAATGAGTTCCATACCTTCTTGATAGAGTCAATTGCTTTCCTTCGACTTTCCTCGAGATTCCGTTGGTGTTCAGTTTACTGAGGCCCAGGAGCTTTTTGCGTTAACCCTTTGCCCATGGTCCTTATCTTACTCTTTGAAGATAGATTTGTGTTTATTGCTGATCATCTTTTTTATATGGGATTTGTTGAGATATTTCTCTGATGATTTGTTGAGTTTGAATGTTAATTGAATATTGCACACAACGTATTTGATGAAATGTGTAAGTGAAAAATTGCCTTTTTTTGTAATTAATTGGTTAACTTGTATTTTGATTTGTTAATGCAGATGGCCCTACCTGAAAGTTACACCCTCCATTTCAAAATTTGGATGAGAATGTTGTAATTAACCACAATTAACTCAATTAATTTAGCCTTTCATGGATGAATATAGCAGGAAATTTAGGCGGGTGTCAAAGAATGACAAGGACAAAAAAGAGGGAAATAGTGGATAGGCTTTAGTTGTAGGTTATATATACTAAAGCAAGGGTAATTTTGGTATTAAGAAATTTATTTTATAATAAAATATTAATTTGAGGGTTGATTACACGGAAAATTTCAAAAAATATGGATGGAAGGACTTTGTAGTTAAGGGTACAATGATATTTTAATTGGTTTTTAAAAATAGAGGGATCCAATTGTGTTTTGGGTCAAAATTTAAGGACAAAATAGTAATTTACCCTTTTTTTTCAAAAGTTAAATCAATTTCATTTATTAAATTAATTTAATGGTTGGTTTGTAGATTAAAAACTTAGTGATTAAAAAATTGCAAGAATATAGTTTTAATCTTTATGTGGAAAAGATAAATTAGATTGGCCAATAAAATAATTATGTAATAAATATAATAACCATGCTAAATTATCATCAGTTGCAAATTGATTGATATCACAATTATAGTTATTCAAAATTATCAAATTTTACTTTATTATTTTATCTTAATTATTTTTTAATAGTTACCTGAAAAAATATCTTAACTATTATAACTTAATAGTTATGTTTTTATTACCTAAATCAATGCATTATAAAAATCAAATTCAAAAGAAACGTACAAGAAAGTATAACAATTTTCTTTAATTTTTTAATGTAAATTATTAAGGAGTCAACTTTTCTCATTATGTAACTAAATATTTTAATAGTGAATATATTAGTTAAACTATGTATTTACTTTTTTATGATAACCATGTTGATTAAGTTAGAAAAGGAAATCACCTTAATTATCTTAGCATCATCATTTTCTTTTAATGGTAAAGTAAATATGTATATTTAAAACAAGTATATATAGTACATATAGATATACTTTAAAAGAAAATAAATAATAAAATATAAATAATAAATTTTAAATAAATTTAAGTATTATATTATACAATAAATTTATGATATTAAACAAAGTTATTAATAGCGACGTGCAAAAGACGGGCATTACACTGGTGAGTCTGTATTTAAACATTAAATCATATTGGAATACAATTTATTTAAATAAAATAAATTATTTTAAATATATTTTAACATTTTTAATTCGACTTGAACAATATAATTGATTGGACTAAAATTAAATGAAAGTTTAAAAATCTCTTTGATCTAGATGATATTTGGTAAATTAAAAATTAAAATGATATTCGATAAAACTGGAAATTAAATACTAAAATTTAAGTGTTAAACTTTAAATATTGAATAAGATAAATGATATAATTTTTAAAAATTTAGTCACTTATTATATTTAGTGATTTTAACATAATTAAAATTTGTAAAACACATGTTTGGTGCTGAAAATTTTGAACTTTTAATTTTAACTTAATTAAAATTCTAATTCTTATCTTGCAATAGCTTTGTTTGTTAGGTATTATTTGATATGTAGTAAGTAAATTAAAGAAGTAAAATTTCTTGGAAAGTGAAAATTTTTTACTTTTTTAGTAGCCATTATTGAAATTTTTTTTCAGAAAATAGGATATCTACTTTCTAAATTTGGGAAAAGTACATTTCCTTATGGGAAGTTAAAGAAGTTGGACTTTCTTAATTAAAATAAATATAACTTGAGATAGCTACCATTCATTAAAATAAAATTGAATAAATAAGACAATATATTATTGTCTTTTTATTATTAAGTCAAACAAAAAAATTTTACTTTATAGAAAATTATATACAAACTAGACACATAATTAATTCCTAGAAAATTTACTTTATTGGAAATAGTTTTTCGAAAAGTATACTTCTCATAAAGTATACCAAACGATATCTTAGTATTTGAGTGACTTAAAACTGAAAACTTTATTTGTAATATATTGTATTGGGTAAAACCCCATAGACTTGTGGTATCAACGAATGCTAGAGAATTAGAGTGAAATCTCAATTCAATTATTATAAAGCATTTTGGCGCAGTATAATGAAACTCTGAAGGACAATTGATTTTATGTCTGATCTTAATATTTGGGAGGCTTCTTTTCCTGAATTTTTGATTCATACACTGGACGTTAATTCTTTAATCTAATTAAAGTTATACTTTATTGTAAATAAAATAAAATAAAATAAAATAATAACCTTCTTATATATATCCAAAAAAAATAAAAAGGCCTTTGTCCTCAGCATTGTTTAATTTTATTATTTTTATCAATTTAATTTTCCTGCTCTAATTTAAAGCATATCATAATAATTTTTGTTAATTTGTTTGCGTAGATCATACTAATTTTTGTTAATTTGTTTGTTTTAATTATAATAGGACTAAATTATACAAAAATTATAATTGGGAAATCAAATAACAAGTTGATTGGTTAATAAAAGTAGGTTGAGCATGAATATTAAAAGTCCCAAATTGAACTAAATAATTAGATAGAAAATATCTAGGACCAGACTGAATTATTGATTTTTTTGGCTTTCTTCAAACTGAATTAGGCCGAGTAAAATATTTTGGTATAGTTATGAATATTAATATATATTTGGATTAAGAATTAGACTAAATTAAACTGAACTGTATTGAATTGAATTGGATCGAAATAACTAAAGTTTTTTATTTCTTATTTATAATATACAAATAATGCTAATTGAATAATATATAAATAACAAAATACTATCCGACGGAAAAAATCGTCGGTAACATAAAAAAATCCGTCAATAACTAAATTTATCGATGGATCAGAGACTGATAGCACTCGTCGTAAAAAAGTGGTTAGTAAATATTTGCTGATGGTTTTCACTGTCTGTTGGCAAATTGACCGACAAAAAAAACCATCGATAAACCAAGTGTCGTCGGTAAACATTAAATAAAAATTAATAAACTAATAAATATCCATTGATATAACTAAATAAAAAATAATAAATATTAGAATTCGTTGCTAAACCATCGGTAACCGAAAAATAACAAATATAATTAATATTAGGAACCGCCAGTAACCCATTAATATTAGGAATCCTAGTACATGAAATTTAAAAAATAATTAAATATTTTGCTTCTGTCGGTAAACGCATAAATATATTTTTTAAATAATTAATTATATATTTTGCAGTCATTTAATTAAATAATATAAATATAAAATTTATGATTATGCAATTTGAAATAAATTTTATAATATAAATATAAATAAATAAAAATATTTACAAAACTGTATATATCCTAAAATAAAATCTAGTATATACAAATATAAAAAAAAAAAAAAGAAAAGAAAAGAATATAAACCTAACTATCTAGATCATCCACCTTATCATTGCTGTCCTGGTATAAAACGAATATAAAAAATTAATGGAATATTTAAATTTTATGATTCTTTTTTTAATTTTTAATTTTATAGTATATTTTTTTTCACGTCCAATGTCTTATTTTTTGGTTCTTTATGAAATACATTTTAGATTTCAATTTTTATGACATAATTATAAATTCTTGCTTTTTTTTTTTATATACTTTTTATTTTTAAGTATTTTGTCTATTAATAAGCAAAATTTAATATTTTACATTTTTCATTATTTTTTGAGATGCGCTTTATATTTCAAAATTACTAGCATATTTCAATTTTATGGTTCTTTTTTAATTTATAATTTTAAAATATATTTTATTGTGCTCCTAATATCTTATGTTTTTAGTTTTTTATGAAATTCATTTTATATTTCAATTGTTATGGCATATTTTGAAATTCATAATTTCTTTATCTTTTTGTTTTAAAGTTTATTTTTTATTCCTAATTTCTTCCAAAATCTTAAAATATTTAATAAAATTATTGCTTTTTTTTATTTATATTTTTATGACATTAATATATTTTTATGAATATATATTTTTTATTTTTAAGGATATCGAATTCACAAAAATATGCTGAAATTACGAACATATTTAAAAAAAATTACATAATTACATGCAATAATTATAATTACAAACTATCATAGCAAATTACAATTTTTCATATACACAAAAATTACTAATTCACATTTACATATATACAATAAAAAAACAAATTTAAAACAAATTAATTTTCTTCAATTACATTCACAAATTTATAATAATTACAAATTTTGAACTAATTTAATGTACCTACCTTTTGAAGCGTAGACTAATATGATTGTACGATAACTCGCCTGGTAAATGAACTAAAAAATTTGCAATAATACTAATTAATAAAGTATTAAAAATAACCAAAAATCATAAAAAGTAATAAAAAATAACAAATTATAAAACCACAACCATAATTAATACAAAAATTAAATACATAATTTCATTAAAAATAAATTAACACATAATTTCCAAAATTAAAAAAATAATTATTTTTTACCAACAAATTATACCATTATCTCAAAGAGTCCTAAAAAATATACTATTATATAACCATAATTTAATACAAAAATTACTAAAAATAACTAAAATAAAAAAAAATCCTAAAAAATTTAAAAATTATAAAACCATAATTTCATACAAAAATTAAATACATAATTTTATTATAAATAGATTAACACATAATTATAAAATTAAAAATAATTATTCTTTACCAACAAATTAGATAACTAAAAAATTACTGAAAATTACCAAAAATCATAAAAAAATATTACCAAAAATCATAAAAAATAACAAATTATATAAACATAATATATAATATACAAAACAAATAATACAAATTATATAACAATAAAAACCAAAATAACCAAAATATATAAACACAATAACCAAATCAAAAAATCACATAAAAACCAAAATATATAAGCACATTCACATAAATAAATTTCCAAAAATTAACAAAACATATATATAACAATTATATACAAAACAATAAATAAAATAAAAAATTCAAAAAAAATAAAGTAAAATACAATACTTGCCGGACAGTGGAGGACGACCAAAACACTAATAACGAAGAACAGAGGCATGACAGGTAGTAGTAGTAGTCCAGGAAGAGCGAAAGTATAGTAGGGAAGAAGAAGAACAAAAAATGATTTCTAACGGATTACTAATGGTCACTAGCCACACGGCAGACTACTTACCATCGGTAATCGGTCGGTAAATGTTTCAAAGGGCAGCAAAAATTTTCAGCCATACTTTTGGCATAGTACTTACCATAGATAAATTATTGGTGTTAGGATAAGACTTTACTCATGGTTTACCAATAATTTGTTTCTATACCATTGCTATTCCATTGGTAATTAGTCGAAAAAGACTTTCGCCATTGTTTTCCTTCATAATTTACTAACAAATAAGTTTCATCAGTATATTCCATCTGTAAACCATTAGTGATGTGTCAGTGCCCCCTTTTTAATTCTTTACTTTAATTTAGTCATTGATCCGTTGGTAATCAGAGACAGATTTCATTTCGTCGGTAATTTCTATTGATAATGACCCCTTTTCTTGTGGTGAAAATTATAAGATTATATATGACATTATACTAATTACCAAATTATATTAATATTATATCACAAGAAAAAATAGGTGAATCATAAATCTATAATCATAAATGTATAAATCTCAGTTGAATATAACTATTGATATCTATACAATTTAATTAAATATTTGTTTCATTAAATTTGTATTGATAAAAAATTAGTAATATAATGTGAATTAAATTTTAATATAACCACATATTATAATAAAATATTTTAATCATTACATATATGTTTAAAAAAAAAAACTTGTAATAAATGTTAAGATGAATTATCTAAAGACATTACCCAAAATCATTTATAGTAGAGACAATAACCCATATAATCGACCCCAATTAATTTTGAAATTAATAGTTAGTTGAATTATATATGTTATGATTAATTAATGAGTAATAATAAGAAAGTATGATATACTAGTATATAAGAACATGCAACGAAATAAAAATAAGCATACACACTAGAATATATTTCACAAATTCATTTTATTTACAAGATGTGAATAAATAGTATTAAATCATTTAATTTATGTAGATAAAATAATAACTTCAATTCCACATAATGCATGAATCTAATGTGATTATCAAACCACATATATTATGATAGATAACTAATGTAATTCATGATTTCCTAAACTTCATATTCATATTTATTTTAGAGATTGATTTACTTTAAATGTATATCCATATCTTTTATCTATAACATTATTAAAAATTGATACATATAATGTTAAATCTTGAATTTAATTTAATTAATACTATTTTATTATCTCTAGTTACAAAATAAAATTAAGTAATAATTAATCAACTGTCAAGAAAATATTAAAAGTATCTTATAAGAATTAAATGTACTTTAAATATATATTCATTATATTCATATCTTTTATCTATAATATTGTTAAAAATTATTAACTATAAGAAATATATAATGTTGTGATAAAATTTCTTGTCACAAAATTAATTTAATCACAAAAACCACCCTTATAACTATTATTAACTTTTTTTAAGGATTATAACTATGATTATTATTCTACACTTATACATAAAGTCTCTCTCTCTCTCTCTAATATATATATATATATATATATATATATATATATATATATATATATATATATATATATATATATATATATATAATTTAGTAAAATATTATTAATTTTAAACATTAATGAGAATATAATTTAATAAAAAATATCTAATTATATACTTTTAACTAATACTAACTTTTTATATGGCATATGAAATTTAAAATTTAATAAAATAAAATAAAAATATAATATTAAATTGATTTATATATTACTAAAGAATATAATATTAATCTTAAATATTAATTTTTTCTCTTAAGAATTTTTCACGTGGATTGCAAATAATAATAATAATAATAATAATAATAATATGTCGTTTTCCTTAATGATTGCTAAACTCATCTTTTTGACCTAACTATTTAAACATTCTTAATGATTAATAGACTCATTGTCTTGCTACTGAGTCATGACACGTGCTATGCGCTAGCATCGTTGGCGAGGCCTGTTGGGTGATAGGTGACGATATTGTGTGTTGGATGACTGGCAATGGGCTCGCGAGGATAGCTGGGTGGTGTAGACACTGGTGAGGAGCTTGCGAGAATAGTCATTGAAATTACCAATCTAAGTAGAGCAGTTGGAATTCGCGTGGCTTCACATGGTGGAGATTTAGATTCAAAGCTAGTTTCTATTTTCTTCTTTTTATTTTTGTTTTTCATGTTTAATTTATTTCCATTTCTATGATCTCTTTTCTTTTTTACTTTTTTTTAATTCTTCCTTTCCTTTCGTTAGTTTCTGAATTTTAGTGGTTTCTTAGTGAATTATACATTGAGTCGGACATGCAAAACTAGATAATTTATAAATTCTATAATTTTTATTTTTGTAAATTTTTTATTTTTTAGTTTTTAGATTTCTAATTAATTTCTTACTTGTAGATTTTCATTAATTTCTAACTAAAATCCTTTTGCTAATTATTCATAAATTTTAATTATTATTATTATTTTTCTTCTTCTTCTTTTTCTTATTATTATTATATAAAAAGGGAAAATTTAAAAGAGAATAATTTTTTTTGTGAATTTTTTAAGACTTTATCTCCGAGTCAGTAAATTGTTTTGAATTGAATTAGATTGAAATCGAAATATCTTATCCTTGAATTGTGTTGTCCCAAAATTTTCGCAACAATATAATAATTTTTTTTTATTTTAGTTCTAATTCTGATTCTCCATAAATCAAAATAACTAAAGTTCTATCAAATTTCGAATACGTTCAAATTTCCTTGTTAGATCTAACCGTGCTCAAAGTATGTAAGAATTTGATTTCTTTCTATTATAAAATGGATTATTTTATTAGAGTAATTAATAACCTTAATCTGCATGTACACCTTTAGCTTTGATTGTTTACGGATGGAATAAAACAACCAATGGCTTCTAAAAGCCAAGATTCTATTGTAAACAGAATTTGATTGTTTTCTAAAAATTCACATAGAATAAAGAGTTTGTAGATGATGATATCATGTTTGCTCAATAACAAAGCCAAGAAGATTGACATGGTGTCTTGAAGTAATATTTGTTCTTCATAAGATTTTGGCTAAAAGGTAAGATTTGGATTTTTTTTTACTGATTTAATTTTTTTATTGTTTAATTGGTGTTTTTTCATAATCATGTTTAATTGGTGTTTTTTCATAATACATATCGTTTAATTGGTGTTTTTTCATAATCATGTTTTGACCTCATTTTTTTTTTTTAAATTGTTTAGGAGCATATGCATATGTGTGGTCTGGGCATAAGAATTTTTTCAGGATAAAGAATAAAAAAAAAAAAAAGAAATTATCTAATTTACATTGTTATAAGTTTTAAATTTATCATAAATTGTAACGCTCAGTAATAACAACAAGTATGTGGTTGAAAGAACAAATTAAATTATATATATATATATATATATATATATATATTGAAGGGGAAAAAAAGGTAATTATTTATTTATTTAGGCCTTCTAATATGGGTATCCTTAATTTTTGAAAAACTCATAAAAAGTTGTTTAATTAACGATTAGGATACTCTATTTATTAGCTAGAAATGAATTATTGCTTACATTATTAACTCTTTAAATAATTTTAAGCATAAATGAAATAAATTTTAAATTTTAATAATATTAAATCCATCCTACAAATCCTTCAATAAACAAATATTTAAATTCAATTTATTGTTTGCATTTTTGTTTTAGGTTTATGTTTTTGTAAATTGACTTTAGATTGATTTAATTTTTTTTAATTGTAATTTTTTTCACTTATATACATACTAAAACTATATCTAATAATTCAAAATTAAAAATTTCATACAACATTCTCTTTATATATATATATATATATATATATATATATATATATATATATATATATATATATATATATATATATATATATTAATATTTTATTTAAAAATTTTGAATTTTAAATTATTATTATTATTATTATCTACTAATTACTCATAAAAACTTGTTATTATAATCATTTAATAATGCATTGTCATAAATTTTTTTTATTTAGAAAACAAAAACAGTGGTCAGTGCACTATACAAGTTCTGCAACATTGTCTGCCTTTCATTTCTCCGAAGCGGACTACGATGCATGTTTAGTCAATGTAAGAATAGTCATAGTAAATACATCCATGATATTCTTTCAAATGTTAATTCATTCCAACGCGGAGTAAATTACTCTGTAAATAGCATTGATGCTCATTTAGATTTTTGTCAAGCTCATTTTAGATTTGATTTTTTTGTGAAAACAGAACATGGGCTTGGGTCGTTTTTTCTGGTTCACTCAACTTCTCTGCCTCCTTTTATTTCGTTTGCAATTTCAAGCTGCTTGTTCTGTCATTATGTCTTCCAATATTAATATGAAACCATTCTGTCACCGTGAACAGAGCCGTGCGTTGCTCCAATTCAAAAATTCTTTCTCCATTAAGAGTTCTGCTTCTGTTGGAAATATCGCATATGTTCTTCCTTATCCCAAGACAGATTCTTGGAAAGAGGGTACAGATTGTTGTTTATGGCATGGGGTCACATGTGACTTGGAAACTGGTAATATAACTGAACTTGACCTTTCTTGCATTATGCTTTATGGTACCTTTCATTCCGATAATTCTCTTTTCTTCCTTAAAAATCTTCAAAAACTTGACCTCTCTGACAATGATTTCAATAGTTCTCAAATTTCATCTCGATTTGGACAATTTTTAAATCTCAAATATCTTAATTTAAATTCCTATGGCCAAGTTTCATCAGAAATCTCTCATCTATCAAGTTTGGTTTCACTTGATCTCTCTAGGAATGATCTCACATTATAAACTAATACTTCTAAGAAGCTTGTTCAAACCCTAAGTAAGCTAAGACAACTTATTTTGTATCAAGTTGACGTGGAGACTATTTCAGAGACATTTCTGAGCTGTTGGAACAAGCAGTAGTCCAAGTACAAAAATACTAGTCCGGGTCAGCTGCGATTTTGAGTCTTATAAATATGCGATTCAAAAGGAAACGGGCCACCGGTTCAAAATCATTGCCTTTGGCAATGAGTGACATCATTTTTTTGCCAAATTTCTTTGTTTGGCCTTCCAAAATGGCAGTTTTTCTATTTATGGAAACTTTATATTTTTGTCATAAGTCCTGATATTTAGCTTTGATTTAGGTACCATTTGTGGCGTCCATTTTGTTTAATTTCCTATTTTTATTTATGGTAATATTGTAATTACATTATTTATGACAGTTTTGTACCTAGAGTTTCGGGCCCCCTATTTAAACTCTTGTTTTGGCTTGTTTGAGATATCAAATAATTCAGACATATTTTGAAGCCCTAAAATTGGATTTATCCTTTTTACTTACGCTGCGTCACAAGTAAACATGTCCATGGTTGCCTCTACTTCCGCTATGAATTTGTCTACTTCTTTGTCATCTCTCCAACTTGGGTCATGTTCTTTGCAAAGAAATTTCATAGAATATGTTCATCTACCAACAAGATTGCTTTCAATTGATCTCTCCGATAATGATTTCATTTTAGACACAACTAATTTGAACAAGTTTGTTGAGAATCTGTCCAATCTAAGAGAAATTGACTTAAGCTATCTAGATATGTCTTTGGTAGCACTTAATTCCCTGATGAATTTTTCTTCCTCTTTGTCATTTCTTAAACTCAGATCTAGTGGCTTACAAGGAAACTTTCCAGACAACATTCACTTATCCAATTTGGCTTCACTTGATCTGTTTGGTAATTCTAACTTGAAAATAGGTACAATAGCATTCAATAAGCTTGTTAAAAACCTTAGAGAAGTTGATTTAAGCTTTGTTAATATGTCTTTGGTTACATCTAGTTCCTTGATGAATTTGTCATCTTCTTTGACATCTCTTACACTCTCGAATTGTAAATTGCAAGGGGAATTCCCAAGTATTATTCTTCAAAGACCATACCTCCAAACACTCGATTTATCCATCAACGAGGACCTTACTGGCTCTCTTCCAAAGTCTAATTGGAGCAATTCCCTGCAAGTCTTGCAACTTTCTTACACAAAAACTTCCACATATGTGGAACCTTATTTTATCAATAATCTAAGGTCTCTAAAAATATTGGCTCTTATCGGTTGCAATTTTATTGATTCAAGAAATCTAGTATTGTTTGGTAAACTAACGCAACTCACTTCATTGTTCCTTTCATTTAACGATTTCAGTGGTCAGATTCAATTCTCATTTGGAAACCTTAAAAATCTCATTGCATTGTAGCTTTCATATAACAATTTTAGTGGTCAAATTCCATCCTCATTTGGAAACCTTAAATATCTCACTTCTTTTTCTCTCTCATCTAATCATTTAAGTGGGCAGATTCCTTCTTGGTTAACACAACTTAAGCACCTCGTTATTTTAGATCTCAGCAACAACAGTCTTAGCAGTCTAATTCCTTCCAAATTAGGTAGTCTTTCAAGTTTAAGTTCTCTTGATTTATCTGGTAATTTACTCAATGCAAGTATACCATCCTCCTTATTTTCACTACCATATTTAGGGTCCTTATCCCTTCGAAGCAAAGAGCTTCTCAGCCCTATAGGTCAATTCCAAAGCAATTCCTTGAACTACATTGATTTGAGTTATAATAAGTTGCATGGACCAATTCCTATTTCAATTTTCCATCTTCTCAATTTGAGGGTTCTTGTTCTTTCATCCAATGACAAATTGACAGTTGAGATTTCTCCTTCAGTTTACTAGTTACAGTCTCTCGAAATTTTAGACTTATCCAATAATAGCTTAATCCGATTAATTCCATAATGTTTGGGAAATTTCAGCAATAGCCTCTCTATGTTGCATCTGGGTATGAATAAATTTTGGGGAAATATCCCTTAAACATTTTCAAAAGGTGATGACTTGAGATATTTGAACTTAAATGGCAATATGTTACCAGGGCAAATTCCACTATCTATCATCAATTGTACAAATTTGGAAATTTTCGATTTTGGTAACAATGAGATAGATGACATGTTCCCACTTTTCTTGGCAACTCTTCCAGTGCTTCAAATTCTTGTGCTCCATTTTAATAAATTCCGTGGTTCAATAAAAAACAATTTCACTTCAAACTGTTCATTTCCTAAGTTATGAGTTTGCTACCTCTCCAACAACAATTTGGGTGGACCTTTGCCAACAAACTATTTTGACAATTTTGAAGGGATGATTAAAATTGATCAAAATATGAAATACATGGGAGTAAAGAATTTCTCTTATGATTATTCAGTGGCATTGATGTGGAAAGGATTAGAGTGGTAAGAATCCAAACTATCTTCACAACTATTGATTTATCAAGCAATAAATTCGTAAGGGATATTCCATGGTCAACTGGGAAGCTTAAATCACTTAAGCAACTCAACCTTTCTCATAATTGTCTCTCAGGCAACATTCAACCATCATTAATGAATTTGACCAATCTAGAATCATTAGATCTCCTTTCAAATTTACTTAGTGGGAGAATTCCTATGCAATTGGTAAATCTAACATTCCTTTAGGTCTTTCATGTTTCATATAACCAACTTGAAGGACCCATTCCAGAAGAAAAACTGTTCAACACATTTGATAATAGTTCATATGAACGAAACAAGGGATTATGTGGATTTCCACTTCAAAAATAATGTAATGATGGTGAAAGGCAACCTGCTCTATTAGAATAAGAAGATTCAAAATTTGAAAATGGATTTGTATGGAAAGCTATTTTGATAGGATATGCATATGGACTTGTATTTGGTCTCACAATGGGATATCTCATGTTTAAAACAAGAGAACCTATGTGGTTTGTGAGGATAGTTTGCATTCTCATTGACTCAAAGGGCAAAAAGGCTTAACAAAAACACTCATAGATTTCGCAGAAGAAGAAACTAGTTGATGCAATTGATGTTTTATGTAAGTTCACCATGTTTGTAATATTTTATGTAAGTTTTTGCAATGTTTGTAAAACCTAATATTTTATTTTATTTTATTTTATTTTTGTAATGTTTCTTGCTTATACCTATATATTATGTGCTTTTATTATTGCCAAGATATTTCTTTTACTTTCAGATTACTTTTAAGAGGTAAAAGATAATAAGTTGTATTGATATGAAGGCCGATTAAAGAATAAAAAGAGTATTCCTCCAAGTATAATAATTAAACCCTAACAAAACATTATTTTAACTCATTTGAATTTATTTAATTTTAAGACTTGAACTGCTTTATTAAAAAACATTATTTTAAATATCATTCAAACAAACAATTATTTCTGAATCTTATTTATAGTTTAGAAATTTTTAGATTAGATAACATAAAATTTTATTTAGAAACAAGATTTAATAACTTTTTATAAACATCTTCTTTGTGATGTTTTTATTAACTAAAGTTAATAATTTAATACCAAACAAACTATAACGGCCTGATCTAAAATGATTAACTTAAATTATATAAATAGTAATTAGTTGGATCTTATAAACTATTCTTTTTTCTATCTTAAATCGATGTGGAATTCCTTAAGTTGCTTTAGCACCTCAAGTAGATCCTCTTTACAACTTTGCTGGTGGATTCATATTTATAGCTGGGCTTAGGCCACTAGCCCATGATTAGTCTTAGGTCATAGATAGCCTTTTTCTTATGTCTCTGCTAGCTCCCCGTAATCTAATTTCAAGGTGGCTCTAATATAATTGGAATTTTATACAAATGACCTAAAAACATTTTAAAAAAAATTACTTTCTTACCATCTCAAAATAATTTTTTTTTTTTGCAAAATTAATCTATAAATCTAAAAAAAAAAAATTTATAGTCTTTAATTCATGCGTTTCATCTACGCTTTATCTTTTTTTTTCAAATATTTATTCAAAATAGGATTTGTTTATAGTAATGCTTATTCAAATGGCTACCAAATTAGGATTAACAATTTTTTAGTATGATTTATTTATATTTGTATAAATTTGGTTGAAAAGTCATTATTTGATAAATAATTTTATTTTATAAAAACTAAAATAAATTTTATTATTTTTTGTATACAATTCACATCTAAAATAACTTCAGTATACTTTCCAAACGTAATTAGTATCTACTATTATTTATACAAGTTATGAATTCTAAACAAAATAAAAAGTCATAATAAATAGTATATATTAAATAAAAAATAGTATACTTCTAACAAATAATTAATATGTAATATTATTTAATATTTAATTTATGGAATACATTAAATAAAATTCAGTATACTTCTACAATGAAATTAACTTCTATTATTATTTATACAAGCCATGATTTTGAATCAAATAAAAAGTCACAGCAAACAATATATATTAAATAAAAAATAATATATTTTTAGTAAATAATTAGTATCTAACACTGTGTAATATTTAAATTTATCTTTAAAGAAAATTGAAAAAATTAAATGTTAAAATAAGAGAATTTTCCAAAAGAAAAATCATAAAACGTTTATTGGACTAACTCAAAACCATTACAAATTCTATTAAATTAATGATCAATTACAAAATAAACCTAAGAGATTAAAAATTACAAAAAACAAAGAAATAAAACAAATTAAAAAGTAATTAGAAAAGCATAAATATAAAAAAAAATAAATTGAGAGGCTATAAATATTAAAAATATAAAAAAAAAACATATAACGTAAATTCCTAATTGCTCCAAATAATATTATGCTTTTGGGCTTAAGCTTGCCAGATATGATACCCAAGTTACTAAGATAACAACTAACTGGATTTTATAAACTATTTCCTTTTCCTATCACAAATTGATGTGGGATTCCTTAAGGTGCTCAAGGCAGGCCTTTTCTAGGTGCAACTTGTTACACAAACCCTTTGAATGGTACTAGGAGATAGCTTCTCCAAATGCTAGACCTCCACGACATTTGTGTGTTTTGGAATGACATGGCCATGTAGTCCCAAAAAAAGAATAGTATCATTTGCTATGATTGGCTCTCTGTTTTTTTTTTTTTTTTTTTTTTTTTTAAGATGTTCCAAAAAAATTGTCACCTTTCTATTATTTTTTACTTCATTTTCCTTTTTTTTTTTTTTTTTTATTTTTATCTCTTATTAATAATTATATTGATTTAAAAAAGTTTGTGGTAAAATGTGAAATTAATTGTGATTTTTATATTTTTAAAACAGGTATTATTACTCCATTAAATTTAAAATAGAGTTCTAAACAAAAATTAATTTAAAATTTCATGCTTAAATATTATTTATTACACTATCAAGATCATCAAAGGAAAAATATCATTTTATTTATTATATTTTTAATATTTGTAAAAAAAGGTAACAATCTTTTTGCGGCAAAAATAATATAAGTTATGAGTATTTAGGATAGGGCCAATGAGTTGATTAAGTTATGAGTATGCCGGGACGAGAGTTGTGATTTGTTTAGACAGGCTAGCCAATAAGTAAATTATTAACTTTGTATGGCTTTTGACTCGTGATAATTATAATTTTTGTTTTACATATATTACTAATAATAGTAATTTTTAATTAACCTGTAAGGAATTTTTTGAAACAATTGATAATATATGATTTTTTATTATATAAGTATTGTTTGGATTGGGGAATGTGAATGAAAAAATATACACAATCCTTAAATTGTGTTATTTTTTTTGTTTGGTTTCCTTTTTTTGATTGAACAATTCGTAGATTTTAATAATCTATGCATTGTTAAAATCCTTCATTTTTTTTTTTTTGAAATCTAAAGATTTAAAATCCCACATGATAGATAGGATTTTAACATTTCCATGATTTTAACATATATAAATTTTTTTATTTCGAAAACTACCATTGTAAATTTATAGATTTTTATTTTCATATCAAACATGATAATTTATCATTCTCTATATTTCACATTCCATACATTCACATTAATTAATATTCCCTTCATTTCATATTCCCAACATCTAATCGTGCTCATAGTTTTTGTGGTACACACATTTAGATAAAACTAGTTCTTCTAGTACATGTTAAAAACACTAGTTATATCTAAATGTTTTCTTAACCTATTTTTTTTTCTTTTTTTTTTTTTAACAAAGTCGTATTTAAAATAAATCTAAAATACGACTTCCCGTTTGTCAAAATCACGAAAATGATTTTTTGTTTTGAAAAGAAAAAGTTATATTTCTTAAAAATAGCTTAATTTTCCATTGATCAGAAAAATATTTTTCATTAACTAATTTTTTAAAGTGTTTCAAACATTAGAAAATACAAAAAGTATTTTTCAAAAAAATATTTTTTACAAATCAATCAAAGCTTTAAGTACGAAGAATGTTAATTTTTAGATGATAAAGATGATAAGAACTAAAATATTAACAATAATGCGTTTTGGATCAATTTGATATAGATAAATGAGGATAGTTTAGACATTTTTGTTATTTAATGATGAGCAATATTATCTTTTTAATGATTCAGTGAAAATATATTGTCAATAATACTGTTGATAAAAGAAATAGAGTTTTTATATTTAGAATTTGAATTTTAAGTCTGTTTCTTAATTAATAGACTTTGAAACTTACAAACACTATTAATTGCAGTAATGTTTTTGAATTTACTACTATTTATCTATAAGACAAAAGTAAATTCTTTTGATTCATCCTTACTTTCAAAATTCAATTTTTTTTTTATGTATGCAATTTCAATAAAAGTTTTCATGACTCAAATTGAGATTTGATTTACAAATAATATTAATTAAAATTCAATTGATTAAAATTGAGACTTGATTGACATACAATAGCACTATATATTATTTTAAATTTAATTGATGAAAAATTGTGGTTTGATCAATATAGACATGATATGGCACTATTGGTCATAGTTCAATATTAATTAAAAAACAATTAATGAAAATTGTGATTTTAATTGACATATAATATAATGCAGCACTATATATTATTTTAAATTTAATTGGATCAAATTAATCTAATTGATGAAAAATTACGGATCAATTAACACAAAACATATGATGTGGTACAATTTGTCATGAGTGAATATTAAAATTCAATTAATTAAAATTGATACTTAATTGATATATAATATGATATACCACTATATATTATTTTAAATTTAATTGAATAAGTCTAGTCTAATTAATGAAAAATTGTGGCTTGATTAACGTATGATATGATGTGGCACTATTGGTCATGATTCAGTATTAATTAAAATTCAATTAATAAAAATTGAGATTTTTAATTGATATATAATATAATGTAACGCTATATATTATTTTAAATTTAATTGGATTCAATTAGTTTAATCGATAAAAAATTATGGCTCGCGATTAACATAGGATATTATGTGGCACTATTGGTCATGGTTTAATATTAATTAAAATTCAATAGATGAAAATTGATATTTTGATTGACATATAATATGATGTAGCAGTATATATTAATTTTAAGTTTAATTAGACATCTAATTGATAAAAAAAAATTGACTCGATTGATATAGGACGTGATGTGGCACTATTTGCTATGGGTCAATTTTAATTAAAATTCAATTGATTAAATTTAAGATTTCATTGATATATAATATGGTGTAGCAATATATATTAATTTTAAGTTTAATTTAATTAAATTAGTCTAATAGATAAAAAAATTTGACCCGATTAATATAGGACATGTTGTAGCACTATTTGTTATAAGTCAATGTTAATTAAAATTCAATTGATTAAATTTGAGATTCAATTGACCTATAATATGATGTAGCAATATATATTATTTTTAAGTTTAATTGAATTAAATTAGTCTAATTGATAAAAAATTATCATTTGATTAACATAGGATATAATGTGACACTATTGATCATGGGTCAATATTAATTAAAATTCAATCAAATATTTAGATCTTAATGTGTATAATTATCATATTATAATTTAATTATATATTTGTGATAGTATAGTCAATACTTCAATATTAATATAGTCAATAGTTCAATATAAAGTTGCAAAACCATGCATCAAGCCATGGTGCAAGTCTTGCAACTTTCTGGATTTTTTTAATTAAATTTAAGCATAAAAGATTCACAATATTATATGATTTTGCATATCAAAAAAATTATATATATATATATATATATATATATATATATATATATATATATATATATATATATATATATATATATATATATATGGTAATATGTTGTTAATTCAATTCATATTATTAGTAGATAAATTAAGAAGACGGTTAAAAAACATAAAATAACATGTTATTAAAAAATTATAATGTAACATGCATCAAGTTATGATGCATGTCTTGTAACTTTCTACATTTTTTAATGTATTATTATGTTTAATAAAAAAAAATATGAAGGGAAAAAGGTTCTAAACACCATAACATTAAAATGAAAATTATTTTAAATCAATCAAATTGAGTTTTATTGTGTTTAATAATAAAGTAGTTGCCATTAATTTGTATATCAAGTTTCAATAATTGTAAAAAGAGTAACTATCATTAATTTATATATCAAATGCCAATACTTGGAGAGAAAAAGGGAGAGAGGAATTTTTGGAGAAAAAATTGGCTCTAATTTTTTCATTGTACATGGAACCTTTTTTAAGTAGGGTTATTTTTACAAGAAAATTGCTATGCAACCTAATATTTTTATCCCAACTTCTTATCTCCACTGATGTGTCATTATTTAATTTACCAAATTTATTTTTCAAAAGTGTATTATATAAAATATTTTCTAATGCAATGATGCCACATCAGTTAGAATAAAAATATTGGGTTGTATAGCATTTTCCTTTTTATAATTAAACTTTTGATATTTGAGCATTTATTACTATTGAGCTGAATCAAATTGATCCAAATAGCACTACTCAAAAATTAAACGCATTCAAACCACTCATAACAATAAATCAAAGTTATTGTAGAAAGTAGAATTCAAAGGCGTATAAGTTGCTCCCAATAGAGTAATATCTAAACTTGGGAATGCAATTAATTAATGAGTAATAGCTTTTACATTTTCAAGTGTCGTATGGAAAATATGTGAGAATACATATTCCAAGTCTTTCTAAGTCAATACTTCTCTTAATTTCAAGTCTTTTTAACTTTAGTGGCTATCAACATTGCATGTATTACCATCACTATTGTTAATTTTTTTCTTCTAATTAAGAATATCACAATCATTGAAAATTATCATCACCTGATATTATATTCGACTGACTAAAAAAAATTATTTATTCTTTTTATAATTTTTGTTTTACATACCTATTACTAATTATAACATTTCTTTTTTCTTTGTACTAATAGTAACTTTTAATTACTCCCTCCATTCCTAAATAGACGTCGTTCTAGAGAAATTTTTTTATTCTAATTTATATGTTATTTTAGAATTTTAAGAAGGTATTTATTATTTTTTTCAATTTTACCCTTTATTTATTGTTCACTAAATATTTTATATTAATTGCTTTATTTCTGTACATTAAAATCAATAAATGATATTTTAGTCTTTTTATTTTAGAATTACGATAATTTAATAATTTTATTAATCTATATGCCGAAATTTTAAATAACAAATATTGTGCAACAGAGAGTGTAACTTGTAAGGAATTTTTTTGAAACAATTGATAATATATGATTTTTTTTATTTTTTATTATATAGGTGATGTTTGGATTGGAGCAAGTGAATGAAGGAATATATACACAATTGTTGGATTGTGCTATTTCTCTCATTTGGCTTTCTTTTTTTGGTTGAATAATCAGTGAATTTTAATAATATATGGATTGTTAAAATTCTTTATTTTTTATTAAGTCCAAGGATTTAAATATTTGATTGTATAACATTTTCCTTTTTATAATTAAATTTTTGATAGTTGAGCATTTATTGCTATGGAGCTGAATCAAATTGATCCAAATAGCACTACTCAAATATTAAACACACCCAAACCACTCATTACAATAAATCAAAGTTATTGTAGAAAGAAGAATTCAAAAGCCTGTAAGTTACTCTCAATATAGTAATATCTAGACTTGGGAATACGACTAATTAATGAGTAACGGCTTTTACGTTCCAAGTATCGTATGGAAAATATGTGAGAATACATATTTCATATCTTTCTAAGTCAATGCTTCTCTTAATTCCAAGTCTTTTTAACTTTATAAATGGGTTGATGCTCATTTAGATTTTTGTCAAGTCCATTTTAGATTTGATTTTTTTGGTAAAACAAAACATGGGTTTGGGTTGTTCATTCTGGTTCACTCAATTTCTGTCTTTTTTTTATTTTTTATGATGTTCCAAAAAATTGTCACTTTTCTATTACTACTATTATTTTTTTACTTCATTTTCCCTTTTTTTTTTTTTTTTTTTTTTTAATAGTTATATTGATTTAAAAAAGTTTGTGGTAAAATATGCAATTAATTATGATTTTTATATTTTTAAAACAAGTATTATTACTCCATTAAATTTAAAATAGAGTTTCAAACAAAAATTAATTTAAAATTTCATGCTTAAATATTATTTATTATCCTATCAAGATTATAAAAGGACAAATATCATTTTATTTATTATATTTTTAATATTTGTAAAAAAATATAATAATCTTTTTGCGATTAAAATAGTATAATTTACGAGAATTTAGGATTGGGCCAATGAGTTGATTAAATACATTTTGACTATATGTTGGGATGAGAGTTGTGATTTGTTTAGACAGGCAATAAGTACATCATTAACTTTGTATGACTTTTGACTCGTGATAATTAAAGACAAGTATGATAGACATATTATTATTCTAAGCTTTGAAAATTAAAAATGGAAATGGAATATAAAGATAAAATTTCATATTTTTATTATAAGTTTATGTCTTTAGTTAATAAACTGTCTACCCATTAGACTAATAGTTCGGCAGTCGGATGTCTAGTTCATAGTATAGAAAATTAAAGGTTTAAATCTTAATAATCTCTTTAAATAGAATTTCTTATGTAAAGAATAAAAATCACACACACATATATACTCTAAAAAACAATTAGGTATATTTGAATCTGACTTGATTGCCATCCTTACACATGATATGTGAATATTTAATTACTTAACATTTATTCTATTTCTTGCTAAGAAATTCCTATAATTATCATGAAAAATTCCTATATATATATATATATCTATATATTGCTTTATGAATCATAATTTTTTTATTATTTTTTTATTTGTCAATTTTAAGTATGTAGATTTTTCCTTTGATTTTTTCAGAGACTTTAATGTAAATTTGTTTATTTTATGACAATAACTTTTATAGTTTATATACACATTATTTAATTAAAAAATGTATTTATTATAAATTTCAATTAGACTACAGCCTATCGAAAGATTCAATTCTATATATGTCCATCCACATGAGAAGCCACAAAGGCTGTCAAGGCAACAAGCAACTGAAAATTATCATTATCTGGTATTATATTCGACCGACTAAAAAAAATTATTTATTCATTATATAATTTTTGTTTTACATATATTACTAATAATAACATTTTTTTTTTCTTGTACTAATAGTAAATTTTAATTAACCTGTAAGGAATTTTTTGAAACAATTCATAATATATGATTTTTTTATTATTTAAGTGATGTATGGATCGGAGAATATATGTGAATGAAAAAATATACGCAATCCTTAAATTGTGTTATTTCTTTTGTTTGGCTTCCTTTTTTTGGTTGAACAATCTACATATTTTAATAATGTATGCATTATTAAAATCTTTCATTTTTTTTTTATTGAAACCCAAGGATTTAAAATCCCACATGATATAGATAAGATTTTAACATTCCCATGATTTTTACATATATAAATTTTTTTTATTTCCAAAATTACCATTGTAAATTTATGGGTTTTTATTTTCATACCAAACAAGATATTTTAATATTCTCTATATTGCACATTCCATATATTCACATTCATTACATTTTAAACATTCTTTTCATTTCATATTCACTCAATCCGAACGTGCTCATAGTTTTTCTAGTACACACATTTAGATAAAACTATATCTTTTAGTACATGTTAAAAACACTAGTTATACATAAATGTTAAAAACACTAGTCATATCTAAATGTTTTCTTAACCTATTCTTTTTTAACAAAGTCGTATTTAAAAAAAATCTAAAATATGACTTCCCATTTGTCAAAATCTTGAAAATGATTTTCTATTTTCAAAAGAAAAAGTTATTTTTCTTAAAAATGGCTTAATTTTCCATTGATCAGAAAAATATTTTTCATTGACTAATTTTTTAAAGCGTTCCAAACATTAGAAAATACAAAAAGTATTTTTCAAAAAAATATTTTTTACAAAACAATCGAAGCTTAAAGTACGAAGAATGTTAATTTTCAAATGATAATGATGATAAGAACTAAAATATTAAACGCATCCAAACCACTCTTAAAAATAAATTAAAGTTAGAAAAGTGCTAAATACCTTTTCTTTTTTACTTTTTTTTTATTCCTTCTTCATTCTCATAATGACATATAAGTTAAACTTATGGATAATGTATACTTATAAAATTTAATATAATTTATGTATTATCATGAGAATTGAGAAGATAATAAGAGAATGTTAAAAAAAAAGGTATTTAGCACTACTCATCAAAGTTATCGTAGAAAGTAGAATTCAAGGCCTGTAAGTTGCTCTCAATATAGTAATCTTGAGACTGGAGAATGCGATTAATGAGTAATGACTTTCATATTTTCAAGTGTCGTATGAAAAATATGTGAGAATACATATTCCAAGTCTTTCCAAGTCAATGCTTCTCTTAATTCCAAGTCTTTTTAACTTTAAATGGCTGTCTAACGTTGCATGTATTTCTTCCAATTAAGAATATTACTATTGTAATCATTATGACTTCTCTTGTATGATATTTATATGTGTGGTAAATATGAGAAAGATTAATAAATGGAATATGTGGAAAGATTAAGTATCAGAACCTTACATGTGTGCTAAATGATATATGCAAAGTGATAAATTGTAATTGGTATATGTGATCATGTTATGTGCTATGGATGTGGTTCTAATTGTTATTATAATATTTACCCATCGGTAGATATTGTTATTTTAATTGTTGGATTAAAATCAAATGGATTCAATTTATTTTGAGTTTTTTCATAATATTTATGATAATTAATTAGCCTCTTTTTTTTTTTTTGAAATCTCATAATTAATTTTTTTTGAATTTATAAATCTCATTAAATACATTTTTGGTGGACAACTTGTTGGGGCTTTGACATAGCATTTTTAATTATAAAAATGCTTCTTGGATCATGTTGCGCGATTTCTGCAAGTGCACAGATCGTTTACAAGTAATAAAGTGATAAGTGAGTATCGTTCCCACGATGAAGGGTTTGTCAAGTACCAATTTTTAATATTACTCTATTATTTAGAAAATCAATTATGAGATTTATATTTTAAGCTAAAATAAAATTGAAATAAATAAATAATAATAAATATGAAAATAAGATTAAAGGTCTAGGATTTAGAGTTCATCAATTGATTACATATGATTTCTTTATAATTTTTTTGATGGATTATTTTTACTGGAATTTAATGATTAGATTTCCCTAAATTATATGATGTTCTCTCTCAAGATACAACATGTGTGTCCATATTAACCTTACGTCTACTCTCGTGATCATAAGCAATTAACACAAACCCATTAAGTTTTATGGAAATCCTTTTAAAAATCACAAAGGAGTATTCTTATCTCTAAGCAATACATTCCCTAGGTCAGTTATCCTAATGAACTAATATTGTACTTCCACTCTCGCTACTTCACACAATATCTTAAATCATGTAATTAATGGCCAGTTAATTACAAGCATTTAGTTCTAAGATAAAAGATTAATTCCAATAATCAACCCAATCAATTAAATATAAATAATCATATGCAAATCAAAAGATTACATCTAAATCCTAGAAAATAAAATTAGCTATTCATAATTAAAAGAGAAGAAATAATTAAATTAACAATAAAAATTATGAACATAATAATAACTTATAATTAAATTCAAGAATAGAGTTTAGAGAGAACTTGTTTTGGGATACAATCTTTGATGAACTCAAGCTTCCAAAAACTCCTCCATTTGATCAAAATAAAAAATAAAACTAATCTATTCTAAGAAAACATATGAAAATCTCTCTACATATTTTTTTTATGGATTTTCTTTGATGCTATTTCCCTTTGCTAAGCATGGTATTTATAGACATGTTTGGTGGAAGAATTCAAGTTCCATTAAAATTCTTACATCAAAAATTCAACATTGATGGTTAGGTTGGCCACCAACTATTGAATTCCTTCATCAATATTCAAAAATGGTTAGGTTAGCTACCAACCATTGAATTTTGGCCACCAACCATTGAATTCCTTCATCAATATTCAAAAATAGTTAGGTTGGCTACCAACCATTGAATTTTGGCCACCAACCATTGAATTTATTTCTCATGGATTGAAAACTTGAATCATTGCTTGTATCATTATTTTTATTGCATCATTTTGATCTGCAAAAATAAAATAAAAATACTTAAAATATGTTATAATTTATTTATAAATTGTAGAACTATTTATTTCTAAAAATAAGTAACAATATTATTGCATTCTTGAGAATTGAGCTAAAATTTAAATTTAAACAATTAAAATAACTTTAAAAATATAGAGTTATCATATCAAATTGATCCAGATTAAAAAAGCTATATCGGTAATTTTATTCTTTAATGCAATACAAAAGTATAAAAATAGTCATATTTATTTTTTCAATTAAAGATGCAGCATTTCTAAATTTATATTTTAAATTTCATTCTCTTTCTCATTTAATAGCATATTCATTAATTTTATTGTGAATTCCAATGCATTGGTAACAAACAATTTTTCAAAGAAATTAGTTTTAGCTATTAGAATTATGAATTAAAATCCTCTCATGTTCAACTTGAACATGATAGTGATAGGTTGTGTTTGTATAATCTAGACTACTAAATTTAAAATCAATGGTTGATATTTGTTATCCAATTAGTAACTACCCACTTTCAAAATTTTAAATTCAAATTTTTAATAAAATTTCAACATGCAAAACTTGCTAGGGACATCATATTATATAAAAAAATTAACAAATTCAAAAATTTAATTAAATAAAAAATAAATTTAAGCACTAAAATAACAAAAATTAAAAAATTTAAACAGCATTGAGACAAATTTTCCTTTACCTTTTTTCTCTTTCATTTTCTTTCTTTCTTATAAAGCACAACAAAACTTTTAGAAAAGGCCTTTGTCCTTAGCATTTTTAATTTTGTTATTTTAATTAATTTACTTTTCCTACTCTAATTTAAAGTATATCATACTCATTGCTATTGAACTGGATTAAATTGATTCAAATAGCACTACTCAAATGTTAAATGCATCCAAACCATTCATAACAATAAATCAAAGTTATTGTAGAAAATAGAATTCAAGGTTGATAAGCTGCTCTCAATATAGTAATTTCTAGACTTGCGAATGCGACTAATTAATGAGTAATAACTTTTATGTTTTCAAGTGTCGTATGGAAAATACGTGAGAATACATATTCCAAGTCTTCCAAGTCAATGCTTTTCTTAATTCTAAGTCTTTTTAACTTTAATGGCGGTCAACATTGCATGTATTATTATCACAATTATTGATTTTTTTTTCTTCCAATTAAGAATATTACTTTTTCTAATTAAGAATATCACAATCATTGAAAATTATCATCACCTAATATTATATTCGATAGACTAAAAAAAATTATTTATTCTTTTTATACTTTTTGTTTTACATACCTATTACCAGTAATAACTTTTTTTTTCTTTGTACTAATAGTAACTTTTAATTACTCCATCTATTTTTAAATAGATGTCGTTTTAGAAAATTTTTTTTATTCTAATTTATATGTCATTTTAGAATTTTAAGAAAGTATTTATTATTATTTTTTAATTTTACCCTTCATTTATTCTCGACTAAACATTTTACATTAATTGTTTTTATTTCTTTATATCAAAATCAATATGGGACATTTTAATCTTTTTATCTTAGAATTATGACAATTTAATAACTTTATTAATTTATGTGCCGAAATCTTAAATGATAAATATTATGGAATAAATGGTGTAAATTGTAAGGAATTTTTTAAATAATTGATAATATATGATTTTTTTTTTATTATATAGGTGATGTTTGGATTGGAGCAAGTGAATGAAGGAATATACACAATTGTTGGATTGTGCTATTTCTCTCATTTGGCTTCCTTTTTTCGGTTGAACAATATGTGGATTTTAATAATATATGGATTGTTAAAATTCTTTATTTTTTTTATTAAGTCTAAGGATTTCAAATCCCATATGATAGGTAAAATTTTAACATTCCCATGATTTTTACATATGTAAATTTTTTTATTTCCAAAATTGCAATTGTAAATTCATAAATTTTTATTTTCATACCAAATAAGATATTTTAACATTTTGTACATTTCACATTTCATATATTTCACATTCCTTACATTTTAAATATTCCCTTCATTTCATATTTCCTCTATCCAAATGTGCTCATAGTTTTTGTGGTACACATATTTAGATAAAACTAGTTCTTTTAGTACATGTTAAAAACACTAGTTATACCTAAATGTTAAAAACACTAGTTATATCTAAATGTTTTCTCAACCTTTTCTTTTTTTTTAACAAAGTTGTATTTAAAAAAAATCTAAAATACAACTTCCTGTTTATCAATATCATGAAAATGATTTTCTATTTTGAAAAGAGGAAGTTATTTCCTTAAAAATGGCTAAATTTTTTATTGATCAGAAAAATATTTTTCGTTGATTAGTTTTTCAAAGTGTTCCAAACATAAGAAAATACAGAAAATGTTTTTCAAAAAAATATTTTTTACAAAACATTCGAAGCTTTAAGTACGAAAAATGTCAATTTTCAAATGATAATGATAAGAACTAAAATATCAAATGCATCCAAACCACTCTTAACAATAAATCAAAGTTATTGTAGAAAGTAGAATTCAAGGCTTGTAAGTTGCTCTCAATATAGTAATCTCTAGACTTAGGAATGTGATTGATTAATGAGTAATGACTTTTACGTTTCTAAGTGTTGTATGGAAAATACATGAGGATACATATTCCAAGTCTATGCTTCTCTTAATTCCAAGTCTTTTTAACTTCAATGGTTTTCTAATATTACACGTATTACTATCGCAATAATTGATTTTTCTCTTTCCAATTAAGAATAAGTAATAAATTGAAACTTGAAAGTTTTTCTTCATATCAATAGATGAAATTGTATCTTTTTATACATCCATATTGCTAATCCAATGAAAACTTCTCACATTTTCACAATTTGATAAATGGTCCCAAAACAATGAAAGTTACTAATTTGAGCTTTATAACTAAAGTGTAAATAATTAGATGTTGATGACTCCAAATCTCTAAATTACGAGAAGATCTGGGTAATGTTAATATTATTCCTCCTTTATTTCACTATCTATCTATCTATCTATCTATCTTTCTATCTATCTATATATATATATATATATATATATGATTTCTCTTGTATGATATTTACACGTGTAGAAAGATTAATAATTAATAAATGGAAACATGCATGTGCAAAGATTAAGTTTGAGAACCTTACATATGTGCTAAATGAAATATGCAAAGTGATATATTCTAATTGGTATATGTGATCATGTTATGTGCTATGGATGTGGTTTTAATTGTTATTATAATATCTACCTATCAGTGGATATTCCTATTTTAACTGTTGGATTAAAATCAAATGGTTTCAATTTACTTTGCGTTTTTCCATAACATTTATGATAATTAATTAGTCTTTTTTTTTTTGAAATCTCATAATTAATTTGTTTTGAATTTATAATCTCATTAAATACATTTTTGGTGCACAACTTATAAATCTCATTAAAATCAATAGTTGAAATTTATTATCCAATAAATAATTATCCACTTTAAAATTTTAAATTCAAATTTTTAATAAAATTTCAACATGCAAAACTTGTTAGGGACATCATATTATACAAAAATTAGCAAATTCAAAAATTTAATTAAATAAAAAATAAATTTAAACACTAAAATAACGAAAATTAAAAAATAATTTGTTTGTTTTAAATATAGGACTAAATTATACACAAACTATATAATTGGGAAATAAAATAACAAGTTGACTGGTTAATAAAAGTATGTAAGAATTTGATTTCTTTCTATTATGAAATGAATTATTTTATTAGAGTAATTAATAACCTTAATATGCATATACACATTTAGCTTGATTGTTTACTGAAATTCAGATAGAAAAAAGAGTTTGTAGATGATGATATCACATTTGCTAAAGAACAAAGCCAAGAAGATTGACAAGGGTGTAATGAAGTAATATTTGTGTTTCATAAGATTTTGGCTAAAAGGCGAGGATTTGAAATTTTTTTTTTATTGATTTAATTTTTTTTATTCTTATATACCATTTAATTTTTTTTTTTATTTCATTGTTTTACCTTTCAAATAAATAAATATAATTCGCACAATGGATGGGCATGATAACTATATGTATATATCCTAAATAAAATTTAGACAAATAAGAGTTGAAGAAAATAACATTACACAATTTGCATTCAAAAAAGTGATTAACGTGTTTGAGAAAATTCCCAGAAATTATTAAGTCACTTTCACATTTACTTTTAGCAAAGTGCCTGTCAATGTGCATGGATTGGAAGGGAAGAGTCAAGTCGTGCAGCAAGTCGTCGTTTATAGTCTCACAAGAGAATAAAAAGAAATAAAGGAAGAAGGGAATTCACTAGCAGAAGTCATTTTTTATTACATTTCTTGATATGAATAACTAATAATCTCCAAAACCGTGCTAAAACAAATTTCAGAATAATTTGGTTCAGAGAAAATCAAATAGTCAATATATATTTTTTGTTCGAGGTATTTTCGGTTTGAGAATTCGAGTCGGTTTGGATTACCTGCATCCCATGCTCACTCTTATTAAGATGTAGAGTAGGCACAATTTAATTTTACTAGTATATATTTTACCTATAACCCATTCTTATCTATATATAAATATATATAATTTATTATTTATAAATAATGAATTTTATATCTCTTTTTTAGTTTTTAATAGAGATGGCAATTTGTACCTTATCCATAGGTATCCATTCAAACCATACCTAATCAAAGCGGGTAATACCCGAGTGATTGGATAATGGTTATGGATAAATTTATACCTGAAAAAATAGTATTAGGTTTGGGTAAGAAACGAATAGTGTAATGTCATGCCTATACCCATACGCTTACCCTATATGAAATGTCATGTCTATACCCATACACTTACCATATATGAACTATCAAGTTTATATATTTTATATAAAACTTTATATATTTTATTATTTTATATAAAGCTTTTAGTATTTTAAATAATTCTAATATTTTCTTAAATATAAAAATAGATTCAAACTGACCTAAATGTCCTTAAGTAATTTATATTCTAGCCATTAAAACTACGTCATTTTAATAGTAGATTTTTAATAATTTAACAGTTTCTTTGAGATTAATAGAATATCATGGGTTAATATTAATTAAAATTCAATCAAATGTTTAGATCTTAATGTATATAATTATCATATTATAATTTAATTATATATTAATGATCGTATAGTCAATACTTCAATATTAATATAGTCAATAGTTCAATATAAAGTTGCAAAACCATGCATCAAGTCATGGTGCAAGTTTTGTAATTTTCTGGATTTTTTTTAATTAAATTTAAGCATGAAAGATTCACAATATCATATGATTTTGCATATCAAAAAAAATTTATATATATATATATATGATAATTTATTGTTAATTCATATTATTAGTAGATAAATTAAGAAGACACCTAGAAAACATAAAATAACATGTTATTAAAAAATTACAATATAACATGCATCAAGTTATGATGCATGTCTTGTAACTTTCTACATTTTTTTTAATGTATTATTATGTTTAGTAAAGAAATATGAAGAGAAACACCATAACATTAAAATGAAAATTATTTTAAATCAATCAAATTGAGTTTTATTGTGTTTAATAATAAAGAAGTTGCCATTAATTTGTATATCAAGTTTTAATACTTGTAAAAAGAGTAATTATCATTAATTTACTTATCAAATGCCAATACTTGGAGAGAGAAAGGGAGAGAGGAATTTTTGGAGAAAAAATTGGCTCTCATTTTTTCTCATTTTTTCGTTATACATAGAGCCTTTTTAAGTAGGGTTATTTTTATAAGAAAAATGCTATACAACCTAATAATTTTTATCCCAATTGATGTGTCATTATTTTATTTGCTAAATTTCTTTTTCAAGAGTGTATTATATAAAATATTTTTCAATACAATGATGCCACATCAGTTGGGACAAGAAGTTAGGATAAAAACATTGGGTTGTATAGCATTTTCCTTTTTATAATTAAACTTTTGATAGTTGAGCATTTATTGCTATGGAGCAGAATCAAATTGATCCAAATAGCACTACTCTAATATTAAACACATCCAAACCACTCATAACAATAAATCAAAGTTATTGTAGAAAGTAGAATTCAAAGGCCTGTAAGTTGCTCTCAATATAGTAATCTCTAGACTTGGGGATGCAATTAATTAATGAGTAACGGCTTTTATGTTTCCAAGTGTCGTATGAAAAATACGTGAGCATACATATTCTAAGTTTTTCTAAGTCAATGGTTCTCTTAATTCCAAGTCTTTTTAACTTTAATGGCTGTCAACATTGCATGTATTACCATCACAATTGTTGATTTTTTTTCTTCCAATTTAGAATATCACAGTCATTGAAAATTATTATCACCTGATATTATATTCGACCGACTAAAAAAAATTTTTCATTCTTTTTATAATTTTTGTTTTACATACCTATTACTAATTATAACATAACTTTTTTCTTTGTACTAATAGTAACTTTTAATTACTCCCTCCATTCCTAAGTAGACGGCGTTTTAGAGAAATTTTTTTATTCTAGTTTATATGTCATTTTAGAATTTCAAGAAGGTATTTATTATTTTTTTTTCAATTTTATCCTTTATTGATTCTCCACTAAACATTTTGTATTAATTGCTTTATTTCTGTAAATTAAAATCAATAAATGATATTTTAGTCTTTTTATCTTAGAATTATGATAATTTTATAACTTTATTAATCTATGTGCTAAGACCTTAAATAACAAATATTATGCAACGGAGGGAGTAACTTGTAAGGAATTTTTTGAAACAGTTGATAATATATGATTGTTTTTATTTTTTATTTTATAGGTGATGTTTGGATTGGAGCAAGTGAATGAAGGAATATACACAATTGTTGGATTGTGCTATTTCTCTCTTTTGGCTTCCTTTTTTTGGTTGAAAAATCCATGGATTTTAATAATATATGGATTGTTAAAATTCTTTATTTTTTTATTAAGTCCAAGGATTTAAATATTGGATTGTATAGCATTTTCCTTTTTATAATTAAACTTTTGATAGTTGAGCATTTATTGCTATGGAGCAGAATCAAATTGATCCAAATAGCACTACTCTAATATTAAACACATCCAAACCACTCATAACAATAAATCAAAGTTATTGTAGAAAGTAGAATTCAAAGGCCTGTAAGTTGCTCTCAATATAGTAATCTCTAGACTTGGGAATGCAACTAATTAATGAGTAATGGCTTTTACATTTCCAAGTGTCGTATGGAAAATACGTGAGCATACATATTCCAAGTCTTTCTAAGTCAATGGTTCTCTAAATTCCAAGTCTGTTTAACTTTAATGGCTATCCACATTGCATGTATTAACATCACAATTGTTGATTTTTTTTCTTCCAATTTAGAATATCACAGTCATTGAAAATTATTATCACCTGATATTATATTCGACCGACTAAAAAAATTTTTCATTCTTTTTATAATTTTTGTTTTACATACCTATTACTAATTATAACATATCTTTTTTCTTTGTACTAATAGTAACTTTTAATTACTCCCTCAATTTCTAAATAGACGTCGTTTTAGAGAATTTTTTTAATTTTAATTTATATGTCAATTTAAAATTTCAAGAATGTATTTTTTTTTAATTTTACCCTTTATTTATTCTCCACTAAACATTTCGTATTAATTGCTTTATTTCTATGCATTAAAATCAATAAATGATATTTTAGTCTTTTTATGTTAGAATTATGACAATTTAATAATTTTATTAATCCATGTGCCGAAATTTTAAACAATAAATATTATACAATGGGGGGAGTAACTTGTAAGGAATTTTTTGAAACAGTTGATAATATATGATTTTTTTTTTTATTTTATAGGTGATGTTTGGATTGGAGCAAGTGAATGAAGGAATATACAAAATTCTTGGATTGTGCTATTTCTCTCATTTGGCTTCCTTTTTTTGGTTGAACAATCCATGGATTTTAATAATATATGGATTGTTAAAATTCTTTATTTTCTATTAAGTCCAATGATTTAAAATCCCACATGATAGGTAAAATTTTAATATTTCCATGATTTTTATATATAAAAATTTTTTTATTTCCAAAACTGCAATTGTAAATTCGTAAATTTTTATTTTCATGCCAAATGAAATATTTAACCTTCTGTACATGTCACATTTCACATTTCATATATTTCACATTCATTACGTTTTAAATATTCCCTTCATTTTATATTTCCTCTGTCCAAACGTGCTCATAGCTTTTGTGGTACACATATTTAGATAAAACTAGTTCTTTTAGTACATGTTAAAAACACTAGTTATACCTAAATGTCAAAACACTAGTTATATCTGAATGTTTTCTCAACCTTTTCTTTTTTCTTTTTTTTTTTTTTTTTAACAAAGTTGTATTTAAAAAAATTTAAAATATGACTTCTTGTTTATCAAAATCATGAAAATAGTTTTCTGTTTTGAAAAGAGAAAGTTATTTTCTTTAAAAATGGCTTACTTTTTCATTGACTAGAAAAATATTTTTCGTTGACTAGTTTTTAAAATGTTCCAAACATCAGAAAATACAGAAAATATTTTCAAAAAAATATTTTTCACAAAACAATAGGAGCTTTAAGTACAAAGAGTGTTAATTTTTAAATTGATCCAAATAGCACTATTCAAATATTAAATGCATCCAAACCACTCTTAACAATAAATCAAGGTTATTGTAGAAAGTAGAATTCAAGGTTTGTAAGTTGCTCTCAATATAATAATCTCTAGACTTGAGAATATAACTAATTAATGAGTAATGACTTTAACGTTTTCAAGTGTCGTATGGAAAATACGTGAGAATACATATTCCAAGTCTTTCTAAGTCAATGCCTCTCTTAATTTCTAAGTCTTTTTAACTTTGTATGCTTTCTAACATTGCATGTATTACTATCATAATCATTGATTTTTTTTTCTTCCAATTAATTAAGAATATTACTTCTTCCAATTAAGAATATTACTATCGCAATCATTGATTTTTCTTCTTCCAATTAAGAATAAGTAATAAATTGAATCTTCAAAGTTTTTTTTTCATATCAATAGATGAAATTGTATCTTTCTCTGCATCCCTATTGCTACTCCAATGAAGACTTCTCACATATTCACAATTTTATAAGTGGTCCTAAAATAATGAAAGTTACTTATTTGAGTGTAAATAATTATATATTGATGACTCCAAATCTCTTTTTTAGGATAAGGTTTGGGTAATATTAATATTATACATCTCTTGTATGATATTTATATGTGGGGTAAATATGTGAAAGATTAATTTATGGAAATATGCAGAAAGATTGAGTATCAGAACCTTAAATATGTGCTAAATGATATATGCAAAGTGTATATTCTAATTGGTATATGTGATCATGTTATGTGCTATGGATGTGGTTTTAATTGTTATTATAATATCTACCCATCGGTGGATATTGCTATTTTAACTGCTAGATTAAAATCAAATGGTTTCAATTTATTTTGATTTTTTCCATAACATTTATGATAATTAATTTGCCCTTTTTTTTTTTTTTTTTTTTTTTGAAATCTCATAATTAATTTGTTTTGAACTTATAAATCTCATTGAATACATTTTTTACGGACAACTCATTGGAGCTTTGACATAGCATTTTTAATTAGAAAAATGATTCTTAGATCAAATTGATCCAGATTAAAAAGGCTATATAGGTAATTTTATTCTTTATATGCAATATAAAAGTACAAAAATAGCCATATTTATTTTTTCAATTAAAGATGCAGCATTTCAAAATTTATATTTTAAATTTCATTCTCTTTCTCATTTAATATGAATTCCAATGCATTGATAACAAACAATTTTTCAAAGAAATTAGTTTTAGCTATTAGAATTATGGATTAAAATCCTCTCATATTCAACCTGAACATGATAGGTCATATTTGTATAATCTGAACCATTGAATTTAAAATCAGTGGTTGAAATTTGTTAACCAATGAATAACTATCCACTTTCAAAATTTTAAATTCAAAATTTTAATGAAATTTCAACATGCAAAACTTGTTAGGGACATCATATTATATAAAAATTAACAAATTCAAAAATTTAATTAAATAAAAAATAAATTTAAACACTAAAATAATAAAAATTAAAAAATTTAAACAGCATTGCGACAAATTTTCCTTTTCCTTTTTCTCTTTAGCAAATTTTCCTTTACCTTTTTCTGTTTCATTTTCTTTCTTTCTTATAAAGCACAACAAAACTTTTAAAGAAGGCCTTTGTCCTTAGCATTGTTTAATTCTATTATTTTTATTAATTTACTTTTCCTGCTCTAATTTTTTGTTAATTTGTTTGTTTTAAATATAGGACTAAATGGAATATTTTATTAGAGTAATTAATAACCTTAATCTGCATATACACCTTTAGCTTGATTGTTTACAGATGGAATAAAACAACCAATGGCTTCTAAAGAACTTGATTGTTTACTGAAAATTCAGATAGAAAAAAGAGTTTACTAAAGAACAAAGACAAGAAGATTGACAAGTAATATTTGTGTTTCATAAGATTTTGGCTAAAAGGTAAGATTTGAATTTATTTTTTTTATTCTTATATACCGTTTAATTTTTTATTTCATTGTTTTACCTTTCAAATAAATAAGGTAAGATTTTGGTTTCCCTTTTTTATTAGTGTGTGGTTTTTAATGTAATTAATAGAAATGGAACCATTACATAGATTATTAAAAACATCTAATTAATTTGAATTAGGAGTTTTCTGTTGTTATTTTAAATTCTATTTGGTATCAAGAAAAAAGAAACTACAAATTGAGATTTTAATTTTTATAAAGATAATCATTAGATACATTTATTGTTTCATTTTAGCTAGATTTTTGAGTCCAAACACAAAATCACACTTTTATACCCTCTATGATGTGATTAATATATTTTATTATATTATGATAGAATATATTAATATTTTATTTAAAATTTTAATTTTTAATTTATTATTTTCTATTAATTAATCATAAGAATCTTATTATAATAATCATTTAATAATGCATTATTATAATTCATTTTTATTTAGAAAATAATTTTGAATTTAATATGTAATAAATTATTTTATTTATTTTCTTAAAATTATTTTAAATTTTTTTTAAAAAAATATAATTGGCACAATGGATGGGCATGAGACTAGTTGATAGCTATATGTATATATCCTAAATAAAATTTAGACAAATAAGAGTTGAAGAAAATATCATGACATAAATAAAATAACTACGATGCATGTTAGTCAATGTAAGAATAGTCATAGTAAATACATCCATGATGTTGTGGCTCACCAAATATTCTTTCAAATGTTTAACTCATTCCAACGCGCAATAAATTACTCTATAAATAGCATTGATGCTCATTCAGATTTTTGTCAACTTCATTTTAGATTTGATTCTTTTGTGAAAACAAACATGGGCTTGGGTTGTTCATTCTGGTTCACTCAATTTCTCTGCCTCCTTTTATTTCAAGCTACCTGTTCTGTCACTCCGTCTTCCAATATTAATTCGAAACCACTCTGCCACCATGAACAGAGCCATGCCTTGCTCCAATTCAAAAATTCCTTCTCCATTAGCATTTCTGCTTCTGATGGAAATCCCCCATATGTTCTTCCTTATCCCAAGACAGATTCTTGGAAAGAGGGTACAAACTGTTGTTTGTGGGATGGGGTCACATGTGATTTAGAAACTGGTAATGTAATTGAGCTTGACCTTTCTTGCAGTATGCTTTATGGTACCTTTCATTCCAATAGTTCTCTTTTCTTCCTTAAAAATCTTCAAAAACTTGACCTCTCTTGCAATGATTTCAATAGTTCCCAAATTTCATCTCGATTTGGCCAATTTTTAAATCTGACATATCTTAATTTAAATAACTCTGTTTTTTATGGCCAAGTTCCATCAAAAATCTCTCATCTATCAAGTTTGGTTTCACTTGATCTCTCTTGGAATTATCTCACATTAGAAACTGATACTTTTAACAAGCTTGTTCAAAACCTAACTAAGCTAAGCCAACTCAGTTTGAATTATGTAAACATGTCCATGGTTGCACCTACTTCCTTCATGAATTTGTCTGCTTCTTTGTCATCTCTCCAACTTCGTTTCTGTTCTTTGCAAAGAAATTTCTTAAAAATTGTTCATCTACCAACAAGATTGCATTCACTTGATCTCTCTCGTAATGATTTCATTTTAGACACAACTAGTTTGGACAAGTTTGTTGAGAATCTGTCCAATCTAAGAGAAATTGACTTGAGCTATGTAAATATGTCTTCGGTAGCACTTAATTCCTTGATGAATTTGTCTTCCTCTTTGTCATTTCTCAAACTCAGATATAGTGGCTTACGAGGAAACTTTCCAGACAACATTCCCTTATCCAAATTGGTTTCACTTAATCTATTAGGTAACTCTAACTTGACAATAGATACAATAGCATTCAATAAGCTTGTTAAAAACCTACCCCATCTTAGAGAGGTTGATTTGAGCTTTGTTAATATGTCTTTGGTTGCACCTATTTCCTTGATGAATTTGTCATCTTCTTTGTCATCTCTCGCACTCATGGATTGTAAATTGCAAGGGGAATTCCCAGGTAATATTCTTCAAAGACCATACTTGCAAAAACTCTATTTACACGGTAACGAGGACCTTACTGGCATTCTTCCAAAATCCAATTGGAGTAGTTCCCTCCAATTCTTAGATCTTTCTTTAACAAAAATTCCTATATATGTGGAACCTCATTTTATCAATAATCTGAGGTCTCTAAAAATGTTGCGTCTTGTCAGTTGCAATTTTATTGATTCAAAAAATCTAGCATTGTTTGGTAAGCTAATGCAACTCATTTTATTGGACCTTTCATATAACAATTTCAGTGGTCAGATTCCTTCTTCGTTAGCACAACTTAAGCAACTATATTATTTAAATATTTCCAAAAACAATCTTAGCGGTCCAATTCCTTCTACATTAGGTAGTCTTTCAAGTTTAACTTTTCTTGATTTATCTGGTAATTTACTCAACGAAAGTATACCATCCTCCTTATTTGCACTACCAAATTTGCCGTATTTACACATTCAAAACAACCAATTTCTGAGTCCTATAGGTCAATTCCGAAGCAATTCATTGTACTACATTGATTTGAGCTATAACAAGTTGCATGGACCAATTCCCAATTCAATTTTCCATCTTCCTGAGTTGACAGTTCTTCTCCTTTCATCCAATGACAAATTGACGGGAGAGATTTCTCCTTCAATTTGCCAGCTACAGTCCCTTGAAATTTTAGACTTGTCCAATAATAGTCTAATCGGATTAATTCCACAATGTTTGGGAAATTTCAGCAATAGCCTTTCTGTGTTGCATCTGGGTATGAATAAATTTTGGGGTAATATACCTTCAACATTTTCAAAGGGTAATGGCTTGAGATATTTGAACTTAAATGGCAATAAGTTACAAGGGGGAATTCCACTATCTATTATCAATTGTACAAATTTGGAAATTTTAGATCTTGATAACAATGAGATAGATGACATGTTCCCACATTTCTTAGCAACTCTTCCAGTGCTTCAAATTCTTGTGCTCCATTTCAATAAATTTCATGGTTCAATAAAAAACAATTTCACTTCTAACTATTCATTTCCTAAGTTACGAGTTTGCGACCTCTCCAACAACAATTTGAGTGGATCTTTGCCAATAGACTATTTTGACAATTTTGAAGGGATGATCAAAATTGATCAAAATATGAAATACATGGGAGCAGAGAATTTCTCTTATGATTATTCGGTGGCATTGACATTAAAAGGATTGGAGATTAACCTGCTAAGAATCCAGACTATCTTCACAACTTTTGATTTATCAAGCAATAAATTCACAGGGAATATTCCATGGTCGATTGGGAAGCTTAAATCACTTAAGCAACTCAACCTTTCTCATAATTACCTCTCAGGCAACATTCAACCATCATTGAGCAATTTGACCAATCTAGAATCATTAGATCTCTCTTCAAATTTGCTTAGTGGGAGAATTCCTACGCAACTGGTAGATCTAACATTCCTTCAAGTCTTTCGTGTTTCATATAACCAACTTGAAGGACCCATTCCAGAAGGAAAACAGTTCAACACATTTGATAATAGTTCATATGAAGGAAACAAGGGATTATGTGGATTTCCACTTCAAAAACAATGTAATGATGGTGAAAGTCAACCAGCTCCATTAGAACAAGAAGATTCAAAGTTTGAAAATGGATTTGGATGGAAAGCTATTTTGATAGGGTATGCATATGGACTTGTATTTGGTCTCACAATGGGATATCTCATGTTTAAAACAAGAGAACCTATGTGGTTTGTAAGGATAGTTTGGATTCTCATTGACTCAAAGAGCAAAAGGCTTAACAAAAACACTCGCTGATTTTACGGAAGAAGAACCTAGTCGATGCAATTGATGTTTTATGTAAGTTCACCATGTTTGTAATATTTTATGTAAGTTTTCGCAACGTTTGTAAAAACTATTATTTTTTTTTAATGTTTCTTGCTTATAGCTATATATTATGTGCTTTTATTATTGTGGAAAATTTTCTTTTACTTTCATATTACTTTTAAGAGGTAAAAGATAATAAGTCATATTGATATAAAGGTTGATTAAAGAATAAAAAGAGTATTCCTCCAAGGATAATAATTAAATCCTAACAAATATTATTTGAACTCATTTGAATTTATTTAATATTAAGACTTAAATTGCTTTATTAAAAAACATTATTTTAAATATCATTCAAACAAACAATTATTTTTGAATCTTATTTATAGTTTTGAAATTTTTAGATTAGATAATATAAAATTTTATTTAGAAACAAGATTAATAACTTCTTATAAACATCTTCTTTGTGATGTTTTCATTAACTAAAGTTAATGATTTAATACCAAACAAGCTATAATGGCCTGACCTAAAATGATTAACTTAAATTATATAAATAGTAGCTAATTGGATCTTATAAATTAGTTCTTTTTCTAGCTCAAATCGATGTGGAATTCCTTAAGCTGCTTAAGCACCTCAAGTACGTCCTCGTTACAACTTTGTTGGCTGATTCATATTTATAATTGGGCTTAGGCCATAGCCTATGATTAGTCTTTAGTTATAGATAAGTTTTTTTTTGTATGCCCACTAGCTTCGCATAATCTAATCTCAAGGTAGCTCTAATATAATTGGGATTTTTACACAAATGAGCTAAAAACATTAAATTTTTTTTTTTTTTTGCAAAAATAACCAGTAAACCTAAAAAAAAAAAAAAAAAAAACATTTATAGTATTCAATTCATGTGCTTCATCCACACTTTATCTTTTTTCTTTAAATGTTTATTCAAGATAGGATTTGTTTATGGTAATGCTTATCCAAATGGCTACCAAATTAGGATTACCAATTTTTTAATATGATTTATTTATATTTGTATAATTTGGTTGAAAAGTCATTATTTGATAAATAATTATTTATTTTATAAAAAATAAAATAAAATTTATTATTTTTAGTATACAATTCACAGTTAAAATAAATTCAATGTACTTTCGAAATGTAATTAGTGCTACTACTATTTATACAAGTCATGAATTTTAAATAAAATAAAAAATCATAGTAAACAGTATACATTAAACAAAAAATATATATTTCTAGCAAATAATTAATATCTAATATTGTTTAACGTTTAATTTATGAAATATATTAAATAAAATTCAGTATACTTCTACAATAAAATTAACTTCTATTACTGTTTATATAAACCATGATTTTGAATCAAATAAAAAGTCACAGTAAACAGTATATATTAAACTAAAAAAATGTATTTTTAGCAATAATCAATATCTAGTATTGTTTAATATTTAAGTTTATTTTTCAAGAAAATTGAAAAAAAATTAAATGTTAAAATAAGATAATTTTCCAAAAGGAAAATCGTAAAATATTTACTGGATTAACTGAAAACTATTACAAATTCTATTAAATTAATGATCAATTACAAAATAAACCTAAGAGATTAAAAATTAAAAAAAAAAAACAAAGTTAAAAAACTATAATGGCCTCACCCAAAATGATTAACTTAAATTATATGAATAGTAACTAGGTTGATCTTATAAACCATTTCTTTTTCTTTCTTAAATCGATGTGGGATTCCTTAAGCTGCTCAAGCACCTCATATAGGTACTCGTTATAACTTTGCTGGCTGATTCATATTTATAACTAGGCTTGGGCCACTAGCCCATGATCGATCTTGGGTCACTGATAGCTCTTATCTTGTTTTCCCACTAGCTCCATATAATGTAATCTCAAGGTGGGTCTAATATAATTGGGATTTTTATATAAATGGCCTAAAAACATGAAAAATTACTTTTTTACCACCTCAATTTTTTTTTTTACAAAAATAACCTGAAAACCTAAAAAAAAATAAAATAGCATTTATAGTCTTCAATTCATGCGCTTACATGCTTCATCTTTTTATTTCAAATGTGTATTCAAGATAGGATTTATTTATAGCATTGCTTATCCGAATGGCTACTAAATTAGGATTCCTAATTTTTTTAAGATGATTTATTTATATTTGTATAAATTTGGTTGGAAAGTCATTATTTGATAAATAATTATTTATTTATAAAAAATTAAAATTAATTTTTATAGATTAATTAATATCATATAAAATTAATTCTCAAAATTTCAAATGATATTTATGTGTTTATAAGTATATATTATTTTTTATTTTAATTTCTATTTATTTATTCTATTTTTAATTAATAGTTTCAATAATAATTATATGCTTCTACTTCATTAAGCAATTTTGTTAGTCTAGTCTAAATAAATTTTTTTTCTCTTATTTGTTAATTGGATTGATATAAAAAGTGTATGATAATATACCTATCATAAAATTTGTACATTGATTCTGCTTTACATCTCACAAATTTATATATTTGATTTCCTTAATTTTTTCAAATTAGTTAGGTTTTGAATTTTTTTTTTAAAAAGTATATAATATCAATTTTACAATTTAAAAAATAACATAAAATTAGAAATATTAATTTCTTATTAAAAGAGAAATAAGTCATAGTAAATAGTATACATTATCATAAAATTTAGTGCTCTTTTAGTACCAACAACAAATAGTATACATTACCATAAATTTTAGCATTTTTCAGTATATAATTCACATTTAAAATAAATTTAGTATACTTCCTGAATGTAATTAGTATCTATTACTGTTATACAAGCCATGGATTTTTAAACAAAATAAAAAGTTACAATAAGTAGTTTACATTAAATAAAAAATTGTATATTTCAAGCAAATAATTGATATATAATACTGTTTAACATTTAATTTATGAAATACATTAAATAAAATTCAGTATAATTCTATAATGAAATTAGTATCTATTAGTATTTATAAAAGCCATAGTTTTTGAATCAGATAAAAACTTATGGTAAATAGTATATATTAAATAAAAAATAGTATATTTTTAACAAATAATTAGTACTTAATATAATTTAATATTTAAATTATTTTTCAAGAAAATTGAAAAAATTAAATGTTAAAATGAGATAGTTTTTCAAAAGGAAAATCATAAAACATTTACTAGACTAAATCAAAACCATTTTAAATTCTATTAAATTAATGACCATTACAAAGTAAACCTAAGAGATCAAAAAAAAAAAAAAAAGTTAAAAAAGTAGTTAGAAAGGTATGAATATGAAAAAAGAAAATTGAGAAGCTATAAATATTAAAAATATAAAAAATAAGACATATGAAGTAAATTTCTCGATATAATTTGTAATGGCCTAATTTGAAACTGGCTCCAAATAACAAGTTGTTTTAGGGCTCAACTACTCGAGATGATACATAAGTTATATAGATAGTAACTGTAACACCCTAGGTGTTCCTAGGTCATCAGCAACCATAGAGTAGTACAAAACTAATTAGAGTGGAGAAATTAAGGAATGGAATAGAGAAGTAGGAATCAAAAACCTAAATTGGATATGAGTAAAAGAATCAATATGATAAATGCGTACCCGATAAATTTTGATTCTGCTATTTTTCTTAAATTTTGCCTTAGGGAAATTTGATGAATGAATAATTAATTATATTCTTAAAACCCTAAAAATTAAGTTAAAAATATTAAGAGACAATAATTAGATAATTAGAGTAATTAGATTTAAGAAAATGACAATTTTGAGATTTAGAGAAAATATATAATTATAACTTTGACTTTTAATTTGTAAAAATAAAAAAATAAAAAAAATAGTTGTAATTTGGAGTGTGGCTGTTGAAATTCTAAGTGGAACTAATGAATTTGACATTTTCAATTTTGGTCATACATAAAATTATATATATATATATATATATATATATATATATGGGATAAGTTCAACTCATCTACTCAAAAGTTGGCCATTTAATTTAAACATATAGAAAGAAGACTTGGGAAGGAGGAAGTAACGATGGCAGCCACAAGGGAAAAGGGTAAAGAGGCAAGAAAGCTAAGTTAAGATGAGTTCAAGAATTAAACTCATTAGTTTCATTCTTCTACTTACATATGCTATGTCTTCTTTGGAAAATTCATTTTCTTGCCTGATATTTGGATTTGAGTTGAAGAAGTAATGAAGGAGAGATGGCTATTTGAGGTATGGATGAAAGAAAGGAATTGAATTGAGGATGTTTAAGTAAGGAGAATTAGACTAGAGGTGATGAGAACAAGGGTTAGTGAAGAAAATCTAGGGTCTGGTTTAGTAAGGAGTTGAGTGTTGGAATTTTAGGCTCCAATTCAAGAACCTTAGAATATGAATTTGATCTTGGACAAAACTAAAAAGTTGTAGATAATTATGTCTAACATGTGCTTATTAAATAGCTTAACCAAACTCGAAGAATGTTAGGAGATATAGAGCCTAAACTAAGACTAACCCTGCACCTAAGTCCAGTCTGTAGCCTGAGATTGGGGCCCAATTTTGAGGACCTTAAAGATAGAACTAGACAAAACTTAAAACACACGAAATAATCTTTAAAAATTATTTTGTTGTTGGATGTGTATGTTATGAGTTATAATAAAAACAATGAATGGAGGTCAGTCTATAACCTGCATAGGATTAGGGAAGAATTAAGAGGTTCACCATTAATCATATAGAGCTTATATGGGTCTAAATTTTGGATATGTTATAGCCCCATATGTCCTTTTACAATGAAAAAAGAATTATAGTATTTGGATGAGTGTAGCTTGAGATATTACAAAGAAAATCCTACTAGGTTAGGGAATGATATCAGGTTATAAGTAGAAATTCATTCTGGTTCACTCAATTTCTCTGCCTCCTTTTATTTCAAGCTACCTGTTCTGTCACTCCGTCTTCCAATATTAATTCGAAACCACTCTGCCACCATGAACAGAGCCATGCCTTGCTCCAATTCAAAAATTCCTTCTCCATTAGCATTTCTGCTTCTGATGGAAATCCCCCATATGTTCTTCCTTATCCCAAGACAGATTCTTGGAAAGAGGGTACAAACTGTTGTTTGTGGGATGGGGTCACATGTGATTTAGAAACTGGTAATGTAATTGAGCTTGACCTTTCTTGCAGTATGCTTTATGGTACCTTTCATTCCAATAGTTCTCTTTTCTTCCTTAAAAATCTTCAAAAACTTGACCTCTCTTACAATGATTTCAATAGTTCCCAAATTTCATCTCGATTTGGCCAATTTTTAAATCTGACATATCTTAATTTAAATTCCTCTGTTTTTCATGGCCAAGTTCCATCAGAAATCTCTCATCTATCAAATTTGGTTTCACTTGATCTCTCTTGGAATTATCTCACATTAGAAACTGATACTTTTAACAAGCTTGTTCAAAACCTAACTAAGCTAAGACAACTCAGTTTGAATCGAGTAAACATGTCCATGGTCGCACATACTTCCTTCATGAATTTGTCTGCTTCTTTGTCATCTCTCTACCTTGGTTCCTGTTCTTTGCAAAGAAATTTCTTAGAAATTGTTCATCTACCAACAAGATTGCATTCACTTGATCTCTCTGATAATGATTTCATTTTAGACACAACTAGTTTGGACAAGTTTGTTGAGAATCTGTCCAATCTAAGAGAAATTGACTTGAGCTATGTAAATATGTCTTCGGTAGCACTTAATTCCTTGATGAATTTGTCTTCCTCTTTGTCATTTCTCAAACTCAGTTATAGTGGCTTACGAGGAAACTTTCCAGACAACATTCCCTTATCCAAATTGGTTTCACTTAATCTATTTGGTAACTCTAACTTGACAATAGATACAATAGCATTCAATAAGCTTGTTAAAAACCTACCCCATCTTAGAGAGGTTGATTTGAGCGTTGTTAATATGTCTTTGGTTGCACCTATTTCCTTGATGAATTTGTCATCTTCTTTGTCATCTCTCGCACTCATGGATTGTAAATTGCGAGGGGAATTCCCAGGTAATATTCTTCAACGACCATCCCTCCAAAAACTTGATTTATTTGGCAACAATAACCTTACTGGCTCTCTTCCAAAGTCCAATTGGAGTAGTTCCCTCCAATTCTTAGATCTTTCTTTCACAAAAATTCCTATATATGTGGAACCTCATTTTATCAATAATCTGAGGTCTCTAAAAATATTGGGTCTTATGGAAAATACATTTTATAATTAAATTTTTGATAGTTGAGCATTTATTGCTATGGAGCTGAATCAAATTGATCCAAATAGCACTACTCAAATATTAAACACACCCAAACCACTCATTACAATAAATCAAAGTTATTGTAGAAAGAAGAATTCAAAAGCCTGTAAGTTGCTCTCAATATAGTAATATCTAGACTTGGGAATACGACTAATTAATGAGTAACAACTTTTACGTTCCAAGTGTCGTATGGAAAATATGTGAGAATACATATTCCGTATCTTTCTAAGTCAATGCTTCTCTTAATTCCAAGTCTTTTTAACTTTATAAATGGGTTGATGCTCATTTAGATTTTTGCCAAGTCCATTTTAGATTTGATTTTTTTGGTAAAACAAAACATGGGTTTGGGTTGTTCATTCTGGTTCACTCAATTTCTGTCTTTTTTTTATTTTTTATGATGTTCCAAAAAATTGTCACTTTTCTATTACTACTATTATTTTTTTACTTCATTTTTTTTTTATCTCTTTTTAATAGTTATATTGATTTAAAAAAGTTTGTGGTAAAATATGCAATTAATTATGATTTTTATATTTTTAAAACAAGTATTATTACTCCATTAAATTTAAAATAGAGTTTCCAACAAAAATTAATTTAAAATTTCATGCTTAAATATTATTTATTATCCTATCAAGATTATAAAAGGACAAATATCATTTTATTTATTATATTTTTAATAATTGTAAAAAAATATAATAATCTTTTTGCGATTAAAATAGTATAAGTTACGAGAATTTAGGATTGGGCCAATGAGTTGATTAAATACATTTTGACTATATGTTGGGATGAGAGTTGTGATTTGTTTAGACAGGCAATAAGTACATCATTAACTTTGTATGACTTTTGACTCGTGATAATTAAAGACAAGTATGATAGACATATTATTATTCTAAGCTTTGAAAATTAAAAATGGAAATGGAATATAAAGATAAAATTTCATATTTTTATTATAAGTTTATGTCTTTAGTTAATAAACTGTCTACCCATTAGACTAATAGTTCGGCAGTCGGATGTCTAGTTCATAGTATAGAAAATTAAAGGTTTAAATCTTAATAATCTCTTTAAATAGAATTTCTTATGTAAAGAATAAAAATCACACACACATATATACTCTAAAAAACAATTAGGTATATTTGAATCTGACTTGATTGCCATCCTTACACATGATATGTGAATATTTAATTACTTAACATTTATTCTATTTCTTGCTAAGAAATTCCTATAATTATCATGAAAAATTCCTATATATATATATATATATATATTGCTTTATGAATCATAATTTTTTTATTATTTTTTTATTTGTCAATTTTAAGTATGTAGATTTTTCCTTTGATTTTTTCAGAGACTTTAATGTAAATTTGTTTATTTTATGACAATAACTTTTATAGTTTATATACACATTATTTAATTAAAAAATGTATTTATTATAAATTTCAATTAGACTACAGCCTATCGAAAGATTCAATTCTATATATGTCCATCCACATGAGAAGCCACAAAGGCTGTCAAGGCAACAAGCAACTGAAAATTATCATTATCTGGTATTATATTCGACCGACTAAAAAAAATTATTTATTCATTATATAATTTTTGTTTTACATATATTACTAATAATAACATTTTTTTTTTCTTGTACTAATAGTAAATTTTAATTAACCTGTATGGAATTTTTTGAAACAATTCATAATATATGATTTTTTTATTATTTAAGTGATGTATGGATCGGAGAATATATGTGAATGAAAAAATATACGCAATCCTTAAATTGTGTTATTTCTTTTGTTTGGCTTCCTTTTTTTGGTTGAACAATCTACATATTTTAATAATGTATGCATTATTGAAATCTTTCATTTTTTTTTTATATTGAAACCCAAGGATTTAAAATCCCACATGACATAGATAAGATTTTAACATTCCCATGATTTTTACATATATAATTTTTTTTTTTATTTCCAAAATTACCATTGTAAATTTATGGGTTTTTATTTTCATACCAAACAAGATATTTTAATATTCTCTATATTGCACATTCCATATATTCACATTAATTACATTTTAAACATTCTTTTCATTTCATATTCACTCAATCCGAACGTGCTCATAGTTTTTCTCGTACACACATTTAGATAAAACTATTTCTTTTAGTACATGTTAAAAACACTAGTTATACATAAATGTTAAAAACACTAGTCATATCTAAATGTTTTCTTAACCTATTCTTTTTTAACAAAGTCGTATTTAAAAAAAATCTAAAATATGACTTCCATTTGTCAAAATCTTGAAAATGATTTTCTATTTTGAAAAGAAAAAGTTATTTTTCTTAAAAATGGCTTAATTTTTCATTGATCAGAAAAATATTTTTCATTGACTAATTTTTTAAAGCGTTCCAAACATTAGAAAATACAAAAAGTATTTTTCAAAAAAATATTTTTTACAAAACAATCGAAGCTTAAAGTACGAAGAATGTTAATTTTCAAATGATAATGATGATAAGAACTAAAATATTAAACGCATACAAACCACTCTTAAAAATAAATTAAAGTTAGAAAAGTGCGAAATACCTTTTCTTTTTTACCTTTTTTATTCCTTCATCATTCTCATAATGACATATAAGTTAAACTTATGGATAATGTATACTCATAAAATTTAATATAATTTATGTATTATCATGAGAATTGAGAAGATAATAAGAGAATGTTAAAAAAAAGGTATTTAGCACTACTCATCAAAGTTATAGTAGAAAGTAGAATTCAAGGCCTGTAAGTTGCTCTCAATATAGTAATCTCGAGACTGGAGAATGCGATTAATGAGTAATGACTTTTATATTTTCAAGTGTCGTATGGAAAATACGTGAGAATACATATTCCAAGTCTTTCAAGTCAATGCTTTTCTTAATTCTAAGTCTTTTTAACTTTAATGGCGGTCAACATTGCATGTATTATTATCACAATTATTAATTTTTTTTCCTTCCAATTAAGAATATTACTTTTTCTAATTAAGAATATCACAATCATTGAAAATTATCATCACCTAATATTATATTCGATAGACTAAAAAAAATTATTTATTCTTTTTATACTTTTTGTTTTACATACCTATTACCAGTAATAACTTTTTTTTTTCTTTGTACTAATAGTAACTTTTAATTACTCCATCCGTTTCTAAATAGATGTCGTTTTAGAAAAAAAATTTTATTCTAATTTATATGTCATTTTAGAATTTTAAGAAAGTATTTATTATTATTTTTTAATTCTACCCTTCATTTATTCTCGACTAAACATTTTACATTAATTGTTTTTATTTCTTTATATCAAAATCAATATGGGACATTTTAATCTTTTTATCTTAAAATTATGACAATTTAATAACTTTATTAATTTATGTGCCGAAATCTTAAATGATAAATATTATGGAATAAATGGTGTAAATTGTAAGGAATTTTTTAAATAATTGATAATATATGATTTTTTTTTTTATTATATAGGTGATGTTTGGATTGGAGCAAGTGAATGAAGGAATATTCACAATTGTTGGATTGTGCTATTTCTCTCATTTGGCTTCCTTTTTTTGGTTGAACAATATGTGGATTTTAATAATATATGGATTGTTAAAATTCTTTATTTTTTTTTATTAAGTCTAAGGATTTAAAATCCCATATGATAGGTAAAATTTTAACATTCCCATGATTTTTACATATGTAAATTTTTTTATTTCCAAAATTGCAATTGTAAATTCATAGATCTTTATTTTCATACCAAATAAGATATTTTAACATTTGTACATTTCACATTTCATATATTTCACATTCCTTACATTTTAAATATTCCCTTCATTTCATATTTCCTCTATCCAAAGGTGCTCATAGTTTTTGTGGTACACATATTTAGATAAAACTAGTTCTTTTAGTACATGTTAAAAACACTAGTTATACCTAAATGTTAAAAACACTAGTTATATCTAAATGTTTTCTCAACCTTTTCTTTTTTTTAACAAAGTTGTATTTAAAAAAAATCTAAAATACAACTTCCTGTTTATCAATATCATGAAAATGATTTTCTATTTTGAAAAGAGGAAGTTATTTCCTTAAAAATGGCTAAATTTTTTATTGATCAGAAAAATATTTTTCGTTGATTAGTTTTTCAAAGTGTTCCAAACATAAGAAAATACAGAAAATGTTTTTCAAAAAAATATTTTTTACAAAACATTCGAAGCTTTAAGTACGAAAAATATCAATTTTCAAATGATAATGATAAGAACTAAAATATTAAACGCATCCAAACCACTCTTAACAATAAATCAAAGTTATTTTAGAAAGTAGAATTCAAGGCTTGTAAGTTGCTCTCAATATAGTAATCTTTAGACTTAGGAATGTGACTGATTAATGAGTAATGACTTTTACGTTTCTAAGTATTGTATGGAAAATACATGAGGATACATATTCCAAGTCTATGCTTCTCTTAATTCCAAGTCTATGCTTCTCTTAATTCCAAGTCTTTTTAACTTTAATGGTTTTCTAATATTACACGTATTACTATCGCAATCATTGATTTTTCTCTTTCCAATTAAGAATAAGTAATAAATTGAAACTTGAAAGTTTTTCTTCATATCAATAGATGAAATTGTATCTTTTTATACATCCATATTGCTAATCCAATGAAAACTTCTCACATTTTCACAATTTGATAAATGGTCCCAAAACAATGAAAGTTACTAATTTGAGCTTTATAACTGAAGTGTAAATAATTAGATATTGATGACTCCAAATCTCTAAATTACGAGAAGATCTGGGTAATGTTAATATTATTCCTCCTTTATTTCACTATCTATCTATCTATCTATCTATCTATCTATATATATATATATATATATATATATATATATATATATATATATATATATATATATATATATATGATTTCTCTTGTATGATATTTACACGTGTAGTAAATATGAGAAAGATTAATAAATGGAAACATGCATGTGCAAAGATTAAGTTTGAGAACCTTACATATGTGCTAAATGAAATATGCAAAGTGATATATTCTAATTGGTATATGTGATCATGTTATGTGCTATGGATGTGGTTTTAATTGTTATTATAATATCTACCTATCAGTGGATATTCCTATTTTAACTGTTGGATTAAAATCAAATGGTTTCAATTTACTTTGCGTTTTTCCATAACATTTATGATAATTAATTAGTCTTTTTTTTTTTGAAATCTCATAATTAATTTGTTTTGAATTTATAATCTCATTAAATACATTTTTGGTGCACAACTTATAAATCTCATTAAAATCAATAGTTGAAATTTATTATCCAATAAATAATTATCCACTTTAAAATTTTAAATTCAAATTTTTAATAAAATTTCAACATGCAAAACTTGTTAGGGACATCATATTATACAAAAATTAGCAAATTCAAAAATTTAATTAAATAAAAAATAAATTTAAACACTAAAATAACGAAAATTAAAAAATAATTTGTTTGTTTTAAATATAGGACTAAATTATACACAAACTATATAATTGGGAAATAAAATAACAAGTTGACTGGTTAATAAAAGTATGTAAGAATTTGATTTCTTTCTATTATGAAATGAATTATTTTATTAGAGTAATTAATAACCTTAATATGCATATACACATTTAGCTTGATTGTTTACTGAAATTCAGATAGAAAAAAGAGTTTGTAGATGATGATATCACATTTGCTAAAGAACAAAGCCAAGAAGATTGACAAGGGTGTAATGAAGTAATATTTGTGTTTCATAAGATTTTGGCTAAAAGGCGAGGATTTGAAATTTTTTTTTTATTGATTTAATTTTTTTTATTCTTATATACCATTTAATTTTTTTTTTTATTTCATTGTTTTACCTTTCAAATAAATAAATATAATTCGCACAATGGATGGGCATGATAACTATATGTATATATCCTAAATAAAATTTAGACAAATAAGAGTTGAAGAAAATAACATTACACAATTTGCATTCAAAAAAGTGATTAACGTGTTTGAGAAAATTCCCAGAAATTATTAAGTCACTTTCACATTTACTTTTAGCAAAGTGCCTGTCAATGTGCATGGATTGGAAGGGAAGAGTCAAGTCGTGCAGCAAGTCGTCGTTTATAGTCTCACAAGAGAATAAAAAGAAATAAAGGAAGAAGGGAATTCACTAGCAGAAGTCATTTTTTATTACATTTCTTGATATGAATAACTAATAATCTCCAAAACCGTGCTAAAACAAATTTCAGAATAATTTGGTTCAGAGAAAATCAAATAGTCAATATATATTTTTTGTTCGAGGTATTTTCGGTTTGAGAATTCGAGTCGGTTTGGATTACCTGCATCCCATGCTCACTCTTATTAAGATGTAGAGTAGGCACAATTTAATTTTACTAGTATATATTTTACCTATAACCCATTCTTATCTATATATAAATATATATAATTTATTATTTATAAATAATGAATTTTATATTTCTTTTTTAGTTTTTAATAGAGATGGCAATTTGTACCTTATCCATAGGTATCCATTCAAACCATACCTAATCAAAGCGGGTAATACCCGAGTGATTGGATAATGGTTATAGATAAATTTATACCTGAAAAAATAGTATTAGGTTTGGGTAAGAAACGAATAGTGTAATGTCATGCCTATACCCATACGCTTACCCTATATGAAATGTCATGTCTATACCCATACACTTACCATATATGAACTATCAAGTTTATATATTTTATATAAAACTTTATATATTTTATTATTTTATATAAAGCTTTTAGTATTTTAAATAATTCTAATATTTTCTTAAATATAAAAAAATATTCGAACTGACTTAAATGTCCTTAAGTAATTTATATTCTAGCCATTAAAACTACGTCATTTTAATAGTAGATTTTTAATAATTTAACAGTTTCTTTGAGATTAATAGAATATCATGGGTTAATATTAATTAAAATTCAATCAAATGTTTAGATCTTAATGTATATAATTATCATATTATAATTTAATTATATATTAATGATCGTATAGTCAATACTTCAATATTAATATAGTCAATAGTTCAATATAAAGTTGCAAAACCATGCATCAAGTCATGGTGCAAGTCTTGTAATTTTCTGGATTTTTTTTAATTAAATTTAAGCATGAAAGATTCACAATATCATATGATTTTGCATATCAAAAAAAATTTATATATATATATATATATGATAATTTATTGTTAATTCATATTATTAGTAGATAAATTAAGAAGACACCTAGAAAACATAAAATAACATGTTATTAAAAAATTATAATATAACATGCATCAAGTTATGATGCATGTCTTGTAACTTTCTACATTTTTTTTAATGTATTATTATGTTTAGTAAAGAAATATGAAGAGAAACACCATAACATTAAAATGAAAATTATTTTAAATCAATCAAATTGAGTTTTATTGTGTTTAATAATAAAGAAGTTGCCATTAATTTGTATATCAAGTTTTAATACTTGTAAAAAGAGTAATTATCATTAATTTACTTATCAAATGCCAATACTTGGAGAGAGAAAGGGAGAGAGGAATTTTTGGAGAAAAAATTGGCTCTCATTTTTTCTCATTTTTTCGTTATACATAGAGCCTTTTTAAGTAGGGTTATTTTTATAAGAAAAATGCTATACAACCTAATAATTTTTATCCCAATTGATGTGTCATTATTTTATTTGCTAAATTTCTTTTTCAAGAGTGTATTATATAAAATATTTTTCAATACAATGATGCCACATCAGTTGGGACAAGAAGTTAGGATAAAAACATTGGGTTGTATAGCATTTTCCTTTTTATAATTAAACTTTTGATAGTTGAGCATTTATTGCTATGAAGCTGAATCAAATTGATCCAAATAGCACTACTCTAATATTAAACACATCCAAACCACTCATAACAATAAATCAAAGTTATTGTAGAAAGTAGAATTCAAAGGCCTGTAAGTTGCTCTCAATATAGTAATCTCTAGACTTGGGGATGCAATTAATTAATGAGTAACGGCTTTTATGTTTCCAAGTGTCGTATGAAAAATACGTGAGCATACATATTCTAAGTTTTTCTAAGTCAATGGTTCTCTTAATTCCAAGTCTTTTTAACTTTAATGGCTGTCAACATTGCATGTATTACCATCACAATTGTTGATTTTTTTTCTTCCAATTTAGAATATCACAGTCATTGAAAATTATTATCACCTGATATTATATTCGACCGACTAAAAAAAATTTTTCATTCTTTTTATAATTTTTGTTTTACATACCTATTACTAATTATAACATAACTTTTTTCTTTGTACTAATAGTAACTTTTAATTACTCCCTCCATTCCTGAGTAGACGGCGTTTTAGAGAAATTTTTTTATTCTAGTTTATATGTCATTTTAGAATTTCAAGAAGGTATTTATTATTTTTTTTTCAATTTTATCCTTTATTGATTCTCCACTAAACATTTTGTATTAATTGCTTTATTTCTGTAAATTAAAATCAATAAATGATATTTTAGTCTTTTTATCTTAGAATTATGATAATTTTATAACTTTATTAATCTATGTGCTAAGACCTTAAATAACAAATATTATGCAACGGAGGGAGTAACTTGTAAGGAATTTTTTGAAACAGTTGATAATATATGATTGTTTTTATTTTTTATTTTATAGGTGATGTTTGGATTGGAGCAAGTGAATGAAGGAATATACACAATTGTTGGATTGTGCTATTTCTCTCTTTTGGCTTCCTTTTTTTGGTTGAAAAATCCATGGATTTTAATAATATATGGATTGTTAAAATTCTTTATTTTTTTATTAAGTCCAAGGATTTAAATATTGGATTGTATAGCATTTTCCTTTTTATAATTAAACTTTTGATAGTTGAGCATTTATTGCTATGGAGCAGAATCAAATTGATCCAAATAGCACTACTCTAATATTAAACACATCCAAACCACTCATAACAATAAATCAAAGTTATTGTAGAAAGTAGAATTCAAAGGCCTGTAAGTTGCTCTCAATATAGTAATCTCTAGACTTGGGAATGCAACTAATTAATGAGTAATGGCTTTTACATTTCCAAGTGTCGTATGGAAAATACGTGAGCATACATATTCCAAGTCTTTCTAAGTCAATGGTTCTCTAAATTCCAAGTCTGTTTAACTTTAATGGCTATCCACATTGCATGTATTAACATCACAATTGTTGATTTTTTTTCTTCCAATTTAGAATATCACAGTCATTGAAAATTATTATCACCTGATATTATATTCGACCGACTAAAAAAATTTTTCATTCTTTTTATAATTTTTGTTTTACATACCTATTACTAATTATAACATATCTTTTTTCTTTGTACTAATAGTAACTTTTAATTACTCCCTCAATTTCTAAATAGACGTCGTTTTAGAGAATTTTTTTAATTTTAATTTATATGTCAATTTAAAATTTCAAGAATGTATTTTTTTTTAATTTTACCCTTTATTTATTCTCCACTAAACATTTCGTATTAATTGCTTTATTTCTATGCATTAAAATCAATAAATGATATTTTAGTCTTTTTATGTTAGAATTATGACAATTTAATAATTTTATTAATCCATGTGCCGAAATTTTAAACAATAAATATTATACAACGGGGGGAGTAACTTGTAAGGAATTTTTTGAAACAGTTGATAATATATGATTTTTTTTTTTTATTTTATAGGTGATGTTTGGATTGGAGCAAGTGAATGAAGGAATATACAAAATTCTTGGATTGTGCTATTTCTCTCATTTGGCTTCCTTTTTTTGGTTGAACAATCCATGGATTTTAATAATATATGGATTGTTAAAATTCTTTATTTTTTTATTAAGTCCAATGATTTAAAATCCCACATGATAGGTAAAATTTTAATATTTCCATGATTTTTATATATAAAAATTTTTTTATTTCCAAAACTGCAATTGTAAATTCGTAAATTTTTATTTTCATGCCAAATGAAATATTTAACCTTCTGTACATGTCACATTTCACATTTCATATATTTCACATTCATTACGTTTTAAATATTCCCTTCATTTTATATTTCCTCTGTCCAAACGTGCTCATAGCTTTTGTGGTACACATATTTAGATAAAACTAGTTCTTTTAGTACATGTTAAAAACACTAGTTATACCTAAATGTCAAAACACTAGTTATATCTGAATGTTTTCTCAACCTTTTCTTTTTTCTTTTTTTTTTTTTTTAACAAAGTTGTATTTAAAAAAATTTAAAATATGACTTCTTGTTTATCAAAATCATGAAAATAGTTTTCTGTTTTGAAAAGAGAAAGTTATTTTCTTTAAAAATGGCTTACTTTTTCATTGACTAGAAAAATATTTTTCGTTGACTAGTTTTTAAAATGTTCCAAACATCAGAAAATACAGAAAATATTTTCAAAAAAATATTTTTCACAAAACAATAGGAGCTTTAAGTACAAAGAGTGTTAATTTTTAAATTGATCCAAATAGCACTATTCAAATATTAAATGCATCCAAACCACTCTTAACAATAAATCAAGGATATTGTAGAAAGTAGAATTCAAGGTTTGTAAGTTGCTCTCAATATAATAATCTCTAGACTTGAGAATATAACTAATTAATGAGTAATGACTTTAACGTTTTCAAGTGTCGTATGGAAAATACGTGAGAATACATATTCCAAGTCTTTCTAAGTCAATGCCTCTCTTAATTTCTAAGTCTTTTTAACTTTGTATGCTTTCTAACATTGCATGTATTACTATCATAATCATTGATTTTTTTTTCTTCCAATTAATTAAGAATATTACTTCTTCCAATTAAGAATATTACTATCGCAATCATTGATTTTTCTTCTTCCAATTAAGAATAAGTAATAAATTGAATCTTCAAAGTTTTTTCTTCATATCAATAGATGAAATTGTATCTTTCTCTGCATCCCTATTGCTACTCCAATGAAGACTTCTCACATATTCACAATTTTATAAGTGGTCCTAAAATAATGAAAGTTACTTATTTGAGTGTAAATAATTATATATTGATGACTCCAAATCTCTTTTTTAGGATAAGGTTTGGGTAATATTAATATTATACATCTCTTGTATGATATTTATATGTGGGGTAAATATGTGAAAGATTAATTTATGGAAATATGCAGAAAGATTGAGTATCAGAATCTTAAATATGTGCTAAATGATATATGCAAAGTGTATATTCTAATTGGTATATGTGATCATGTTATGTGCTATGGATGTGGTTTTAATTGTTATTATAATATCTACCCATCGGTGGATATTGCTATTTTAACTGCTAGATTAAAATCAAATGGTTTCAATTTATTTTGATTTTTTCCATAACATTTATGATAATTAATTTGCCCTTTTTTTTTTTTTTTTTTTTTTTTTTTTTAAATCTCATAATTAATTTGTTTTGAACTTATAAATCTCATTGAATACATTTTTTACGGACAACTCATTGGAGCTTTGACATAGCATTTTTAATTAGAAAAATGCTTCTTAGATCAAATTGATCCAGATTAAAAAGGCTATATAGGTAATTTTATTCTTTATATGCAATATAAAAGTACAAAAATAGCCATATTTATTTTTTCAATTAAAGATGCAGCATTTCAAAATTTATATTTTAAATTTCATTCTCTTTCTCATTTAATATGAATTCCAATGCATTGATAACAAACAATTTTTCAAAGAAATTAGTTTTAGCTATTAGAATTATGGATTAAAATCCTCTCATATTCAACCTGAACATGATAGGTCATATTTGTATAATCTGAACCATTGAATTTAAAATCAGTGGTTGAAATTTGTTAACCAATGAATAACTATCCACTTTCAAAATTTTAAATTCAAAATTTTAATGAAATTTCAACATGCAAAACTTGTTAGGGACATCATATTATATAAAAATTAACAAATTCAAAAATTTAATTAAATAAAAAATAAATTTAAACACTAAAATAATAAAAATTAAAAAATTTAAACAGCATTGCGACAAATTTTCCTTTTCCTTTTTCTCTTTAGCAAATTTTCCTTTACCTTTTTCTGTTTCATTTTCTTTCTTTCTTATAAAGCACAACAAAACTTTTAAAGAAGGCCTTTGTCCTTAGCATTGTTTAATTCTATTATTTTTATTAATTTACTTTTCCTGCTCTAATTTTTTGTTAATTTGTTTGTTTTAAATATAGGACTAAATGGAATATTTTATTAGAGTAATTAATAACCTTAATCTGCATATACACCTTTAGCTTGATTGTTTACAGATGGAATAAAACAACCAATGGCTTCTAAAGAACTTGATTGTTTACTGAAAATTCAGATAGAAAAAAGAGTTTACTAAAGAACAAAGACAAGAAGATTGACAAGTAATATTTGTGTTTCATAAGATTTTGGCTAAAAGGTAAGATTTGAATTTATTTTTTTTATTCTTATATACCGTTTAATTTTTTATTTCATTGTTTTACCTTTCAAATAAATAAGGTAAGATTTTGGTTTCCCTTTTTTATTAGTGTGTGGTTTTTAATGTAATTAATAGAAATGGAACCATTACATAGATTATTAAAAACATCTAATTAATTTGAATTAGGAGTTTTCTGTTGTTATTTTAAATTCTATTTGGTATCAAGAAAAAAGAAACTACAAATTGAGATTTTAATTTTTATAAAGATAATCATTAGATACATTTATTGTTTCATTTTAGCTAGATTTTTGAGTCCAAACACAAAATCACACTTTTATACCCTCTATGATGTGATTAATATATTTTATTATATTATGATAGAATATATTAATATTTTATTTAAAATTTTAATTTTTAATTTATTATTTTCTATTAATTAATCATAAGAATCTTATTATAATAATCATTTAATAATGCATTATTATAATTCATTTTTATTTAGAAAATAATTTTGAATTTAATATGTAATAAATTATTTTATTTATTTTCTTAAAATTATTTTAAATTTTTTTTAAAAAAATATAATTCGCACAATGGATGGGCATGAGACTAGTTGATAGCTATATGTATATATCCTAAATAAAATTTAGACAAATAAGAGTTGAAGAAAATATCATGACATAAATAAAATAACTACGATGCATGTTAGTCAATGTAAGAATAGTCATAGTAAATACATCCATGATGTTGTGGCTCACCAAATATTCTTTCAAATGTTTAACTCATTCCAACGCGCAATAAATTACTCTATAAATAGCATTGATGCTCATTCAGATTTTTGTCAACTTCATTTTAGATTTGATTCTTTTGTGAAAACAAACATGGGCTTGGGTTGTTCATTCTGGTTCACTCAATTTCTCTGCCTCCTTTTATTTCAAGCTACCTGTTCTGTCACTCCGTCTTCCAATATTAATTCGAAACCACTCTGCCACCATGAACAGAGCCATGCCTTGCTCCAATTCAAAAATTCCTTCTCCATTAGCATTTCTGCTTCTGATGGAAATCCCCCATATGTTCTTCCTTATCCCAAGACAGATTCTTGGAAAGAGGGTACAAACTGTTGTTTGTGGGATGGGGTCACATGTGATTTAGAAACTGGTAATGTAATTGAGCTTGACCTTTCTTGCAGTATGCTTTATGGTACCTTTCATTCCAATAGTTCTCTTTTCTTCCTTAAAAATCTTCAAAAACTTGACCTCTCTTGCAATGATTTCAATAGTTCCCAAATTTCATCTCGATTTGGCCAATTTTTAAATCTGACATATCTTAATTTAAATAACTCTGTTTTTTATGGCCAAGTTCCATCAAAAATCTCTCATCTATCAAGTTTGGTTTCACTTGATCTCTCTTGGAATTATCTCACATTAGAAACTGATACTTTTAACAAGCTTGTTCAAAACCTAACTAAGCTAAGCCAACTCAGTTTGAATTATGTAAACATGTCCATGGTTGCACCTACTTCCTTCATGAATTTGTCTGCTTCTTTGTCATCTCTCCAACTTCGTTTCTGTTCTTTGCAAAGAAATTTCTTAAAAATTGTTCATCTACCAACAAGATTGCATTCACTTGATCTCTCTCGTAATGATTTCATTTTAGACACAACTAGTTTGGACAAGTTTGTTGAGAATCTGTCCAATCTAAGAGAAATTGACTTGAGCTATGTAAATATGTCTTCGGTAGCACTTAATTCCTTGATGAATTTGTCTTCCTCTTTGTCATTTCTCAAACTCAGTTATAGTGGCTTACGAGGAAACTTTCCAGACAACATTCACTTATCCAAGTTGGTTTCACTTAATCTATTTGGTAACTCTAACTTGACAATAGATACAATAGCATTCAATAAGCTTGTTAAAAACCTACCCCATCTTAGAGAGGTTGATTTGAGCTTTGTTAATATGTCTTTGGTTGCACCTATTTCCTTGATGAATTTGTCATCTTCTTTGTCATCTCTCGCACTCATGGATTGTAAATTGCGAGGGGAATTCCCAGGTAATATTCTTCAACGACCATCCCTCCAAAAACTTGATTTATTTGGCAACAATAACCTTACTGGCTCTCTTCCAAAGTCCAATTGGAGTAGTTCCCTCCAATTCTTAGATCTTTCTTTCACAAAAATTCCCATATATGTAGAACCTTATTTTATCAATATTCTGATTTCTCTAAAAATATTGGGTCTTATCAATTGCAATTTTATTGATTCAAAAAATCTAGCATTGTTTGGTAAGCTAACGCAACTCACTTCATTGGATCTCTCATTCAATCATTTCAGCGGGCAGATTCCATCCTCATTTGGAAACCTTAAAAATCTCACTGTATTGGACCTTTCATATAACAATTTCAGTGGTCAGATTCCATCCTCACTTGGAAACCTTAAAAATCTCACTTTATTGTTTCTCTCATCTAATCATTTCAGTGGTCAGATACCATCTTGGTTAGCACAACTTAAGCAGCTCTATGATTTAGATCTTTCCAACAACAGTCTTAGCGGTCCAATTCCTTCCACATTAGGTAGTCTTTCAAGTTTAACTTCTCTTGATTTATCTAGTAATTTACTCAACGAAAGTATACCATCCTCCTTATTTGCACTACCAAATTCACTGAACTTGTACCTTCAAAACAACCAATTTCTCAGTCCTATAGGTCAATTCCAAAGCAATTCATTGTACTACATTGATTTGAGCTATAACAAGTTGCACGGACAAATTCCCAATTCAATTTTCCGTCTTCCCAAGTTGAGAGCTCTTTTTCTTTCATCCAATGACAATTTGACAGGAGAGATTTCTCCTTCAGTTTGCACGCTACAGTCCCTTGAAATTTTAGACTTATCCAATAACAGCTTAACTGGATTCATTCCACAATGTTTGGGAAATTTCAGCAATAGCCTCTCTGTGTTGCATCTGGGTATGAATAAATTTTGGGGTAATATCCCTCCAACATTTTCAAAAGATAATGGCTTGAGATATTTGAACCTAAATGGCAATAAGTTACAAGGGGGAATTCCAGTATCTATCATCAATTGTACAAATTTGGAAATTTTAGATCTTGGCAATAATGAGATAGATGACATGTTCCCCCATTTCTTGGCAACTCTTCCAGAGCTTCAAATTCTTGTGCTCCATTTCAATAAACTCCGTGGTTCAATCAAAAATAATTTCACTTCCAACTATTCATTTCCTAAGTTAAGAGTTTGTGACCTCTCCAACAACAATTTAAGTGGTAATTTGCCAGCAAACTATTTTGACAATTTTGAAGGGATGATCAAAATTGATCAAAATATGAAATACATGAGAGCAAAGAATTTCTCTTATGATTATTCAGTGGAGTTGACATTAAAAGGATTGGAGATTAAGCTGGTAAGAATCCAAACTATCTTCACAACTATTGATTTATCAAGCAATAAATTCATAGGGGATATTCCATGGTCAATTGGGAAACTTAAATCACTTAAGCAACTCAACCTTTCTCATAATTGCCTCTCAGGAAACATTCAACCATCATTGAGCAATTTGACCAATCTAGAATCGTTAGATCTCTCTTCAAATTTGCTTAAGGGGAGAATTCCTATGCAATTGGTAGATCTAACATTCCTTCAAGTCTTTCGTGTTTCATATAACCAACTTGAAGGACCCATTCCAGAAGGAAAACAGTTCAACACATTTGATAATAGTTCATATAAAGGAAATAAGGGATTATGTGGATTTCCACTTCAAAGACAATGTAATGATGGTGATAGGCAACTTACTCCATTAGAACAAGAAGATTCAAAGTCTGAAAGTGGATTTGGATGGAAAGCTATTTTGATAGGGTATGCATATGGACTTGTATTTGGTCTCACAATGGGATATCTCATGTTTAAAACAAGAGAACCTATGTGGTTTGTGAGGATAGTTTTGGTTCTCATCGACTCAAAGGGCAAAAAAGCTTAACAAGAACACTCCGAAATTTTATGGAAGAACAAACTAGTCCATGGTAAGCTTTCAACATGTTTGTAATGTTTTATGTAAGTTTCCACCATGTTTGTAATGTTTTATGTAAGTTTTCCATGTTTGTAATCTTTTATATAAGTTTTCACCATGTTTGTAAAACCATTTTTTTTTTAATGTTTCTTCCTTGTAGCTATATATTGTGTGCTTTTATTATTGTCAAAATATTTTTATTACTTTTGGATTACTTTTAAGGAAAAAGATAGTAAGTCGCATTGATGTGAAGGCTTATTAAAGAACAAAAAGAGTACTCCTCTAAGTATAATAATCCCTAATAAAACATTATTTTAATTCATTTAAATCTATTTGATACTATTTGTATACCCGCGTGATGCACAAACTATTTTTATTAATACATATTCGACTTCATAGAATTGTGATCCTAATCCTAATCTAATTGTGATCCTAATCCGTTTGATATGAGAGAGAGAAAGAGAATATGCGGTATACCAGCCAAGAAAAACGTAAAAACATAAATTAAATCAAAATATAAAATAATAATGCAGAAAAAAATTTGAAATTACACATTGCTTGATACCAATGTGTCAAAAATGAATACACGTCAAAAAAATTCCTATATGTCAAAAATAAGTACACATATAAAAAAAAAATTATGCCTCTGAATTTATATATATAGATATAGATATAGATTAAGACTTAAACTGCTTTATTAAAAAATATTATTTTAAATATCATTGAAACAAACAATTTTTGAATCTTATTTATAGTTTTGAAACTTTTAGATTAAATAATATAAAATTTTATTTAGAAACAAAATCTAATAACTTCTTATAAACATTTCCTTTATGATGTTTTCATTAACTAAAGTTAATGATTCAACACCAAACAAATTATAATGGCCCAACCTAAAATGATTAACCTAAATTGTATAAATATTAACTAGCTGGACCTTATAAACCATTTCCTTTTCGTATCCCAAATCAATATAAGCTGTTCAAGCAACTTAAGTAGGTCCTCGTCGCAATTTTGCTAGCTGGTTCACATTTGTAACTAGGCTTAGGCCATTAGCCCATGATCAGCCTTAGATCACAGATAGCTCTTTCCTTGTGTGATTAGTAACTCCACATAATCTAATGAGGAAATTACATACTATAGCATTTTTTTTTTTATACAAAAATATCTTTCTTAGCCTCACTTTTTTCTTTATGCATTTTTAGCCTATATTGTTATCTTTTATAATTTTTTTTTCTTTTCTTTCATTTGTACCCAAAGCGTAATTGCCCTCCACTTACAGTACTCTGCACATGGTGTCCATTTATTTTCTTCCATGCACGTATCTAAAAATCTATTTGAGTTGATTATGTTGTTGCCAACCTACCTGAAATTGTTGGGCCAAAGTATAATTTATAGTTCCTATGGGCTATATTCATTATTTATTTTATTCATTCCTTAATATGAATGATATTTTCTATTTATATTTATTAACTTTTTTATTTGGCCAAAAAAAAAATTTTTATTTATTGAATTTATATTTATATTTTCTATTTATATTTATATTTATTAACTTTAATAAATGAAAGTTAATAAGTCTAGCTTTCCATTACTGTAGGTAAAACTCAATTTGCTACTTGAATTTTGGCTAAATTTGTGATGTGAATCTTATAAATCAAATAAATCTAAGAACATTTTCAAGTAACTCTTTATATTTGTCGAACTTTATTATAAAGTGTCATCTAAAAAAATAAAACTCAAATTGACTCTTCATCTTTTAAAAATAATGCTGAATTTTATAATAATATATACAATTTGCTGTGATTTGTTCATTCTTTTTTTTTTTTTTATAAGAGATTAGCGTTTCTAATTTATATCAAATCCTATAAATTGTTTGCTTTGATTCATATGCTATTTTTATAAATTTAAGCCATGTATAAAAAGTATTAGCTACTGATTATATACTAAAAAAACATTGAATTTTATAGTAATGTATACTGTTTGCTGTTATTTATTCCTTTCTTATAAGATATTAGTATTTCTAATTTATATCATATGCTATAAATTGTTTGTTTTCATTGATGAGCTATTTTTGTAAATTTAAGCTATGTATAAATAATATTAGATACTGATCATATACTAAAAAAAATACTGAATTTTTATAGTAATGTATACTGCTTGTTATTATTTGTTCATTCTTTTTTTTTTTTTAAAATATAAGAGATTAATGTTTCTAATTTATAACATATGCTATAAATTATTTACTTTTGATTCATAATTTATTTTTATAAATTTAAGCTAGTATAAATAGTATTATATATTGATTATATACTAAAAAAAATACTGAATGTTATAGTAATATATATTAGTTATTGTTATTTGTTTCTTTTTTTTTTATATATATAAAAGAGATTTGTGTTTCTAATTTATACTATATGTTATAAATTAAATATATATGATACTTTGTGACATACAATTGCTTGCTTTGATTAAAGAAGCTAGTTTTTGTAAATTTACGTACTATATAAACAATATTAAATACTAATTATATGCTAAGTAGATACTTAATATTATGGTAATATATATTATTTGATATTATTTGTTCTTTATTTTCTTTTATAAGAGATTTGTATTTCTAATTCATACTATATGCTAGTACTAACAAGTAATGCTTGCGCAGAAATTTTTTTTAAATCTTATTTATCAAATGCTATATGCGTTGCTTTTCTATTTTTTTTAGAAAAAAAAATTATTATTCCAAATTCTCAGTATGTAGAAATAATATTACATGCTAGAAATAATATTAGGTACTACTAATATGCTGATCCAATGAGAAACAAATTGAAACATAATCGGAAGTTCTTGAGTATCCATTTATTCAATGGTTAGTTTGATTTCAAGTATGCGCACTTACTCTTAGTCCATCTGCAAATGTTGATTAAAAAATATCTATTAGAAAAAATTTAATTTATACCAGTAAAATTAGAAATTTAGCAATTTCTAATTTTTTAAAAATTTTATTTCCATATTATATGCTAATGGTCAAATATTAATAGTATTAATGAAATTATTACTTAAGCTTCAAATAAAGTGTGAAAAAAAAAATCATTAACTCTTTTTGGGGAAAACGTAAAGTTATTTGATAATTTTTTTTTGTCTAAAATGTTAATTAATTAGAATGATATGATAGATTTTTTATTATTTAAATTCACTTAAGTTTAATTGAGCCATTTAAACATTTGTTTAGATTTTTAAATTTTAAAAAAAATAAAAAAAGAAAAATCAATGTATTAGTTCATTGATTGTTGGGATGTTGGGTTTAGGTTTATGGTCATGTGTTAGTTTGTTGATTGATGGGTTGTTCGATTTAGGGTAGTGGCCAATTCCTAAACAAAGAATAAATTTGTAAATAAAAAGTGAAGTTGAAGCTATTTTGGTAAAATAAAATTTCGGCCCATAAAAAATATTTTGTTGGTTTTAGGTCTAATTGTATAAAAATCCCTAATACAATTCCAAGGTGATTCTAATATAATTTGTAATGGCACCACCCAAAACTGACTCCAAATAACATACTATTTTAGCACTCATTCCCAACCTAAACCCAAACTATATAGATTTTTTTTGAAACCAAAATGAAATCATTAACTAAAAGTAACAATCATACAAAAGAGATTCACAAACAAACTAAGGGGAGAAAGAAACCCACTCCCTAGAACCTGACAAGAAATGAGTAGCTTTTGCCAACACATGAGCTGACTCATTCGCAGATCTCCTAATAAAGCTAAATAGCACATTTTCAAAGTGCTTTAATAAATCAAAACAATCTAAGACAAATGGAATTAAAGATGGAGAGACTTTTTGAGCTCGTAAGTCTTGAATAACTTGGAGATTGTCTGACTCTATAATAATTTGTTGAATACAGTCCACGCAACCAGCTTAAAGCCTCCCAACACTGAGTGCTTCTGCTTCATGTGGAGAGAACAAACCTGGGAGAGAACAGCTCCTTGCCTTGATGAAATGGCCTTCCTCATTGGGTATAATACAACCCAAACCAATCTTATTTTCTACCGAAAAAGAGGCTGTATCAACATTAACTTTAAGCCAACCTTTGTGAGGTTTCTGCCAAATCATACGCCCATCTCCATGATGAACAACACGAGTATTAATTGCTGAGGCGAGATTTTGAGTTGCTATCCATTGAGTTAACATACACCCTATAGAGTTTAAGATATTGATAATTAAATATTGTTTATAATTCCAAACAAGGTCGTTACATGAGAACCAAAGAGACTAGCAAATCATATAGAACATGAATTTATCATTATTGTTCAGCTTGTGAAACACATTATCAATCCAATCTCTAGCTGAAATAGAGGTGTGGGCAGCAACATTAATATGAGAACACTGCCATACGTCTTGAGCTTTAGGACAAAAGAAAAGGGTATGAAGAATAGATTCATCAACTGACTTACAAACAGGACAAAAAGTGTCAACTATTATCTTTCTCATAATCAATTTGTTAACAGTAGGGATACACTCATGATAGACTTACCACAAGAAATTTCTCACCTTTGGAGGTACCTTGAGACTCCAAATCTCTCTCCACACTCTACTAGGCCTAACACTCAATTCCCTTTGAATCAACCTGTAGGCACTTTTGACAGAGTAGTACCTTTATTATCTAAAGCCCAAAACCAACAATCATCTCTCTCCTTATTACTTAAAGCTACCCTCATGATCTCATTTTTGTCCCAATCATTGAAAATATAGTTAATAAGGTCATGATCCCAACTCCTCTCCCTAATATTCATTTAATTAGACACTCTCACCGAATGAAACCCCTCTCTCAAATCAGTAGTCACAAACCAATTCTCACTATCACTCAACCAAGGGTCCCCCCATACCAATATATTCTCACCAGTCCCAACCCGAAGCCTAAACCCCCTAAGAAGATGTTTTTTTGGCTTCCTACAAGCTAAGCCAAGTGTAACTTAGGTTAGCACCAAGATTAGCATGTAAAATTGAAGTTTCAAGGAAGTATCTTGCTTTCAAAGTGCAGGCCAGCAAAGAAGTACGGTCAGAGAGAATCGTCCAAATGTTTCTACCTAACATGGCAATATTGAAACTTCTAAGACTTCTGAAACTCAAACCCCTAAATGCTTTAGGAGAACACAAAGCTTCCCATCTCATCCACCTTATGCCTTTATAATTAGCAGAGTTAGAGCTCCACCAAAACCCATTCATATCCTTTTCAATCTCATTACAAATATCCAAAGGAAAAACGAACACACCCATGATATAGTTTGGAATGGATTAAGCAGAGGTTTTAAGAAGAATTTCTTTACTTGCCTAAGACAAATTTTTACTTTTCTAGAACTCCAGCTTCTTTCAAATCTTATCTTTAATGTAAGTCATCACTTCACACTAGTTGCGACCCACTTTTGAAGGAGTACCCAAATAGAGCCCATGATCATCAACATACTGAACATTCAGAATTTGACAAATAGTTTTCTTGTCAACTTGTCTTGTGTTCCTGCTAAAAGAAATGATTGATTTGGCGAAGTTCACCATTTGCCCCGAAGCTTGAGAATACAACTCTATGGTTTTATTTACCATCTCCATTTCTGACTTTGTAGTGATAACTTTATATTTTTAGAGTTATTTTAATTATTTAAACTTAAATTTTAGCTCAATTCTCAAGAATACAATAATATTATTACTTATTTTTAGAAATAAATAGTTCTACAATTTATAAATAAATTATAACATATTTTAAGTATTTTTATTTTATTTTTGCAGATCAAAATGATGCAATAAAAATAATGATGCAAGCAATGATTCAAGTTTTCAATCCATGAGAAATAAATTCAATGGTTGGTGGCCAAAATTCAATGGTTGGTAGCCAACCTAACTATTTTTGAATATTGATGAAGGAATTCAATGGTTGGTGGCCAAAATTCAATGGTTGGTAGCCAACTTAACCATTTTTGAATATTGATGAAGGAATTCAATGGTTGGTGGCCAACCTAACCATTAATGTTGAATTTTTGATGTAAGAATTTTAATGAAACTTGAATTCTTCCACCAAACATGTCTATAAATACCATGCTTGGCAAAGGGAAATAGCATCAAAGAAAATCCATAAAAAAAAATATGTAGAGAGATTTTCATATGTTTTCTTAGAGTAGATTAGTTTTATTTTTTATTTTGATCAAGAGGAGGAGTTTTTGGAAGCTTGAGTTCATCAAAGATTGTATCCCAAAATAAGTTCTCTCTAAACTCTATTCTTGAATTTAATTATAAGTTATTATTATGTTTATTATCAATTTAATTGTTTCTTTTCTTTTAATTATGAATAGCTAAATTTATTTTTCTAGGATTTAGATGTAATCTTTTGATTTTCATATGATTATTTATATTTAATTGATTGGGTTGATTGTTGGAATTAATCTTTTATCTTAGAATTTAATGCTTGTAATTAACTGGCCATTAATTGCATGATTTAAGATATTGTGTGAAGTAGCGAGAGTGGAAGCACAATATTAGTTCATTAGGATAATTGACCTAGGGAATGTATTGCTTAGAGATAAGAATACTCCTTTGTGATTTTTAAAAGGATTTCCACAAAACTTAATGGGTTTGTATTAATTGCTTATGATCACGAGAGTAGACGTAAGGTTAATATAAACACACATGTTGTATATTGAGAGAGAGCATCATATAATTTAGGGAAATCTAATCATTAATTCTAGCAAAAATAATCCATCTAAATATTATAAAGAAATCATATGTGATCAATTGATGAATTCTAAATCCTAGACCTTTAATCTTATTTTCATATTTATCATTATTTATTTACTTCAATTTTATTTTAGCTTAAAATATAAATCTCATAATTGATTTTCTAAATAATAGAGTAATATTAAAAATTGGTACTTGACAAATCCTTCCTCGTGGGAACGATACTCACTCATCATTTTATTACTTGTAAACGATCTGTGCACTTGCAGAAATCGCGCAACAAGTTTTTGGCGCCGTTGCCGGGGAAGACAATTTTTGACAATATCAATAGGTTGATATACTCTATTACTTTAGATTTATTTATATATTTTTAAAATTTTGCAGATTTTTTTTAACTTTTATAAAAAAAAAAAAAGGAGAAAGATGGTTTTCCACAACTTGTGATGGTGGAATGGAGGAGTAATGCTAAATATAGCAGCAAGCATGTATGGTGAGGATAGTTTTAGTAAGTTAAATACTAAAATCGATACATTGGTTAACTTAATTGATAAACTTGATACAAATAGTTTATTTAATTCATGTTTGAGTTGTGATCTGTGTGGAGGTAATCATTTGAATTCTGAGTGCCAATATGCAGAGCAGGTACAATTTTTCCCAAATTATAACAGGTATGAGAATTATCCATATTCCAACATAAACAACTCAGGATGGAGTGACTATTCGAGCTTTTCATGGGAAAACCAATGCGATCAAGGTAACAATTCATGGTATCCTTATCAATATGATTTTCAACACTATGCACCATTTAAAGAGCACAAACCATCTTATGAAATAGCATTAGAAAAATTTATGAATGCTACTTACGAACGATGTGAAAAAATGGAAGATAGGAATCAATGGGCTAGCCATAATACAAATGATGATGTACAAATGGAACAATTCACTAGCCCATTAGATACTCAAAGCCATGAAAACCTGACAAGCCAAATTGAAGAACATTCTAGAGAGCAATGCTTGGCAATTTCTTTGAGTGATGATAAGGAAGAGACGATTGATCAAGGAGATACTTCAAGCAAGCAAGAAAAAAAATGAAGAAGTTGAGCCTAATTTGCCCAAGAAATATTATTCTCTTATGGATAATATCTGCGGAGTGGTTGAAATTGATGGGGAAATTGAAAAAGGATTTGAACAAGAGCACTCAAAGGAAACTTTTTCAGTTTGTTTGGTGAATACAACATCATATATTTCAGACCATAAAGAATATCAATTTGATGACTTGGAAGAAAAGAAGAAGCATTCACCACCATCAGCTGAGCACTCACCGACTCTTGATTCAACTCCATTACCTTCCTATCTCAATTTTTTAAGAAAATTTAGAGCAAGAAAAAGAGCTCGTTGGAAAGTTTTTAAAAATTATGAGCCTAATTATAAAATATTAAATAATTTCTGTCTTAATTTTTTTCCATGCAGGCTCAAATCAAGATGGTTTGACTCATTAAAATCGGCAAAAGTCTATCTTTCCACAATTATCGAGATGATATACTTTGTGTATTATCCTCAATGATGAAGATCTAGCTATAGTCAAGCTAAAGACTATAAATAAAGCGCTTTTGGGAGGCAACCCAAATTTCTAAATTTTTACTTCTTTTTAATTTCTTTTGTTCTTTTATTTGTTTCATTTTATTTTTGCTTTAGTGTTGTTTGTGAGTTATTAAAAAGATTATTAGGAGTAAACCCAAGTTTTCTCTTTACTAGGTTTCTTTTATTTCTGTTTAGTTGTTTCATTTTAAATTTTCTCTTTCATTTTCTTAGCTAAGTTAATCAGATATGGAAGCATCTCTTGCAGCACTAAAAAACAGATTTCCAACTCTTCCCCAAGATGTACTCAGGAAAATTGATGAACGCAGATTGGAAAGAATGAAGGCATTTAGGCGTCTGAATCTTCCTGAGGATATTCGTTGGATCATAGAAGCCAAAGTACGATTGGCAGGTGAGCTTGATGACTCGTTTATTAAATATTTGCCAGGTAAGGGGAGAAGTTCTTACTCAAAAAAGAGAAGAGCTAAGAGAATGGGAGTCTGCTACAAGTGTGCAAGATGGAATTGCAACACACGCTGTAGAAACATTGGATTTGCATCTATAAATCGAGAAGATAAAATTAAATTCATAAAGGATGGACTAAGTAAGGAGTCTTTGGATAATATCCTACAGACTCTTGAGACACATCCTTGTGGACAAGTTCAACGCACTCTTTTAGATTTATGGGAACTATTTAAAAAAGAAAAGCAGCGTTACAGTATAGGGAATCTGACGATAAAAGACCCTGTTTGCCAGTTAATAAGAAAACTGGATGGGAAGCCTATCCTCGACTCATAGAAGGCGTGTAAGCGGTTACTGGACGTAAAACCAGAGGAAAATGTGAGCCAAAATCACAACTACTGTTTATAATAAGGTGTATCACTAACTTTTTTATTTTTCAATGCATTATTTTTTTCTACATCTTGCAGTACTTTTTGACTTTTTAACACCTAGATTTTATTTTCCTGCAGATTTTTTCTACTGTCGACAACTTTTTAGTCTTTCAATGTCTACTTTTAGCTTTTCAATATTTTCTTTTTGACTTTTGTACACATGCTGCAGATTTTTCTACTTTCGTTAGCTTTTTAGTTTTTCAATGTTTGTTTTTTTTTAGTTTTTCAAATATTTCTTTTGACATTTGTACACACAGCATTAATTATTTTTTGTTTTTATTATCATTTTTGTTTTTATACTTTTTCTGTCAATAATTATTTTATCCTATTGAACTGTTCTTTTACTCTTCTAATTTCTTTATATGCACATTCATTATTGTCAATATGCACACAACCCTTTCGAGAGATCTGTGAGAGAAAATGGCAGAATCCTCAACACGCAAATTCAAAACTATTTGTGTCTTTTGTAGTCCAAACTCTAGCAAGAAAATAGAGTACTTGATAGCAGCTAATGAACTTGGTAGGATTTTAGCTGAACGAAAAATTGATTTGGTGTTTGAGGGAGGTAGTTTAGGGTTAAGGGGTTGTGTCGCAAGTTCTGCATATATTAGAGGTAGTAAAATCTTAGGAGTAGTTCTAAAGGCTTTGGCTCGAAATAAACGAATCACTGGTGGAACTATAGGTAATGAGTTACAGGTCAATAGCATGTACGAACGAATGACATACATGAATCTCAATGCTGATGCTTTTATCGCATTACCTGGTGGTTTAGAAACATTTGAAGATATTTTCACTATTGCATCTTGGACACAATTAACTGTTCTTCAGAAGCCATTGGGATTACTTAATGTTGATGGTTTTTATAATGGTTTGTTATCTTTTCTTGATCATGCTGTGGAACAGGGTTTTATGACACCGGCGAGTCGATGCATCTTAGTCTCTGCTTCAACTATTGATCAATTAATTGATCAATTGCAAAACTTTAAATCCGAACCTGATCCATTGATGGCGTAGGTAGTTTGGCACCCCAAGGCTAGTAGCAGTAAAAAGCGATGACTAGATATGAATCTCCGATTATAACTTCCCTAACTTTTGTAGTTTTTTTTTTATCGCATTTTTTTTTGGTTTGTGTGTGTTTTTTTTGTTGCACTTGATCAAGTGAAGTTTTAGGTTCGAATCACTAAATGTAAGATGGCTGAGTAAAGAGTTACTTTTGTACTCTTGATACGCATCTTAAATTTATGTGATTTTCCTTTTAAAAAAAAAAAAAAAAAAACTAACTAGCTAGCTAACTAACTAACTAACTCAAGAGTTATTCATACAAGATGGCTGAGTAAAGAGTACTTTTTGTGCTCTTGATACCCATCTGTATTTTTTTTCCTCCTTTCTTTTTTTTTAGTTTCCAAAATAAAAAAATTAAAAAAAAATAAAAATAAAAAAAATTGATATTTTCTTTTTGTGTGATTAATTTCTCATGTTTGCTTTTAGTGTTGTTTCAAAATGTTTTACAGGAAGCAAGGAAGTGAAATGCATATCCTGCTTATAATTTGGAATCCACTTTTCTACAAGAGGGAGTATTTTCTTTCTTTTGGTTTGTTTCTTTGACATTGAGGACAATGTCTATTGCAAGTTTGGGGGAAATTTAGTTTGTTTTTTTGTTTTCAGTAATTTCTTTCGTGTTTTGATGAATAAATTTAAAATTTTTTTACTCTTTTATTGATAAAATATGCTTGTGTTAAATAATTTGACGAAAAGTCAATGATAGATTATAATTGATATTTATGGACAATTTATTAAAGTATTTCAGGTTGAGCAACTATTTTGGATAAGAAATTAACTTTTATTAAGATTATGTTTTGCTTTGCTTTGCATTATATTGATTGCATTGAATTTGTGTATGCTTACTTAGAGAGGGTTTCTACACATTTTTATCTTTATTTGTCTCACCTATCTTAGAACATGTTTTTGCAAACTTTTGAGGCGAAATTTTGAATTCATTTTGAAAGAGAGATATGATTTAGGCATTGTTTGTTTAGCCTGTTACTTGTATCTACCCTTATTTTAATTTTTTTCCCTAGTTTACCCCTTCGTGCCTTGTTAATTTTAGCCTTCTTTTCTTTGTTAATTAACCTTAATTGTTATCCTTCACCCTGTTTGTGAGATAATTTTGTCAAGTTTACATTTTAATGAAGAAAAGAGAATTATTAAAGTTTTAAAAGAAAATAAGGATCTCTAATAACTAAAAGCATTATTCATTGTAAAAGACCACCTTCTGCTTAAAATAAGTTTGGGGGAAAGCAAGAAAATTGAATAAATAAAAGTTAATAATTCTTGCTTGTCTTTAGAATAATGTTGTTGAAAAAAAAAAAAGAAGAAGAAGAAGAAGAAGAGGTGGGCTTAAAAGAAGAAAACATTGAAAAAGAATAGTGCTTAAGATGAAAAAAAGATCCTTCATTAATATAATTCCTTTATTTGAGCTATTGATTTTGTAAACTTGGTATAATTATCTTACTTTTGTTCATTTAGCCTTTTCTTTGTTCAGCCAAAAGACCTTGTGTTAGCCCCATTACAAGCCTAGTCAAGACCTATTGATCTCTTTTGATTTGTGAATTCCATTAGTGGAGATTGTTTGCTTTAATACGCTTATGAGATTTGTACATCTATTTTATATCTTTTGATAGAGGCATTTAAAGATATTAGTGTGTATATGCCTATCTGAAGTGCAACAATTTCTTTGCGATTGATTTAATGCATGGTTATTCAGGGCATGATTAAGATGAGGATTATTTTGAACCTGAGATAGAAGCTCGACTTGTAATACTATTGATATGTTGTTTGTGAATATTAATTTCTTGAGATCTTTGAAAAATTATTCAAACTAAGCATAAGAAGATTAAATTTCCTTTTTGAAATAAATATTTGAAGGTTTAAAGTTTTATAGGTGTTTGTGGGTATCACTACTGGAAACCCTCACGAGACTATAACTCGTCCTCTATGAGACACCTAGGGGTTTAAAGGCTTATTGCATACGCTAAATGCAATCGTAATTTCCTACGAAAGTGGACTAGTTTAGGTTTTGAATTTTCTTTTGCTTGAGGATAAGCAAAAACTTAAGTTTTGGGGTGTGATAACTTTATATTTTTAGAGTTATTTTAATTGTTTAAACTTAAATTTTAGCTCAATTCTCAAGAATACAATAATATTATTACTTATTTTTAGAAATAAATAGTTCTACAATTTATAAATAAATTATAACATATTTTAAGTATTTTTATTTTATTTTTGCAGATCAAAATGATGCAATAAAAATAATGATGCAAGCAATGATTCAAGTTTTCAATCCATGAGAAATAAATTCAATGGTTGGTGGCCAAAATTCAATGGTTTGTAGCCAACCTAACTATTTTTGAATATTGATGAAGAAATTCAATGGTTGGTGGCCAAAATTCAATGGTTGGTAGCCAACCTAACCATTTTTGAATATTGATGAAGGAATTCAATGGTTGGTGGCCAACCTAACCATTAATGTTGAATTTTTGATGTAAGAATTTTAATGAAACTTGAATTCTTCCACCAAACATGTCTATAAATACCATGCTTGGCAAAGGGAAATAGCATCAAAGAAAATCCATAAAAAAAAAATATGTAGAGAGATTTTCATATGTTTTCTTAGAGTAGATTAGTTTTATTTTTTATTTTGATCAAGAGGAGGAGTTTTTGGAAGCTTGAGTTCATCAAAGATTGTATCCCAAAACAAGTTCTCTCTAAACTCTATTCTTGAATTTAATTATAAGTTATTATTATGTTTATTATCAATTTAATTGTTTCTTTTCTTTTAATTATGAATAGCTAAATTTATTTTTCTAGGATTTAGATGTAATCTTTTGATTTTCATATGATTATTTATATTTAATTGATTGGGTTGATTGTTGGAATTAATCTTTTATCTTAGAATTTAATGCTTGTAATTAACTGGCCATTAATTGCATGATTTAAGATATTGTGTGAAGTAGCGAGAGTGGAAGCACAATATTAGTTCATTAGGATAATTGACCTAGGGAATGTATTGCTTAGAGATAAGAATACTCCTTTGTGATTTTTAAAAGGATTTCCACAAAACTTAATGGGTTTGTATTAATTGCTTATGATCACGAGAGTAGACGTAAGGTTAATATAAACACACATGTTGTATCTTGAGAGAGAGCATCATATAATTTAGATAAATCTAATCATTAATTCCAGCAAAAATAATCCATCTAAAGATTATAAAGAAATCATATGTGATCAATTGATGAATTCTAAATTCTAGACTTTTAATCTTATTTTCATATTTATCATTATTTATTTACTTCAATTTTATTTTAGCTTAAAATATAAATCTCATAATTGATTTTCTAAATAATAGAGTAATATTAAAAATTGGTACTTGACAAATCCTTCCTCGTGGGAACGATACTCACTCATCATTTTATTACTTGTAAACGATCTGTGCACTTGCAGAAATCGCGCAACATGTAGCTCTAAAGAACACGAAACAATCATCTGCAAAAAGCATATGAGTAATGGATGGAGACCTTTTAGAGACCTTACAACCATAAAGTAACCCTCTAAACTCTAATTTTGATAGTAATATGCTGAAACCCTCCGTACACAAAATGAATAGATAGGGGGAAAGTGGATCCCCCTGCCTTAAGCCTTGTTGAGGAAGAATTGGGCCTAACTTAGCACCATCATGAAGCACCTTATAAGTGACAAAGTTCATGCAATTCATGATACAAAACACTTAATGACTACTGAAACCTAATGTGAGAAGAACCTCCCTAAAGTAGTCCCATTCAATTCTATCAAAAGCTTTAGCCATGTCTAGCTTTAGAGCTGTTAGACCAACTTTACCTTGAGACTTCTTCTTCATATGATGATTTATCTCAAACGAGAGAAGAATATTGTCCGTGATTGCTCTGCCTTTAAGGAAAGTGCTCTGATTGGGTGACACTAAGTTGCTCATAACCTTCTTTAAACGATTAGTTAAAACTTTGGAAATCACTTTGTAAGCCACGTTGCAAAGAGAAATTGGACGGAAGTCCATCATTGTTTCAGCATGACTCGTCTTAGGAATCAGAGCTACATGAGTTTCATTAAGACCCATAGGCATAACACCAGTTAAGAGAAATTTAGGGCACAAAGAAACAAGATCCTTACCCACGATGCTCCAATAGAACTTGTTTTGTGAATCATAATTTTTTTATTAGCTTCTTATTAATTTGTCAATTTTAAAGTATTGATTTTTTCCTTGAGTTTTCACAACTATTGATTTTTTTAGAGATTTTTATGTAAATTTATTTATTTTATGACTACAACTTTTATAATTTTTATACACATTAAATTAAAAAATGTATTTATTATAAATTTCAATTAGACTTCAGCCCATCCAAAGTTTCAATTAAGGAGCCACAAAGGTTGTCAAGGCAACATGTAACTGAAAATTATCATTATCTGAGATAGATTCTGCCAACTAAAATACTGCTTCCCATTTATCAAAATCATGAAAATGACTTCCCATTCTAAAAAGAGAGTTATTTTCTATAGAAATGGTTTAATTTTTCATTAACTAGAAAAATATTTTTTTATTGACTAATTTTCCAAAGTGTTCCAAACGTCTAAAAACACAGAAAATATTTTCCAAGAAAATATTTTTTACAAAATAAATGAAGTCTTAAGGATGAAAAGTGCTAATTTTCAAATGATAAAAACTAAAATATTAATTAGGACAAATCTCAGGGGCATTATATTAATTTACCTAACCATAAATTATATGAAAACCTTTTATATGGAATATTAAATGCATTCAAGCCACTCATAACAAATAAATCAAAGTTATTGTAGAAAGTAGAATTCAAGGCCTATAAGTTACTCTCAATATAATCTCTAGACTTGGGAATGTGACTAATTAATCAGTATTGACTTTTATGTTTCTAAGTATCATATAGGAAATACACTTGAGAATACTACATTGCAAGTCTTTTCAAATCAATGCTTCTCTTAATTTCCCAAGTCTTTTAAACTTTAATTGTAGTATAACATTGTATATATATTACTGTCCCAATCATTGATTATATATTACTATTCCAATCATTGATTTTTCTTCATCCAATTAAAAATATTACTATCACAAACATGATTTTTCTTCTTCCAATTAAGAGTAAGTAATAAATTGAATCTTGAAAGTTTTTTCTTCATATCAATAGATGATAAAAGTTTTTTCTGTGTGTTAGGTTCCTAATTAAGGTTTAATTTTAGGTTCTTAATTAGACTTGTTTATACATTTGTATATATTTTGGGTTCTTAATTAAGATTGATTATGAGTTCCTAATTAGGCTACTATTTTCCTTTTTCCTTCACACTTTTGTATATATAAATAGGTATTATTTCATTGTATCAAACACACAACAATAAATAATTTTTCATCATATTTTATTTCTTCTTCTTTATTTTAAGTTGGTATAAGAGCCAACCTTTAAAAGGTTGGTTTGATCCTAGGGATCTGTATTTTCTTTTTTTGGGTTTTCTATCTTTAAAATTTGGCCAGCTGGTTTAAATTAATTTTGGTCAATTTTTCTACAACCCATACCAATTCCTAAGGTTTTTCACCCTCCTAAATTCATTTTTGAGTTTATTTTTTTTAATTCAACCTCTATCTACCAGTTTTAGATTTAGGTATTCATTTTTTTCTGCATTTTTTTTATTTATTACTACCATGGTTGCCTTTGATAATTCTCATTATATGACCCATCCTATTACTGTGAATTTTTTATGGTTCAAATTATGACTTATGGGCTCAAGAGATATATGGTTTTCTAAAAGGGAGACTCCTTTGGTATATTGTTGCTGGCGAAATTACTAAACCCTCTAAATAAGATGATGAGACAGAAACTAAGTTCATTGAAAGATTGGATCAATGGGACAACAAAAATCATCATATTTTAATATGGCTTCAGAATACTTGTCAACCAAATATTAAGTTGGAATTTTGTTTTTTTTTACTATGCTAAGGATGTTTAGGATTTTTTACAAACACGTTATACAGTTTCTAATGATGTTCATTAATTTCAGCTTTATCATTGCCTTCATCATAAGCATCAACAGTGTGATCAGACTATTCACAGTTATATTTCTGAGCTACAAACTTTATGGGATTAATTGGTAGCCTGTGATCCTATTTGGCCTGATACAGCCTCTGCAGCCATTTATACTATCCTTTAAGATTGCCAGCATGTGTGGCATTCACTTATGACTCTTCGTACTAAGTTTGAGTCTATTTGTGTTGCTTTTCTTCACCGCAGTCCACTCCCTAAATTTGACACAGTCATTCGAGAGGTACTTTCCGAGGAAACTCAACTTAATACTCTTTGTGCTGAGCGATCTCTCCCTTCTACAGATGTGGTTCTTGCTGATCCTTCAGCTACTATTGTCACCTCTTCTTCCTCCAAGGGATCTTGCAGATATTACAAATAGAAAACGCATCTTATTTCTGCTTTTCTGAAACTTAAAGCTAAACGGAAAAACTCTGGCTAAGGTAATTTAACCAAATCTTATAATCAGTCTTGGTCTTTGAGTACTTCTACTGCTACTGCTACCACTGAGGGTTCTACTTTTCAGGATACTTGTCCTCGTTTTTCCTTGAAAGATATTTAAGTTATTCTTCAACAAATCTAATCTACCTCTAGTACTCCTCCCTCCCTTATCCTTTCTGTCACGCTATGTACATCTACTTCTTGGTTCTTTGACTCTACTTGTTGTAATCATATGACCTCTAACTCTAAATTATTTAATTTTATCTCCACTCTAACTCATACACTGATTGTCCACACTGCTGATAATTCCATCTTGCATATTAAACATATAGGCACTATTTCAAATTCCCATTTGTCATTATCTAATACCTTTTATGTGCCTAAACCATCTCTTAATCTTATTTCTGTTGGTCAGTTATGTGAATTTGGTTTTCAACTCATGGTTGCACTGTGCAAGATTCACAGATAGGCAAGATTCTTGGGATAGGCCGTAAGGTTGGTCGATTGTTTGAGCTTGTTTCTCTTCAACTACCCTCTCAAATTGTTGCGGCAGTTACCTCTTCTAGTGTTTGGCATTTGCATCTTGGTCATATTTCTCCTTCTAGATTAAGCCCTTTGATTTCCAGTGGATGTTTAGGATCTATTAAAATGATCATTCTAATTATGTTTCCTGTCAACTTTCCAAACATCATGCTTTACCATTTAATATTAATGACTCTGTTTTTTCTGCACCATTTGATCTTATTCATTCTGATATTTAGGGACCAGCCCCTCATGTTACCATGCGTGGTTCTAGATATTTTGTTATATTTATTGATGATTATTCTTGTTATACATGAATTTATCTTATGAAAAATTGATCTGAGTTACCTCACATATGTATTCAATTTGTTACAATGATTAAAACTCACTTTTCTCTCAGTATTAAAGTTTTTCATATAGATAATGCTATGGAATATCGAGACACTAAACTCTGTCAATTTTTTGCCATTCATGATACTCTTATTCAATGTTCCTATCCTGATACTTCTCAATAGAATGGTCATGCAGAACGTAAATATAAGTATATTTTGGATATTGTTCTGTCTCTTCTTATGTCATCTTTATGCCTTGAGATTTTTTAGGGTGAAGTCACTTTGACAGTAGTTTATATAATTAATCGTATCCCTTCTCCTATCATTAATAATATTTCTCCTTATGAGCATCTCTATGATCATTATCCCGAGTGTTATAGTCTTCGAGTTTTTGGATCTGCTTGTTTTGTTCATCTCAGTCACATGAGTATACCAAATTAGAACCTCGAGCTCAATTGTGTTATTTCTTGGGGTATGGCATTGAACATAAGGGTTATCAGTGTTGGGATCCATTATCTCAATATTTTCGTATTTCTTGTCATGTCATATTTTGGGAACACAAGATGTTTTCTTCCATATCTACCTTCAAAGTCATATCATCTTCTTCATTCTTTACTGATTCTACTATCACTTTATTTCTTGATGATTCTTTTGCAGGTTTAGTTGGCTCAAACAGTTCAGATCTCCCTCAGCCCATGCCTGATGATCTTCCTTCTATCGATCCTCAACCTTCTTCGCCTACTATTCAGCCTTCTTTTGATCCTCCACTTCATCATTCCTCTCGTATAAGTCAACCTAATGTCACTCTTCATGATTACCATGTTATTCTACCATTATTTCTCTTTATAAGCCTCGCACTTATCATGAGGCCTGTACTAACCCTTTATGGCAGCAAGTAATGGCAGAAGAACTAAAATGCACTTGCTTCTAGACATATATGGGACTTGGTTGATTTACCTCTAGACAAATCTATGGTGGGTTGTAAATGGGTCTATAAAATCAAGACTAAGGCAGATGGTTTAGTAGAACGATATAAGGCTCGATTTGTAGCTAAAGGATTCACCCAAGAATATGGGATTGATTATGAGGAGACTTTTGCTCCTATAGCTCACATCACTTCTGTCCATACCCTCATTGCTATTGCTGCTGTTAAGCATTGGACTTTATTTCAGATGGATCTTTAAAATGCCTTTTTGAATGGGGATCTCAATGAAGAAGTCTACATGCAACCTCCTCCTGGTTATGATCATCCACCAAATAAAGTATGTCTTCTTCGTAAGGCATTGTATGGACTTAACCAAGCACCAGGTGCTTGGTTTGCCAATTTTAGTTCCACTATTTGTTAGTTTGGCTTCCAATCCAATCCCTACAATCATGCCTTATTTCTTTGAAAGACTGAGTAGGGTACTATTATGTTATTACTGTATATTGATGACATGATTATTACTGGTGATGACACTCAAGGTATCCATGGTCTCAAGACCTTTCTTAGTCGCCAATTCGAGATGAAGGATCTTGGACAATTGAGTTATTTCTTAGGTCTAGAGGTCACTTCTGATTCCATGAGATATTATTTATCTCAGGCTATGTATGCTACTGATCTTATCTCTCATGCAGGTCTTATTGTTGATAAGATTACCCACACTCTCATTAAGGCAAATGCTCATTTTTCTGCATCTAATGGTTCTCCTTTTTCTAATAGTACTTTGTATCGTCAACTATCTAATCTATCTTACTGTTACTCAACCTGACATCACTTATACAGTTCATGTTGTTAGTTAATACATGACAGCTCCTCGTATGACTCATTATGCTATTGTTTTCCATATTCTTTGTTATGTCAAAGGTACCTTGTTTCATGGTCTTCATTATTCCAGGTCCTCCTCTCTTCAATTAAAAGGATATTCTAATATTGATTGGGCTGGTGATCTCACAGATCGAAGGTATACTACTGGTTATTGCTTCTCACTTGGCACTTCGCTTATCTTTTGGCATAGTAAGAAGCAAACTATTATCTCTCGCTCCAATACAGAAGCTAAATATCAAGCTCTTACTAATACTACTTCTGAACTTTTATGGTTTTACTAGTTGCTTCACTGTTTAGGCATTCCATTTTCATTTGCTACTTCTCTTCATTGTGATAATCGCAGTGCTATTCAGATTGATCATAATGATATTTTTCATGAATGCACAAAATACATAGAGATTGATTGCCACTTTGTGCATCATCATGTTCAACACAATACACTTCATCTTGTTCTTATGTCTTTTCAAGAATAGCTTGCTGATATCTTCACCAAAGCTCATTATGCTCCTCATTTTTGCGATCTTATTTCCAAACTCAAGCTATTCAATACTTTACCACCTTGAGTTTGAGGGGGGATATTAGGTTCCTAATTAAGGATTGATTTTAGGTTCCTAATTAGATTTGCTTATATATTTGTATATATTTTAGGTTCCTAATTAGGCTTGATTATGAGTTTCTAATTAGGCTACTATTTTCCTTTTTCCTTCACACTTTTGTGTATATAAATAGGTATTATTTCATTGTATCAAACACACAACAATAAATAATTCTTCATCATATTTTATTTTTTCTTCTTTATTTTAAGTCTGTGCATTCCAATGAAGAATTCTTACATATTCACAATTTGATAAATGAAAGTTACTAATTAGAACAAGAAGATTCAAAGTCTGAAAATGGATTTGGATAGAAAGCTATTTTGATAAGGTATGCATATGGAATTGTATTTGGTCTCACAATGGGATATCTCATGTTTAAAACAAGAGAACGAGAACCAATGTGGTTGTCAGGATAGTTTGGATTCTCATCAACTCAAAGGGCAAAAAGGCTCAACAAGAGCACTCGCAAATTTTACAAAAGAGTAAACTAGCCAATGCAATTGATGTTTTATGTAAGCTTTCACCATGTTTGTAATGTCTTATGTAAGTTTCCACCGTTTTTGTAAAACCTATTTTTTATAGCTATATATTATGTGTGCTTTTGTTATTGTCAAAATATTTCTTTTACTTTCATATTGGGGTAAAATGCAGTAGAGATCATTAAACTTTTGTCTGTTTTCTGTTTTGATCACTAAACTTTAATTTCTTACAATTTAATCACTAAACTTAAATTTTTTTTTCAACGACAGGTCACTAAGACAATTTTAATGAACAACTCACTAAAAAACTGACGTGGTGTTCCAAGTAGGATAACGCGTTATTAAGGTTGATGACATAAGCATCCCACATCACACAAATATATATATTTTAATTTTAATTTTTAATTTAAAAATATGATTTTTTAAATTTTAAATTTTAAAAACCTCTCAATATGATGTGACATGCTTATATCATCAATTTTAATGAAGTGTCATCCTACCTGCAATGTCATGTCAACTTTCTGGTGAATTATTTCATCGAAATTATTTTTGTGACCTGCCAGTGAAAAAAAATTAAAGTTTAGTGATTAAATTGTAAAAAATTAAAGTTTAATGATCAAAACATAAAACAAGTAAAAGTTTAATAACTTTCAGTGCATTTTACCATTCATATTGCTTTTAAGAGGCAAAAGATCATAACTCGAATTAATGTGAAGACTAGTTAAAGAACAAAAAGAGTATTCCTCCAAGTATAATAATTAATCCCTAACAAAACATTATTTTAACCCATTTGAATTTATTTGATATTAAGAACATTATTTTAAATAATATTCAAGCAAACAATTTTTGAATCTTATTTATAGTTTTGAAATTTTTTAGATTAGATAATATAAAATTTTATTTATGAAATTTTTTAGATTAGATAATATAAAATTTTATTTAGAAACAAAATTTAATAACTTCTTATAAACATCTTCTTTGTGATGTTTTCGTTAACTAAAGTTAATGATTCAATACTAAACAAACTGTAACGGCCTGATCCAAAATGATTAATTTAAATTGCGCGGATTGTAACTAGCTAGATCATATAAACCTTTTCCTTTTTCTATCTGAAATCGATGTGGGATTCCCTAAGCTGCTCAAGCACCTCAAATAGGTCCTCATTATAACTTCGCTGGCTGGTTCATATTTATAACTAAGCTTAGGCCACTAGCTCATGATTGGTTTTGGGTCACAAATAGCTCTTTTCTTGTGTGCCCAATAGCTCCGTATAATCTAATCTTAAGATTGCTGTAATATAGCTGGGATTTTAATACGAATGACCTAAAAACATGAAAAATTAATTTTTTACCACCTCAAAATTTTTTTTTTTTTTTTTTTTTTGCAAAAATAACTTGAAAACCTAAAAGAAAATAGTATTTATGGTCTTCGATTCGTACACTTCATCCATGTTTCATCTTTTTTCTTCAAATGTTTATTCAAGATAGGATTTGTTTATGGCATTGCTTACCAGAATGGCTACCAAATAAGGATTACTAACTTTTTAATATGATTTATTTATATTTGTATAAATTTGGTTCAAAAGTCATTATTTGATAAATAATTATTTATTTATAAAAAATTAAAATTAATTTTTATAGATTAATTAATATCATATAAAATTAATTCTCAAAACTTCAAGTGGTATTTATGTTTTTATAAGTATATATTATTTGTTATTTTAGTTTCTTTTTATTTATTCTATTTTTAATTAATAGTTTCAATAATAATTATATACTTCTCCTCCATTAAGTGTTGCACGATTTATGCAAGTGCACAGATCGTTTACAAGTAATAAAGTGATGAGTGAGTATCGTTCCCACGAGGAAGGGTTTGTCAAGTATCAATTTTTAATATTACTCTATTATTTAGAAAATCAATTATGAGATTTATATTTTAAACTAAAATAAAATTAAAGTAAATAAATAATGATAAATATGAAAATAAAATTAAAGGTCTAGGATTTAGAATTTATCAATTGATTACCTATGATTACTTTATATTTTTTAGATTGGATTATTTTTGCTGGAATTAATGATTAGATTTCCCTAAATTATATGATGTTCTCTCTCAAGATACAACATGTGTGTTCATATTAACCTTACGTCTACTCTCGTGATCATAAGCAATTAACACAAACCCATTAAGTTTTATGGAAATCCTTTTAAAAATCACAAAGGAGTATTCTTATCTCTAAGCAATACATTCCCTAGGTCAATTATCCTAATGAACTAATATTGTGCTTCCACTCTCGCTACTTCACACAATATCTTAAATCATGCAATTAATGGCCAGTTAATTACAAGCATTAAGTTCTAAGATAAAAGATTAATTCCAACAATCAAATCCAATCAATTAAATATAAATAATCATATGCAAATCAAAAGATTACATCTAAATCCTAGAAAAATAAATTTAGCTATTCATAATTAAAAAGAAAGAAACAATTAAATTAACAATAAACATAATAAACATAATAATAACTTATAATTAAATTCAAGAATAGAGTTTAGAGAGAACTTGTTTTGGGATACAATCTTTGATGAACTCAAGCTTCCAAAAACTCCTCCTCTTGATCAAAATAAAAAATAAAACTAATCTACTCTAAGAAAACATATAAAAATCTCTCTACATATTTTTTTTATGGATTTTCTTTGATGCCATTTCCCTTTGCCAAGCATGGTATTTATAGACATGTTTGGTGGAAGAATTCAAGTTTCATTAAAACTCTTACATCAAAAATTCAACATTGATGGTTAGGTTGGCCACCAACCATTGAATTTCTTCATCAATATTCAAAAATAGTTAGGTTGGCTACCAACCATTGAATTTTGGCCACCAACCATTGAATTCCTTTATCAATATTCAAAAATGGTTAGGTTGGCCACCAACCATTGAATTTATTTCTCATGGATTGAAAACTTGAATCATTGCTTGCATCTTTATTTTTACTGCATTATTTTGATCTGCAAAAATAAAATAAAAATACTTAAAATATGTTATAATTTATTTATAAATTGTAGAACTATTTATTTCTAAAAATAAGTAATAATATTATTGCACTCTTGAGAATTGGGCTAAAATTTAAGTTTAAACAATTAAAATAACTCTAAAAATATAGAGTTATCACACCCCCAAACTTAAGTTTTTGCTTGTCCTCAAGCAAAGGAAAATTCAAAACCTAAACTAGTCCACTTTCGTAGGAAATTACGATTGCATTTAGCGTATGCAACAAGCCTTTAAACCCTTAGGTGTCCCGTAGAGGACGAGTTATAGTCTCGTGAGGGCTTCCAGTGGTGATACCCACAAACACCTTTAAAACTCTAAATTTTCAACTATTTATTTCAAAAAGAAAATTTAATCTTCTCATGCTTAGTTTGAATAATTTTTCAAAGGTCTCAAGAAATTAATATTCACAAACAACATATCAATAGTATTGCAAATCAAGTTTCTATATCAGGTTCAAAATAATCCTCATCTTAATCATGCCCTGAATAACCATGCATTAAATCAATCGCAAAGAAATTGTTGCACTTCAGATAGGCATATACACACTGATATCTTTAAATGCCTCTATCAAAAGATATAAAATAGATGTGAAAATCTCATAAGTATGTTAATGCAAACAATCTCCACTAATGGAATTCACAAATCAAGAGAGATCAATAGGTCTTAACTAGGCTTGTAATGGGGCTAACACAAGGTCTTTTGGCTGAACAAAGAAAAGGGTAAATGAACAAAAGTAAAATAATTATACCAAGTTTACAAAAGAAAATCAATAGCTCAAATAAAGGGATTATGTTAATGAAGGATCCCTTCCATCTTAAGCATCATTCTTCTTCAATGTTTTCTTCTTTTAAGGCCCCTTCTTCTTCTTCTATTTTTTTTTTCTTTTTTTTCTTTTTATTTTTTTTTACAACATTATTCTAAAGATAAGCAAGAATACTATCTTTTATTTTATTCAATTTTCTTGCTTTCCCCCAAACTTATTTGAAGCAGAAGGTGATCTTTTACAATAAATAATACTCTCAATTATTAGCGATCCTTATTTTCTTTTAAAACTTCGATAATTCCCTTTTCTTTATTAGAATGTAAACTTGATAAAATTATCTCACAAATAGGGTAAAGGATAACAATTAAGGTTACTTAACAAAGAAAGAAAGCTAAAATTAACAAGGCACAAAGGGGTAAACTAGGGTAAAAAAAAAAATTAAAATAAGGGTGGATATAAGTAACAGGCTAAACAAACAATGCCTAAATTATATCTCTCTTTCAAAATGAATTCAAAATTTTGCCTCAAAAGTTTGCATAAACATGTTCTAAGATAGGTGAGGCAATTGAAGATAAAAAATATGTAGAAGCCCTCTCTAAGTAAGCATACACAAATTCAATGCAATCAATATAATGCAAAGCAAAGCAAAACATAATCTTAATAAAAGTTAATTTCTTACCCAAAATAGTTGCTCAACCTAAAATACTTTAATAAATTGTCCATAAATATCAATTATAATCTATCATTGGCCTTTTATCAAATTATTTAATACAAACATATTTTATCAATAAAAGAGTAAAAAATTTTAAATTTATTCATCAAAACACAAAAAAAATGACTGAAAACAAAAAACAAACTAAACCTCCCTCAAACTTGCAATAGACATTGTCCTCAATGTCAAAAAAAATAAACCAAAAGAAAGAAAATACTCCCTCTTGTAGAAAAGTGGATTCCAAATTATAAGCAGGATATGCATTTCACTTCCTTGTTTCCTGTAAAACATCTTGAAACAATACTAGAATCAAGCATGAGAAATTAATCACACAAAAAGAAAATATCAATTTTTTTTATTTTTATTTTTTTTAAAATTTTTTATTTTGGAAACTAAAAAAAAAAGAAAGAAGAAAGAAAAAAAATACAGATGCGTATCAAGAGCACAAAAGTACTCTTTACTCAGCCATCTTGTATGAATAACTCTTGAGTTAATTAGTTAGTTAGCTAGCTAGTTAGTTTTTTTTTTTTTTTTTTGAAAAGGAAAATCACATAAATTTAAGATACGTATCAAGAGTACAAAAGTAACTCTTTACTCAGCCATCTTACATTTAGTGAATCGAATCTAAAATTTCGCTTGATCAAGTGCAACAAAAAAAACACACACAAAACAAAAAAAAAAGCGATAAAAAAAAACTACAAAAGTTAGGGAAGTTATAATCGGAGATTCAGATCTAGTCCTCGCTTTTTACTGCTACTAGCTCTGGGGTGCCAAACTACCTGCGCCATCAATGGATCAGGTTCGGATTTAAAGTTTTGCAGTTGATCAATCAATTGTTCAATAGTTAAAGCAGAGACTAAGATGCGTCGACTCGCCGGTGTCATAAAACCCTGTTCCACAGCATGATCGAGAAAAGATAACAAACCATTATAAAAACCATCAACATTAAGTAATCCCAATGGCTTTTGAAGAACAGTTAATTGGGTCCAAGATGCAATGGTGAAAATATCTTCAAATGTTTCTAAACCACCAGGTAATGCGATAAAAGCATCAGCATTGAGATTCATGTATGCCATTCGTTCGTACATGCTATTGACCTGTAACTCATTACCTATAGTTCCACCAGTGATTTGTTTATTTCGAGCCAAAGCCTTTAGAACTACTCCTAAGACTTTACTACCTCTAATATATGCAGAACTTGCGACACAACCCCTTAACCCTAAACTGCCTCCCTCAAACACCAAATCAATTTTTCGTTCAGATAAAATCCTACCAAGTTCATTAGCTGCTATCAAGTACTCTCTTTTCTTGCCAGAGTTTGGACTACAAAAGACACAAATAGTTTTGAATTTGCGTGTTGAGGATTCTGCCATTTTCTCTCACAGATTTCTCGAAAGGATTGTGTGCATATTGACAATAATGAATGTGCATATAAAGAAATTAGAAGAGTAAAAGAATAGTTCAATGGGATAAAATAATTATTGACAGAAAAAGTATAAAAACAAAAATGATAATAAAAATAATCAATGCTGTGTGTACAAATGTCAAAAGAAATATTTGAAAAACTAAAAAGAAACAGACATTGAAAAACTAAAAAGCTAACGAAAGTAGAAAAATCTGCAGCATGTGTACAAAAGTCAAAAAGAAAATATTGAAAAGCTAAAAGTAGACATTGAAAGACTAAAAAGTTGTCGACAGTAGAAAAAATCTGCAGGAAAATAAAATCTAGGTGCTAAAAAGTCAAAAAGTACTGCAAGATGTAGAAAAAAAGTAATGCATTAAAAAATAAAAAAGTTAGTAATACACCTGATTATAAACAGTAGTTGTGATTTTGGCTCATATTTTCCTCTGGTTTTACGTCCAGTAACCACTTACACGCCTTCTATGAGTCGAGGATAGGCTTCCCATCCAGTTTTCTTATTAACTGGCAAACAGGGTCTTTTATCGTCAGATTCCCTAGACTGTAACGCTGCTTCTCTTCTTTGAATAGTTCCCATAAATCTAAAAGAGTGCGTTGAACTTGTCCACAAGGATGCGTCTCAAGAGTCTGTAAGATATTATCCATAGACTCCTTACTCGGTCCATCCTTTATGAATTTAATTTTGTCTTCTCGATTTATGGATGCAAATCCAATATTTCTACAGCGTGTGTTGCAATTCCATCTTGCACATTTGTAGCAGACTCCCATTCTCTTAGCTCTCCTCTTCTTTGAGTAAGAACTTCTCCCCGTACCTGGCAAACATTTAATAAATGAGTCATCAAGCTCACCTACCAATCGTACTTTGGCTTCTATGATCCAGCGAATATCCTCAGGAAGATTCAGACGCCTAAATGCCTTCATTCTTTCCAGTCTGCGTTCATCAATTTTCCTGAGCACATCTTGGGGAAGAGTTGAAAATCTGTTTTTTAGTGCTGCAAGAGATGCTTCCATGTCTAATTAACTTTGTTAAGAAAATGAAAGAGAAAATTTACAACGAAACAACTAAACAGAAATAAAAGAAACCTAATAAAGAGAAAACTTGGGTTTCCTCCTAATAAGCTATTTAATAACTCACAAATAACACTAAAGCAAAATTAAAATAGAACAAAACAAACAAAAGAACAAAAGAAATTAAAAAGAAGTAAAAAAGTTAGAAATTTGGGTTGCCTCCCAAAAGCGCTTTATTTATAGTCTTTAGCTTGACTATAGCTAGATCTTCATCATGGAGGATAATATACAAAGTATATCATCTCGATAATTATGGAAAGATAGACTTTTGCCAATTTTAATGAGTCAAGCTAGCTTGATTTGAGTCTGCATGGAAAAAAATTAAGACATAAATTATTTAGTATTTTATAATTAGGCTCATAATTTTTAAAAACTTTCCAACGAGCTCTTTTTCTTGCTCTAAATTTTCTTAAGAAATTGAGATAGGAAGGTAGTGGAGTTGAATCAAGAGTCGGTGAGTGCTCAGTTGATGGTGGTGAATGTTTCTTCTTTTCTTTCAAGTCATCAAATTGATATTCTTTATGGTCTAGCATATTTGGTGTTGTTTTCACCAAACAAACTGAAAGAGTTTCCTTTGAGTTCTCTTTTTCAAATACCTCTTTAATTTCCCCATTAATTTTAACCACTCCGCAGATATTATCCATAAGAGAATAATATTTCTTGGGCAAATTAGGCTCAACTTCTTCATTTTTTTCTTGCTTGCTTGAAGTATCTCCTTGATCAATCGTTTCTTCCTTAACATCACTCAAAGAAATTGCCAAGCATTGCTCTCTAGAATATTCTTCAATTTGGCTTGTCAGGTTTTCATGGCTTTGAGTATCTAATGGGCTAGTGAATTGTTCCATTTGTACATCATCATTTGTATTGTGGCTAGCCCATTGATTCCTATCTTCCATTTTTTCACATCGTTCGTAAGTAGCATTCATAAATTTTTCTAATGCTATTTCATAAGATGGTTTGTGCTCTTTAAATGGTGCATGGTGTTGAAAATCATATTGATAAGGATACCATGAATTGTTACCTTGATCGCATTGGTTTTCCCATGAAAAGCTCGAATAGTCACTCCATCCTGAGTTGTTTATGTTGGAATATGGATAATTCTCATACCTGTTATAATTTGGGAAAAATTGTACCTGCTCTGCATATTGGCACTCAGAATTCAAATGATTACCTCCACACAGATCACAACTCAAACATGAATTAAATAAACTATTTATATCAAGTTTATCAATTAAGTTAACCAATGTATCGATTTTAGTATTTAACTTACTAAAACTATCCTCACCATACATGCTTGCTGCTATATTTAGCATTACTTCTCCATTCCACTATTACAAGTTGTGGAAAGCCATCTTTCTCCTTTTTTTTTTTTTTTTGTACTTTTTTTTTTATAAAAGTTAAAAAAAATCTGCAAAATTTAAAAAATATATAAATAAATCTAAAGTAATAGAGTATATCAACCTATTGATATTGTCAAAAATTGCCTTCCCCGGCAACGGCGCCAAAAACTTGTTGCGCGATTTCTGCAAGTGCACAGATCGTTTACAAGTAATAAAGTGATGAGTGAGTATCGTTCCCACGAGGAAGGGTTTGTCAAGTATCAATTTTTAATATTACTCTATTATTTAGAAAATCAATTATGAGATTTATATTTTAAACTAAAATAAAATTAAAGTAAATAAATAATGATAAATATGAAAATAAAATTAAAGGTCTAGGATTTAGAATTTATCAATTGATTACCTATGATTACTTTATATTTTTTAGATTGGATTATTTTTGCTGGAATTAATGATTAGATTTCCCTAAATTATATGATGTTCTCTCTCAAGATACAACATGTGTGTTCATATTAACCTTACGTCTACTCTCGTGATCATAAGCAATTAATACAAACCCATTAAGTTTTATGGAAATCCTTTTAAAAATCACAAAGGAGTATTCTTATCTCTAAGCAATACATTCCCTAGGTCAATTATCCTAATGAACTAATATTGTGCTTCCACTCTCGCTACTTCACACAATATCTTAAATCATGCAATTAATGGCCAGTTAATTACAAGCATTAAGTTCTAAGATAAAAGATTAATTCCAACAATCAAATCCAATCAATTAAATATAAATAATCATATGCAAATCAAAAGATTACATCTAAATCCTAGAAAAATAAATTTAGCTATTCATAATTAAAAAGAAAGAAACAATTAAATTAACAATAAACATAATAAACATAATAATAACTTATAATTAAATTCAAGAATAGAGTTTAGAGAGAACTTGTTTTGGGATACAATCTTTGATGAACTCAAGCTTCCAAAAACTCCTCCTCTTGATCAAAATAAAAAATAAAACTAATCTACTCTAAGAAAACATATAAAAATCTCTCTACATATTTTTTTTATGGATTTTCTTTGATGCCATTTCCCTTTGCCAAGCATGGTATTTATAGACATGTTTGGTGGAAGAATTCAAGTTTCATTAAAACTCTTACATCAAAAATTCAACATTGATGGTTAGGTTGGCCACCAACCATTGAATTTCTTCATCAATATTCAAAAATAGTTAGGTTGGCTACCAACCATTGAATTTTGACCACCAACCATTGAATTCCTTTATCAATATTCAAAAATGGTTAGGTTGGCCACCAACCATTGAATTTTGGCCACCAACCATTGAATTTATTTCTCATGGATTGAAAACTTGAATCATTGCTTGCATTGAATCATTGCTTGCATCTTTATTTTTACTGCATCATTTTGATCTGCAAAAATAAAATAAAAATACTTAAAATATGTTATAATTTATTTATAAATTGTAGAACTATTTATTTCTAAAAATAAGTAATAATATTATTGCACTCTTGAGAATTGGGCTAAAATTTAAGTTTAAACAATTAAAATAACTCTAAAAATATAGAGTTATCATTAAGCAATTTTGTTAGTCTAGTCTAAATAAAAAAAAAAAAAATTCTCTTATTCGTCAATTGGATTGATATAAAAAGTGTACGATGATATACCTATCACAAAATTTATATTGATTTTGCTTTATATCTCACAAATTTATACATTTGGTTTTCTTAATTTTTTCAAATTAGTTAGGTTTTGTTTTTTTTTTTTTAACAAAAAGTATATAATATCAATTTTAGAATTTAAAAAATCAATATAAAATCAGAAATACTAATTTTTTATTAAAAAAGAAATAAATCACAATAAATAATATACATTATCATAAAATTTAGTGTTCTTTTAGTACCAACAATAAATAGTATACATTACCATAAATTTTAATATTTTTTAATATACAGTTCGCATTTAAAACAAATTCATTATATTTCTAAAATGTAATTACTATCTACTACTATTTATACAAGCTATAGATTTTAAACAAAATAAAAAGTTACAGTAAACAGTATACATTAATAAAAAACATAGTATATTTTTAGTAAATAATTAGTATTTAATATTGTTTAATATTTAATTTATGAAATATATTAAATAAAATTCAGTATACTTCTATAATAAAATTAGTATTATATATTACTATTTATACAAACCATAAATTTTGAATAAGATAAAAAATTATAGCAAATAGTATATATTAAATAAAAAATAATATATTTTTAGCAAATAAGTAGTATTTAATATTATTTAATACTTAAATTATTTTTCAAGAAAATTGAAAAAAAATTAAATGTTAAAATGAGATAATTTTCCAAAAGAAAAATTATAAAATATTTATTGGACTAACTTAAAACCATTACAAATTATATTAAATTAATGACAATTACAAAATTAACCTAAGAGATTAAAAAAAAAGTTACAAAAGTAATTAGAAAGGTATGAATATGAAAAAAGAAAATTGAGAAGCTATAAATGTTAAAAAATTAAAAAAAAGGACATATGACGTAAATTTCTCAATAAAATTTGTAGTGACCTAACTTGAAACTGACTCCAAATAACATGATATTTTAGGTCTCAACCCCGCCCAAGATGATACCTAAGTTATATAGATAGTAGCAAACTTATGGTAAAATGTGAAATTAATTATGATTTTTATATTTTTAAAGGAAGTACTATTACTCCATTAAATTTAAAATAGAGTAAGAAACAAAAATTAATTTAAAATTTAATGCAAAATATTATTTATTATACCATCAAGAGTATAAAAGGATAAATATCATTTTATTTATTTTGTTTTTAATATTTGTAAAAAAAAAAAAAAAGGTAACAATCTTTTTGTGACAGACATAGTATAAGCTACGGGACTTTAGGATTGGAACAATGAATTGATTAAATTCATTCTGAGTATACGCCCAGACAACAGTTGTGATTTGTTTTGATAGGCCAATAAGTACATCATTAATTTTGTGTGGGTTTTCTCGTGATAAATATGAAAGATACATTGTCATTCTAATCTTTTTGAAAATTAAAAATGGAAATGGAATATAATTTTAAAAAACAAAATTTCATATTGTATTATTATAAGTTCATATCTTTAGTTAATAAACTGTTCATAGTATAGAAAATTAAAGGTTTAAGTTTTAACAATCTCTTTAAAAAGAATTTGTGATGTAAAGAAAAAAAATCATACACATAAATACTCAAAAAATTATTTAGGTATATTTGAATCCGACTTCATTTCCATCCTTACACGGGACATGTGAAGATTTAAGTACTTAAAATTGATCCTATTTCTTACTAAGAAATTCCTAAATCTTTAAAAAATAAATAAATACAAGGAGTGGTTTGTAAAAAAATTAAATATTATATATAATTTTTCAAATTTAGCCACTATATATATATATTCAACCGACTAAAAAAAATTATTAACTCTTTTTATAATTTTTGTTTTACATACCTATTACTAATAATAACATGTTTTTTTCTTTGTACTAATAGTAACTTTTAATTTACTTGTAATGAATTTTTTTTAACAATTGATAATATATGATTTTTTTCATTATATAGTTGATGTTTGGATTGGAGCATGTGAATGAAGGAATATAGACAATCCTTGGATTGTACTGTTTCTCTCGTTTGGCCTCCTTTTTTGTTGAACAATCGGTGGATTTTAATAATATATGGATTATTAAATTTTTTTATTTTTTATTGAAGTCTAAGGATTTAATAAAATCCCATGTGATAAGTAAAATTTTAACATTTCCATGATTTTTACATATATATATTTTTTTATTTTTAAAACTGCCATTGCAAATTTATTGATTTTTATTTTCATACCAAATGAGATATTTTAATATTTTTTATATTTTATATTCTATATATTTCACATTCTTTACATTTTAAATATTCCCTTCATTTCATATTCCCTTCATCCAAATGTGCTCGTTGTTTTTGTGGTATACACACTTAGATAAAACTAGTTCTTTTAGTACATGTTAAAAACACTAGTTATATTTAAATATTAAAAACACCAGTTTTATCTAAATGTTAAAAACACTAGTTATATCTAAATGTTTTCTCAACCTATTCTTTTTTCTTTTTTAACAAAGTCGTATGTAAAAAAATCTAAAATATTTCTCGTTTGTCAAAATCATGAAAATGATTTTTTGTTTCGAAAAGATAAAGTTACTTTTCTTAAAAATGGCTCAATTTTCCATTAAACAAAAAATTTTTTTCGTTGACTAATTTTTTTAAGTGTTTCAAACATCAAAAAATGTCTTTCAAAAAAATATTTTTCACAAAACAATCGGAGTTTAAGTACAAAGAGTGTTAATTTTCAAATGATAATGGTAAGAACCAAAATATTAAAGGCAGCATTAATTCCCAGAAATTATTAAGTCACATGTTCATCACTTAATTCCCGCATTTCTCACTTTCACATTTACTTTTAGCAAAGTAATTATTAATGTGCATGAATTGGAAGGGAAGAGTCATGCAGCAAGTCATCGTTTATAGTCTTACAAGAGATAAATAAGAAAGAAAAGCAAAAGAGAATTCATTAATAAAAGTCATTTCTTTATCATATTAAAGAACAAAGTGAAATTCTTTTTTAAAAATGCTTCATTTTTATATTATAAGAGAAAAGCCAAATAAATACTCTCTGTTCACAAATTATAGTCTCTATTTTTCTTTTGATATGTCCAAAATAAATAGTCCTTTTTTTTTTTCAAGTTTAATTTATTATTGTATTTCCAAATATACCATTTAGTATAGTTATAATCTATCATATTATTTTAAATTAATTAATGCAATTTATGATCATTATAGGGATAAAATAGTAAAATATATATAAATCATTAATTTTTGTGCCAAAATAAAAATAGACTATAATTTATGGACAGAAAAAATATTATAATTATTAAAGTTGATTGAATCGTGTTTTACATTCCTACAAATTAAAGTGTCCCACCGCGTTTGTGGGATGGGGTCACATGTGACTTGGAAACTAGCAATATAATTGGGCTTGACCTTTCTTGCAATATGCTTTATGATACCTTTCATTCCAATAATTCTCTTTTCTTCCTCAAAAATCTTTGAAAACTTGACCTCTCTGACAATGATTTCAATAGTTCCCAAATTTCATCTCGATTTGGCCAATTTTTAAATCTGACATATCTTAATTTAAATTTCTCTGTTTTTCATGGTGAAGTTCCATCAGATATCTCTCATTTAGCAAGTTTGATTTCACTTGATCTCTCTAGGAATGATCTCACATTAGAAATTGATACTTTTAAGAAGCTTGTTCAAAACCTAACTAAGCTAAGACAACTCAATTTGAATCAAGTAAACATGTCCATGGTTGCACCTATTTCCTTGATGAATTTGTCATCTTCTTTGTTGTCTCTCGCACTTTGGAATTGTAGTTTGCAAGGGGAATTCCCAGGTAATATTGTTTAAAGGTCATAGCTGCAAACACTCGATTTATTTGGCAATGCGGACCTTACCGGCTCTTTTCCAAAGTCCAATTAGAGCAGTTCCCTCTAAGTCTTACATCTTTCTTACACAAAAATTTCCATATATGTGGAACCTTATTTTATCAATAATCTAAGGTCTCTAAAAGTATTGGGTCTTATCAATTGTAATTTTATTGATTCATAAAATCTAGCATTGTTTGGTAAGCTAACGCAACTCACTTCCTTGTATCTCTCATCTAAACATTTCAGTGGGCAGATTTCATCCTCATTTGGAAACCTTTAAAATCTCACTTCATTGGACCTTTCATATAACAATTTCAGTGGTCAAATTCCATCCTTATTTAGAAACTTTAAATATCTCACTTCATTGTCTCTCTTATCTAATCATTTTAGTAGGCAGATTCCATCTTGGTTAACATAAGTTAAGGAGCTCAATTATTTAAATCTTTCCAGCAACAGTTTAGCAGTCCAATTCCTTCTAAATTAGATAGTCTTTCAAGTTTAACTTTTCTTGATTTATCTGGTAATTTATTAAACAAAATTATACCATCCTTCTTATTTGCACTACCAAATTTAGAGTACTTATTCCTTCGAAACAACCCATTTCTTGGTTATGTAGGTCAATTCCAAATCAATTCATTGTACTACATTGATTTGAGCTATAACAAGTTGCATGGACAATTCCAAATTCAATTTTCCATCTTCTCAAGTTGAGAGTTCTTGTTCTTTCATCTAATGACAAATTGACAGGAAAGATTTCTCCTGCAGTTTGCAAGCTACAGTCCCTCAAAATTTTAGACTTATCCAGTAATAGCTTAACTGGATTCATTCCACAATGTTTGGGAAATTTCAGCAATAGCCTTATTGTGTTGCATCTAGGTAGCAATAAATTTCGCGGAAATATCCCTTCAACATTTTCAAAGGGTAATGGCTTGAGATATTTGAACCTAAATGCCAATAAGTTACTAGGGGGAATTCCATTATCTATCATTAATTGTACAAATTTTGAAATTTTAGATCTTGGCAACAATGAAATAGATGATGTGTTCCCCTATTTCTTGGCAACTCTTCAAGAGCTTCAAATTGTTGTGCTCTATTTCAATAAACACCATGGCTCCATCAAAAATAGTTTCACTTCCAACATTTCATTTCCTAAGTTATGAGTTTGTGACCTCTCCAACAACAATTTGAGTGGACCTTTGCCAAACTATTTTGACAATTTTGAAGGGATGATCAAAATATGAAATACATGGGGGTAAAGAATTTCTCTTATGATTATTTGGTAGCATTGACATTGAAAGGATTGGAGATTAAGCTGGTAAGAATCAAAACTATCTTCACAACTATTGATTTATCAAACAATAAATTCACAAGGGATATTCCATGGTTGATTGGGAAGCTTAAATCACTTAAGCAACTTAACCTTTCTCATAATTGCCTCTCAAGTAACATTCAAACATCATTGAGGAATTTGACCAATCTAGAATCATTAGAACTCTCTTCAAATTTGCTTAGTGGGAGAATTCTTACGCAATTGGTAGATCTAACATTCCTTCAAATCTTTCATGTGTCATATAACCAACTTGAAGGATCCATTCCAGAAGGAAAATAGTCCAACACATTTGATAATAGTATATAAAGGAAAAGGATTATTTGGATTTCCACTTCAAAAAAAATGTAATGATGGTGAAAGGCAACTTGTGCCGTTAGAACCAGGAGATTCAAAGTCTGAAAATGGATTTGGCTGGAAAGCTATTTTGATAGGGTATGCATATGGACTTGTATTTGGTCTCACAAAGGAATGTCTCATGTTTAAAACAAGAAAACCTATGTGGTTTGTAAGGATAGTTTGGATTCTCATCGACTCAAAAGGCAAACATACCTAATAAGAACACTCACAAATTTACAGAAGAAGAACCTAGTCTATGCAATTAATGTTTTATGTAAGCTTTCACCATGTCTGTAATGTTCTATCTAAGTTTTCAGCATGTTTGTAAAACCTATTATTATTATTATTTTTGTAATGGTTCTTGCTTTTATTATTGTCAAAATAATTCTTTTACTTTTAGATTACTTTTAAGAGGCAAAAGATAATAAGTCATATTCAAGTGAAGGTCAATTAAAGAACAACAAGAGTATTCGTCCAGGTATAATAATTAATCCCTAGTAAAACATATTATTTTCACTCATTTGAATTCATTTGATATTAAGACTTAAACTGCTTTATTAAAAAACATTATTTTAAATGTCATTCAAATAATTTCTAAATCTTATTTATAGTTTTGAAATTTTTAGATTAGATAATATAAAATTTTATTTAGAAACAAAATTTAATGACTTTCTATAAACATCTTCTTTGTGGTGTTTTCCTTTGTAACAATCTAATTTAAAATAATTAACCTAAATTATACAAATAATAACTAGCTAAATCTTATAAACCATTTCCTTTTCCTATCTCAAATCGATGTGGGATTCCACAAACTGCTCATGCACCTCAAGTAGGTCCTCATTACAACCTTACTAGCTGGTTCATATTTATAACTGGGCTTAGGCCACTAACCCATTATTGGCCTTAGGTCACGGATAGCCGTTTCCTTGTGTGGCTACTAGCTCTGCATAATCTACTCTCAAGGTGGCTCTAATATAATTGGGATTTTTACACAAATGACCTAAAAACATTAAAAAAAGTACTTTTTTACCACCTCAAAAAAAAAATTTTTTTTTTTTGCAAAAATAATCTATAAACCTAAAAAAATAACATTTATAGTCTTCAATTCATGCACTTCATCCACGTTTTATCTTTATATTCAAATGTTCATTTAAGATAGGATTTATTTATGGCAATGCTTATCTGAATAGCTATTAAATTAGGATTATCAATTTTTTAATATGATTTATTTATATTTGTATAAATTTGGTTGAAAAGTCATAACTAAAATTAATTTTAATGGAATTAATTAGTATCATATAAAATTGATTCTCAAAACTTCAAGTGGAGTTTGTGTTTATAAGTATATATTATTTGTTATTTTAATTTCTTTTTATTTATTCTATTTTTAATTAATAGTTTCAATCACAATTACATGTTTCTCCTCCATTAAAAAATTTTGTTAGTCTAGTCTAAATAACAAAAAAAAATTCTTATTTGTTAATTGGACTGATACAAAATGTGTGTGATATATCTATCACAAAATTTATATATATTCTGCTTTACATCTTATAAATTTATACTTTTGATTTTCTTAATTTTTTCAAATTAGTTAGGATTTGATTTTTTTTTTTAAAGTATATAATATCAATTTTAGAATTTTAAAAAAAGTATAAAATTACAAGCAAATCTCTTATTAAAAAAAAAAAGAAATAAATCACAACAAATAGTATATACTACCATAAATTTTGGTATTTTTTAGTATATAATTTGCATCTAAAACAAATTCAGTATATTACCATAATATAATTAGTATTTACTACTGTTTTTACAAGTCATAAATTTTGAACAAAATAAAAATCACAGTAAATAGTATACATTAAATAAAAAAAGTATACTTCAAGTGAATAATTAGTATCTAATACTGTTTAATATTTAATTTATAGAATACATTAAATAAAATTTAGTATACTTCCACAATAAAATTAATATCTATTACTATTTATACAAGCTATGAATTTTTAATATGATAAAAAGTCACAATAAACAGTATATATTAAATAAAAAAAAGTATATTTTTAACAAATAATTAGTATCTAATATTGTCTAATATTTAAGTTTATTTTTCAAGAAAATTGAAAAAATTAAATGTTAAAATGAGATAATTTTCCAAAAGAAAAATTATAAAACATTTACCGGACTAACTCAAAACTATTATAAATTTCCTTAAAATGTGTTTCTAATATATATTGAAATACCCTGAATTTCAAATTACTTTTCTAAAATCTTATTTTTGTACGGAAAGGTATTATTCTATTATTTTATTTATTTAAGCAAATATTAAAGTTATATTTTATTAAAATATATATATTTATACCATTTGAATATGTATTATTAATAGTAATTTTATTACAATATTATATATGTATATTATTATGAAATATTATAATAGTTATTAAAGAAACTATATTTTGATATTTGAATATAAATATTATGTTCGATTAATCTAAATTATATTGCTAATTATATATATATTACCGGAAGTTCGGGATTTTATTATAATTATTATTGTTATTGTAAATAAGTTTATTAATTGTATTATTAGTATGTACATTAGAATTTATTCTTATTATCATTATTATATATAACTATGGGTTAATAATAATAATAATAATAATAATAATAATAATAATAATAATAATAATAATAATAATATTATTATTATTATTATTATTATAATTATTATTATTATTATTATTATTGTTGTTGTTGTTGTTGTTGTTAGTATTATTATTATTGATTTATATATATATATATATATATATATATATATATATATATATATATATATATATATATATATATATATATATATATATATATATATATATATATATATATATATGTTGGTGTTAAGAAAAGAGAAGAAAAGAAAAAAAAAAAAAAAGAGAGAGGAGGGAGCTGACTGCCAGCTGGCAGCCAAGAAAGAAGAAGACGGGGAGAGAGAGGGGGAAGCAGAGAAGGAACGTGAGAGAGAGGGAGAGAGTGCTGGATGGTGGTGAGCCACCATCCGTCCGGTGGTGGGCTGCACCATCACCACCAGTGGCTAGCCCACCGTCCTGCAATCTCAGAGGAGGCAGCGACTCTCCGATCGGGCGGCGGACAACAGCGTATGCGAGGAGAGAGGTTCCGCCAGCGCCGAATCTTCAACACCAATTTTCGACCGATTCTGGCGACCAAATCGAGCATAGCCGGTCCCGTTCGACTCCTGGTGTCAAGGGCTTCCTTTTGATATCTACCTAACCCCCTGAGGATCACAGGAGAAAGAGATTGAAAAATACAAAACTGAGACTTTGAAGGCATTTTCCGGCGAGACGACGATGACTGGGGGCGAGTGGCTGTGGTTTTCGTAATCCTGGTATCGAGGTGAACCTGCTGGTGTGGAGATCACCCAGATCCACCACCGACAGAGGCGGCGCGTGGCCGGTCAGTGGCGGCGCATGGCGGTGGCGCGTGGGGTAGTCCAATAGCTCCATTTCATCGTTCCAGCGCGACTCTTGACATCCGTATGATCGAACTTCGTGAAGGTTAACCCGAAACTCTTATATCTCAGTTGTTAAATAAGTTATATTATGTTTAGCAGAATCTATAGTAGTTGTTATGAGTTGTTGAGTCTGTTGTTGAGTTTAGTGTGGTTCTGTCGAGATCTCGATCAGAATCTCTATAGTCTTTAAGTTATGTCTAGTTATGTGAGTCATTCTTTTCTAATAGTATCCTTTATTGTGAGGTGTCGGTGTTCTGGCATCTTCCGGGTTCCAAAGGCTGCACTTTCGAGGGAAGCCAATCGGACGCGTCGTCAATTAGGTGAGTGATACTCCCTAATATGTTATCCTGTTTCCATATGCATCTGCATTTACTATGTGTATATATATATGTATATTAGGCACTATTATTGCATAGATGCATGTAACATTTGATTGTGAATGATGAATCAATATTCTTTATTATGTGCTATATTGTGATTGTGATTACGGATGGAGGTCGGGAGGATACAGTACCACCTAGGATCATGGGTTTGGTTATGATTATGGTTATGATTATGATTTTGATGATGTTGAGAAGATGAGTTATGACTGGTGCATGCTGGCCGAGCCTGCTCATCGCCAGGGCCGCTATCAGTCGGATCAGGGCTGCATGGTACAGACCAGTGCTGGCCGAGCCCATTGGACATAAGAGACAGATTATTGGACTCAGTGAGCCAGGATAAAGAGATCAGCTCCCTTTATTGAGTATTAATGTGGTACTGTAGATCGTATCCCATCCTTACTTGATTGTATGAATTGTCTATCTTTATGACATAGTGCATAACATAAGCATTAGAAATCTATCTATAGGACACCAGTTTAATATATTAGCTGGTATCATTCACTGAGTTGGACGCTCATTTATGTTCACTTTATTATTTTCAAGTCGAGGAATGAGCCTTGAAGGAATTGTAAACTGAGTAAACTGCCAATTTGCTTTCGACAGTAGTTGTATTATTGAGTATTAAAAAGTCTATGTAATATATGTATAATTGTAAATATAGCTCTAGAACTCCACAATGTTACACCTTGTACCTGTATATTATTTAATATTCAGTTATGTATTTGATGAGTTGAAATACTATTGTTAAGCAGAATCTTTTTGTATAATATTACTTTTATGAGATAATTGAGATAAGCGAGTTGTTGGCCCAATGTACTTAATTGGATTTGCTTAACGTGGCTTTGTTTTCTGTTGTGTGTTTCTGTTAGACTTACTACGGGTACTGGTAGCCACATGCATTTTCCGTGTCCTAGTATCGGTCACGTGCCCTCAAGTTTGAGGCGTGACATATATAAAATTGCTTATAGTTTCGATTGTTCAGTTCGAGACGATTCTTGGTATAGATAACTACTAATATCCAGAACTATACTAAAAAAAAATTCAAAACAATTTAGTTTAGAGAAAGTCAAATGGTTAACATATATTTTCTATTTGGGTATTTTCAGTTCGAGAATTCGAGTTGGTTTGGGTTACCCGCATCCCATGCTCATTCTTATTAAGATTTAGAATAGGCACAATTTAATTTTACTAGTATATATTTTACCTATAATCCATTCTTATCTATATACATGTATATATAATTTATTATTTATAAATAATGAATTATATATCTCTTTTTTAGTTTTCAATAGAGATGGCAATTTGTACTCTATCAATGGGTATCCACCCAAACCCTACCTAGTCAAAGCAAGTAATACCCGAGCGACTGGTAATGGATATGGGTAAACCCATACTTGAAAAAACAGTATTGAGTTTTGGTAGGATATGGATAATGTAGTGCCCTACCTATACCCATACACATACCCTATATGAACTATCGGGTTTATATATTTTATATAAAACTTTGTATATTTTATTATTTTATATAAAATTTTTAGTATTTTAGTATTTAAAATAATTCTTATATTTTCTTAAATATAAAAATAGATTTGAATTGAACTAAATGTGTTTAAGTAATTTATATTCTAGCCATTAAAACTACGTCATTTTAATAATAGATTTTTAGTAACTTAACAATTTCATTGAGATTAATAAAATGTCCTTTAGTTTAGTTAAATAATTTATTATACCTTATCATTTTATTAAGTATAAAAAACTCATTTTCTATCGTTGATATATAATGTTAAATCTAACTTTAAATTTCTCTTATGCTCTCATTTTGTCATTCTGCTCATTTTCTCATTTTGTCATTTTGCTCATTCTCTCTCATTAGTCCTTTTTTTTTCTGGATCTACATTTCTTTTCTCTTAAAATCACTCTCTTTAAACTTTCTGCAAATTCTCCATTTGCAAACTATTTGGAGCTCCTTCTCTTTTCTGGATCTACATTTCTTTTCTCTTTAAAATCACTCTCTTTGAACTTTGTGCAAATTCTCCATTTGTAAACTATTTAGAGCTCCTTCTCTTTTCTCTCTAGATTTTCTTTCTTTTCTCTAAATTTTCTTTTCTTTTTTCTAGATCTTTTTCTTTTTTTCTCTTTAGATTTATAATTAAATAAGCTTTCTTTAAATTAATATTGTTCTCTAGTTTTCCTTTTTGATTCTTATAATTTTGAGTGTAAAGTTAACAAAGTAATGAGTCACTTTCATGTATTTGAGATGTATTTACTATTTAGATATTTTATACTTACTATATCTGAAGTTGATATTGTCTGTGATACTTATTTCTTTTATTAATTATTATTAATTCACTCCATTTTATCTTTACTTCTCCTTACATAAAATAATTGTTTAGATATACATCTTAATATCATCGCATTAAATTCAACAACTCATTAGAATACTATGTTCTTTAAATTTTTAGCATTTATAACTTTATATCAAGTAATCAAATCAAATATTCTAAATATCTAGAATCAGTTATCCTAAATCACTATATTTTTTATTATACAAATTCATTTTTTTTTAAATAAAATAATCTAAATTTATACATATATTTAAAAATAATTTGTGTTATAAATAAAATGGAGAAGAACATGAACAAAAAATATAGAGAAGAGAATAGTTTTCTAGTTGTTCCATTCAATAGTATTAAGCCTTTTATATAGAGTACAGAAGAGAAAGAAATAAGAAGCTTTTCCAATAAGGAAAATACAAGATATAGGAAGTTTTTCCAATAAGGAAAATACAATCAATACTAATATGGAAACTAGAATATTCATGTACATGGAAAGACATCAATCAAATCTTATAATATATCATAACAATTTGATAATTATTGGAGTAATGAGTTATCTAAGAGTTACCAAAACCTATAGATATAGGGACGGGTTTGAAGTTTATTATTCAAATGAGTACAAATATGGGCATAGATAGACATGCACCTCTTTAAATATGGGTATGTGTATTATACTACCCTACCCATACTCTACTCATTGCCATCCCTAGTTTTCAAGTCAACATCATTTCCTTTCCAAATATAAACTATGACTTATAGTAAATTGGGGGGAAAAATAACTCTAAGCTAATTTATACCTGAAAATTGTTCAAAATCAACAAATTTTGGTAAAAAAAGAAAAAAAACACTGTTTAGAAAAAATCAAAACTGCTAAAATGAATTTAAAATTTGATATTAATTATAATTTCTCCGGAAAATATTCATATACTTTTTAAGATTATGTTTGATTTTATAAATTTTATTTGACTGCTTAATTTTGGGAAATATTAAATTTTATTTAAATTATGTACATTAAATATATATTTAGCTCATATTTAAATTTTTGTTTTTTAATCTATATTTTCATTGGAATTTATTACGTTATTCATGTCCAGCAGAAACTTTATATTTGAAAATGATTTTCTATTTTGAAAAGAGGAAGCTATTTTCCTTATAAATGACTTAATTTTTCATTGATCAGAAAAATATTTTTCGTTGATTAGTTTTTCAAATCGTTCCAAACATCAGAAAATACCGAAAATGTTTTTCAAAAAAAATTTTTTTACAAAACATTCAATGCTTTAAGTACGAAAAATATTAATTTTCAGATGATAATTATAAGAACTAAAATATTAAAGGCATCCAAACCACTCTTAACAATAAATCAAAGTTATTGTAGAAAGTAGAATTCAAGGACTGTAATTTGCTCTCAATATAGTAATCTCTAGACTTGGAAATGCGACTAATTAATGAGTAATGACTTTTACGTTTCTAAGTGTTGTATAAAAAATACATGAGGATACATATTCCTAGTCTATGCTTATCTTAATTCCAAGTCTTTTTAACTTTAATAGTTGTCTAACATTATATGTATTACTATAGCAATCATTGATTTTTCTTCTTCCAATTAAAAATAAGTAATAAATTGAAACTAGAAAGTTTTTCTTCATATCAATAGATGAAATTGTATCTTTCTATACATCCATATTGCTAGTCCAATAAAGACTTCTCACATATTCACAATTTGATAAATGGTCCCAAAACAATGAAAGTTACTAATTTGAGCTTTATAACTAGAGTGCAAATAATTAGATATTGATGACTCCAAATCTCTAAGTTACGACAAGATCTGGGTAATGTTAATATTATTCCTCCTTTATTTCACTATATATATATATATATATATATATATATATATATATATATATATATATATATATATATATATATATGACTTCTCTTGTATGATATTTATACGTGTAGTAAATATGAGAAAGATTAATATATGGAAACATGCATGTGGAAAGATTAAGTATCAGAACCTTACATATGTGCTAAATGAAATATGCAAAGTGATATATTCTAATTGGTATATGTGATCATGTTATGTGCTATGGATGTGGTTTTAATTGTTATTATAATATTTATCTATCAGTGGATATTGCTATTTTAACTGTTGGATTAAAATCAAATGGTTTCAATTTACTTTGATTTCTTTTATAACATTTATGATAATTAATCAGCTTTTTTTTTTGAAATCTCATAATTAATTTGTTTTGAACTTATAAATCTTATTAAATACATTTTTGGTGGACAACTTATAAATCTCATTAAAATCAATGGTTGAGATTTATTATCCAAATAAATAATTATCCACTTTCAAAATTTTAAATTCAAAGTTTTAATAAAATTTCAACATGCAAAACTTGTTAGGGACATCATATTATACAAAAATTAATAAATTCAAAAATTTAATTAAATAAAAAATAAATTTAAACACTAAAATTAAAAAAATTAAAAAATAATTTGTTTGTTTTAAATATAGGACTAAATTATACATAAACTATATAATTGGGAAATCAAATAACAAGTTGATTGGTCAATAAAAGTATGTAAGAATTTGATTTCTTTCTATTATGAAATGAATTATTTCATCAGAGTAATTAATAACCTTAATATGCATATATTTAGCTTGATTGTTTATTGAAATTCAGATAGAAAAAAGAGTTTGTAGATGATGATATCACGTTTGCTAAAGAACAAAGCCAAGAAGATTGACAAGGGTGTAATGAAGTAATATTTGTGTTTCATAAGATTTTGGCTAAAAGGCAAGGATTTGAAATTTTTTTTATTGATTTAATTTTTTTTATTCTTATATACCATTTAATTTTTTTTTATTTCATTGTTTTACCTTTCAAATAAATAAATATAATTCGCAAAATGGATGGGCATGATAACTATATGTATATATCCTAAATAAAATTTAGACATATAAGAGTTGAAGAAAATAACATTACACAATTTGCATTCAAAAAGTGATTAACGTGTTTGAGAAAATTCCCAGAAATTATTAAGTCACATGTTAGACAACACTTTATTCCCACATTTCTCACTTTCACATTTACTTTTAGCAAAGTGATTATTAATGTGCATGAATTGGAAGGGAAGAGTCAAGTCGTGCAGCAAGTCGTCGTTTATAGTCTCACAAGAGATTAAAAAGAAAGAAAAGAAGAAGGGAATTCACTTGCAGAAGTCATTTCTTTATCACAATTCTTGGTATGGATAACTACTAATTTTCAAAACCGTGCTAAAACAAATTTCAGAATAATTTGGTTTAGAGAAAATCAAATGGTCAATATATATTTTTTGTTTGTGGTATTTTCGGTTCGAGAATTCGAGCCGATTTGAATTACCCGCATCCCATGCTCACTCTTACTAAGATTTAGAGTAGGCACAATTTAATTTTACTAGTATATATTTTACCTATAACCCATTCTTATCAATATACAAATATATATAATTTATTATTTATAAATAATGAATTATATATCTCTTTTTTAGTTTTCAATAGAGATGGCAATTTATACCTTATCCATAGGTATCTATCCGAACCATACCCAATCAAAGCGGGTAATATCCGAATGACTGGGTAATGAGTGTGGATAAACTCATATCCGAAAAAATAGTCTTAGGTTTAGGTAGGAAACAAATAGTGTACTGTCATGCCTATACCCATACGCTTACCCTATATGAAATGTCATGCCTATATCCATACGCTTACCATATATGAACAATCAAGTTTATATATTTATATAAAACTTTATAAATTTTATTATTTTATATAAAGTTTTTAGTATTTTAGTATTTAAAATAATTCTTATATATATTTTCTTAAATATAAAAATAGATTCGAACTGACCTAAATGTCTTTAAGTAATTTATATTTCAGCCATTAAAACTATGTCATTTTAATAATAGATTTTTAATAATTTAACAATTTCTTTGAGATTAATAGAATATCATTTAGTTTAGTTAAATAATTTATTACACCTTATCATTTCATTAAGAATAGAAAACTCATTTCGTATCCTTGATATATAGTGTTAAATCTAATATTAAATTTCTCTTATTCTCTCATTTTGTTATTTTGCTTATTCTCTCATTTTGTCATTCTGTTTCTTCTTTCTCATTAGTCCTCTCTTTTTTAGATCTCGATTTCTTTTCTCCTTAAAATCACTCTTCAAACTTTCTGCAAATTCTCCATTTTCAAACTGTTTAGAGCTCCTTCTTTTTCTCTCTAGATTTTCTTTCTTTTCTCCAAATTTTCTTTTCTTTTTTTTTTTTGGATCTTTTTCTCTTTTGTCTTTGGTTCTATAATTAAATAAGTTTTTTTCAAATTAATATTGATCTATGGTTTTCCCTTTTGCCTCTCATAATTTTGAGTGTAAAGATAGCAAAGTAATAAGTCAATTTCTTGTACTTGAGACACATCTACAATTTATATATTTCATACTCACTATATCTGAAATTAATATTATCTGTGATACTTATTCATTTTCTTTATTAATATTAATTCACTCCATTTTATCTTTACTTCTCTTTACATTAAATAATTGTTCAGATATACATCTTAATATTATCTTATTAAATTCAACAAGTCATTAGAACAATATGTTCTTTGAAATTTTAGTATTTATAACTTCAGATCAAGTAATCAAATATCCTAAATATTAAGTAATCAATTATCCTAAATCACTGTGTTTTTTATTATACAAATTCATTTTATTTTTCAAATAAAATAATATAAATTTATAAATATATTTAAAAATAATTTGGTAATTATTTGAATAATACGTTACTCACAGGTTATCCGAAACCTATGGATATGGAGACGAGTTTGAAGTTTATTACTCCAAATGGGTATGAGTGTAGATATGAATAGACATGCACCGCTTTGGGTATGGATACAGGTATTAAACTACCTTACTCATTGCCATCTTTAGTTTTCAAGTGAACATCATATCCTTTCTAAATATAAACTATGATTTAGTAAATTGGGGGAAAATATAACTATAAGCCAATTTATACTCAAAAATCGTTCAAAATCCATAAATTTTGGTAAAAAAAAAAAGAAAAAACGCTATTTAGAAACAATCAAAACTGCTAAAATGAATTTAAAATTTGAATTTTATTATAATTTCTCCGGAAAATATTCATATACTTATTAAAATTATGTTTTATTTTATAAATTTTATTTGACTGCTTAGTTTTTGGAAATATTAAATTTTATTTAAACTATGTGCATTAAATATATATTTAGCTCATATTTAAATTTTTGTTTTTTAATCTATATTTTCATTGGAATTTATTACGTTATTAATGTCCAGCAGAAACTTTTTATATGTGCATGATAAATTACTATTGATATTAATATTAACAATAATAAATATGTATGTGAAGGTGTCCCTTAATTGTATATATATATATATATATAACATAGATTTATTTGTGAAAAATAAAAAATGAGTATTATTTGTTTTTAAATTGCCTTCCAAAAATTAAAAATTTTACTCTATTATAATTAAATAAAAAATAACTAAGATATTTAATTTGTCTAAAATAATTTTCATAGATTTAATTCTTTTTCAGTTTCTAATTATATGATCACTATTTTCGTTGTTAATTTTTCTAGATATGTAATTATTTTTCTTAATTTTTTAAAATTTTCTTAACTAAGTTTATTAATAATTCAAATTTTGAATTTGAATTTCAAATTCTAGATCTTTGGATGTAAAAGAGTTAATTGAAGAGAGAGATTGAAATTTAAATGTTAATTGAAGAGAGAGAATGTAAATTTAAAAGAGAGATTCTACAAAATGGATATTAATTAAAGAAAGAGAATGAAAATTTGGAAAAGAGATATTGAAAATTTAATATTAATTAAAGAGAGAGAACGAAAATTTAGAAAAAGAAAAATTTTAATTTAAATATTAATTAAAAAAAGAGAATCAAAAAATTCCAATTTCAATATGAAAAAGTAAAAATTATCAATGGAATCCTATAAAATGTTAGTAATAATTATTAAAAAAATCTCTTTTGATTTAAATCAACTAATTTACCAATCATTTTTGTTTTAATTACAAATATATTTTCCGATCATATTGATTTAGATCAAAAAGACTATATAGGTAATTTTATTCTTTGATGTAATATAAAAATACAAAAATAGCCTTATTTATTTTTTCAATTAAAAATGCAATATTTCAAAATTTGTATTTTAAATTCCATTCTCTTTCTTATTTAATAGCGTGTTCATTAATTTTATTATGAATTCCAATGCACTGGTGACAACAAGTTTCTAAAAAAATTAATTTAATGCCAATTATAGATTGTGTTATTACTAATATACCCTTGACATAAATTGGAGACGAGCAGAAGATTCTTATGCTACACGTGGACAATTATTCTTGTAAAAATGGTTCCTCCTTTAAATTACCCAGATGATTTTAATTGCTTAAATAAATTAAAAAAAGGCAACAATTTATTTATTTTTTATTTTTTTTAAATGCTATCTAAACTTTTTAATTTTTACTATTTGATATTTAAATTTATTTTTTGTTTACTGATAATATTTTTAATAGTTTAGTACTATATTTCCGACTTTACAAGTTAAAATGATTATATTGCTCATTTTATATATTAAAATAATTTAGCTACTATTAGTTCTCATTACTTTATTTATATTTTTTCTCTTATTTTTTATTTTTTTCTGTTTTTATTATTTATTATATGTTTTAAATAATTTATTTCTTTTTTTTTTCAATTTATTTGATGATTATATGACCATAGGAATGGATTTAATTTAGTGACAGATTTTTATTTTTATTTTTATTTTTCAAAATAGTGAGAAAATATTATTATTTTTTTAATTGTTTTTAAATGAGAAGAATAATTACAAAATTTTTTGTTTACAATTTTGCTTCTTAAAAAGCAAATATAAATTAAAAAATTAAAGATTAAAATGAAGAAAGAAAATAAAATAAAAATAAAAATAAAAAAGAAAATAATAACGTTTTAAAAATAAAATATTTAAGTAAATTTACTGTTTAACTTGAGATATATAATTATTTTAACATGCAAAACTTGTAAGTGACATCAAATTAATAAAAATTAACAAATTTAAACACTAAAATAACAAAAATTTAAAAATTTAAACAGCATTGATATAAATTTTCCGTTTCCTTTTTTTTTTTTTTTTTCATTTTCTTTCTTTCTTATAAAGCACAACAAAACTTTTGATGAACTGTAAATTGCAATTGTGGGCCACAGCACACGTCAGTGGTATCATTGCGATAGTAATCCAGTAATAATGAGTGTCCCAATATTCTAATATTACGTACAAAAATTAAACTCATCGTTTAAAATTTAAAATCTATAAATTTATCATTAAACTAAAAATTTATTATTAAACTAATTTTGATTTAAAACCATAATTATACAAAATAATCGACTTTAATTTGCACATAGATATTTCTATTGATATTTATATCTCAAATAAAATATGAATCATATATATACACAATACTAATAGTCTTTTTAAATATACAGGTTAATTTTCACCTGCCAATTCTTGAATTATTGACCAAATAATATCGTAGATCATAAAATTCAATTTATAATAGTAAATCCTCTGAATTTCAATTCAGTAGCACCATAGTTCTTAAATTTTAATTTGTAATAATAAGCCTTCTAAACTTTAATTTCAATAATACTATGATTCTTGAACTTTAAATTTAATAACAAAAAATATCTTCATGCCATTTCTTGTGAAACACTGAAATAGTATACTTTTAGCAAATAATTAACATATAATATTATTTAATATTTAACATTTAATATTTAATTTATGGAACACACTAAATAAAATTTAGTATACTTCCATAATGAAATTAACTTATATTATTATTTATACAAGCCATAATTTGAATCAAATAAAAAGTTACAACAAACAGTATATATTAAATAAAAAATAATATATTTTTAGTAAATAATTAGTATCTAATACTGTTTAATATTTAAATTTATTTTTTAAGAAAATTGAAAAAATTAAATGTTAAAATAAGAGAATTTTCCAAAAGAAAAATCATAAAACATTTACTGGATTAACTCAAAACCATTACAAATTCTATTAAATTAATGATCAATTGTAAAATAAACCTAAGAGATTAAAAATTACAAAAACAAAAAAAACAAAAAACAAAACAAATTAAAAAGTAATTATAAAAGTATAAATATAAAAAAAAATTGAGAGGCTATAAATATTAAAAATATAAAAAAAGACAACGTAAATTCCTAATTGCCCAACCTCAAACTAGCTCCAAATAATATTCTGCTTTAGGGTTTAAGCCTGCTAGAGATGATACCCAAATTATATTGATAATAACTAACTGGATTTTATAAACTATTTCCTTTTCCTATCACAAATTGATATGGGATTCCTTAAGGTGCTCAAGGGAGGCCTTTTCTAGGTGCAACTTGTTACACAAACCCTTTGAATGGCACTATGAGATAGCTTCTCCAAATGCTAGACCTCCACGACACTTGTGTGTGTTGGAATGACATGGGCATGTAGTCCCAAAAAAACATGGTATCTTTTGCTATGATATACTACATCTGTTCTAAAAAGATTGGCTCTCCGCTTTTTATTTTTTTTATTTTTTAAGATGTTCCAAAAAAATTGTCACCTTTCTATTACTACTATTATCTTTTACTTCATTTTCCTTTTTTTTTTTTTATCTCTTATTAATTAGTTATATTGATTTAAAAAAGTTTGTGGTAAAATGTGAAATTAATTATGATTTTTATATTTTTAAAACAAGTATTATTACTCCATTAAATTTAAAATAGAGTTCCAAACAAAAATTAATTTAAAATTTCATGCTTAAATATTATTTATTATACTATCAAGATTATAAAAGGAAAAATATCATTTTATTTATTATATTTTTAATATTTATAAAAAAAGGTAACAATCTTTTTGCGGCAAAAATAGTATAAGTTACAAGTATTTAGGATTGGGACAATGAGTTGATTAAAGGGATTTCTACAAAAATATCTAAAAAAAGGAACCAACTTACACAATTATACGCCTATTTTCAGATTATTATAAAAACGTCTAAGTGCCTTTTTTCTTTTAATTTTTGTACGATTTTTAACTTTTCAACAAAAAATCATTGGTTATGAGGCTAAAATTCATGAAACAATGACATGTAATAAAGCCATTATTATTATTATCAGTTTTTTTAATTAAAATTATATTAAATTTACTTTAAAAATACAATGGACAAAAAAAATAAAATAAAAAATATATATTTTTTTAATTTTCTCTATGTTTTTTGCTTTGATTTGTCTTATAGAAATCCTTTTTTTTTTCTATTTTTGTTTTTATTTTTATTATTGTTTTTTTACTTTATAATCAGATTTTTATATTTATTTGTTTGTTTTGCAGGTCGTTAGGCTATGATATTGATGTTGATGATTACCACATGTGATTAGAAAAATCCTAAATATTTTGATTTTCAAATTTATTTATAGTGAGAATCATCATCAAAATTAATTTTTATACGGTACTATAAAAAATATATATTTTTTTAATTTTCTCTACGTTTTTTTGCTTTGATTTGTCTTATAGGAATCCTTTTTTTTTTTTTTTTGCTATTTTTGTTGTTATTTTTATTACTATTTTTTACTTCATTATCAAATCTTTACATTTATTTGTTTGTTTTGCAGGTCGTTAGGGTATGATATTGATGTTGATGATTACCACAGGTGATTAGAAAAATTCTAAATATTTTGATTTTCAAATTTGTTTATAGTGAGAATCATCATCAAAATTAATTTTTATATAGTACTATTAAGTTTTAAACAAAATTGATTTAGATATGTAGTTTTTTGAAGATTCAATTAGCTTAATTGATAAAATATTCACTTCCTCAATAGTTTGAAAAGTAATTTGAATTTTATGAATATGTTTCATTAAAATTTTGTGATCTTTTAATTATTATTATATCAAAAATCTTCAAAAGTGAAGAGATTATGTGGTTTTTTTTAGGAACTTGAAAACTTTAAAATATGAAAATTGAGTTTCAAATCTGAAACTTATAGAAACCAATGAAATAGAGATATTTTTCAGCAAACCCAGTAAACAATATATTTAGAGTATATCATAGGTATATCATAAGTATATATTTTACTAAATTTGATTAACTTGTATTTATTTGATATATATCTTCAAATATTTTTGGATATTGAGTATTACAAAAATATAAATATATAACAAGAATACATCAACTATGTATTAGATAAAAAAAATTATATTCTTAAAAAAATAACAAATGATTTTCACAATAAACAATATACTTTAAGTATATAACGAATATAATTTAGCTATATCAAGTATATAACGAGTATATTTCAGGTATATCTTAAGTATATAAATACTTACGTATTATTTAGACACTTAACACATTCAAACTTTTTTTTTGAAGAAATATTATCAACACTCTTTTTTTTTTTAAATGTGATTCATCATCAAGCATGGATGACAATATTAATTAGAATATATGAATATTTTTTAAAGAATTTAAGAGTTAAATTAAATTTTTAAGAGACTAAAAAAATTAACAAATGATTTTTAGTTTTCACAGTAAAGAGCATATTTTAAATTTATTTTAAATATATCACGAGTATATTTTACGCATATTTTAGAAATATTATAAGTGTATACCAAAAATAAATTTTTTCATCTTTTTTGGAAACTTAACACTCTCAACCTTATTTTTCATTTGGTACAAGAAACTCTAGCTTGGAGCAAAATTTTCTACACAAAATTTATAATTATTTAATATATTAGTATATTAAATATTGCTTGAAATTAAAAAATAATTTCTTACTTTGTCATGCAAATTTGTGATTATTATATTATTAATTAATAGCATAAAAATAAACAGTTTTGAATCGCTAAACTAATTAACAATAGTATTTCATAAATGAGATATATAGAAAAAGAAAAAATAGAAAGAAAGAACTAAATGAGTAGACAAAAAAAACAAAAATATGATACAAATAGATAAAAGCGTAATAATATTAAAAAAAATTAAAATAAAGCGTAAAAAGCAAAAAGCAAAAAGCCAAAAAATAAAAATATAAAATTAGAGGTTAAAAGGTAAAAAAAAAAAAAAAGGGTATGTCACACAATTTCTTCTTGATTAAATTCATTTTGACTATGTGTCGGAGCAAGGGTTCTGATTTGTTTAGACGGACCAATCAGGACGAGAGTTGTGATTTGTTTAGACGGGCGAGTCAATAAGTACATCATTAACTTTGTATGGCTTTTGACTCGTGATAATGAAAGACAAGTATGATAGACACATTATTATTCTAAGCTTTGAAAATTAAAAATGGAAATGGAATATAATTCTAAAAGATAAAATTTCATATTCTTATTATAAGTTCATATCTTTAGTTAATAAACAGTCTAGCCATTTGACTAGTAGTTCAGCTATCAGATGTCTGGTTCATAGTATAAAAAATTAAAGGTTTAAATCTTAACAATCTCTTTAAAAAGAATTTCTTATGTAAAGAATAAAAATCACACACGCATATATATTCTAAAAAACAATTAGGTATATCTGAATCCAACCACATTGCCATCCTCACATAGGATATGTGAATATTTAATTACTTAACATTTATTCTATTTCTTGCTAAGAAATTCCTATAATTATCATGAGAAATTCCTCTCTCTCTCTCTCTATATATATATATTGCTTTATGAATCATAATTTTTTTATTAGTTTTTTATTTGTCAATTGTAAGTATGTAGATTTTTTCTTTGATTTTTTCAGGGACTTTAATGCAAATTTGTTTATTTTATGACTATAACTTTTATAGTTTATATACACATTATTTAATTAAAAAATGTATTTATTATAAATTTCAATTAGACTTCAGCCTATCGAAAGTTTCAATTCTATATATGTCCATCCACATGAGAAGCCACAAAGGCTGTCAAGGCAACAAGCAACTGAAAATTATCATTATCTGGTATTATATTCAACCGACTAAAAAAAATTATTTATTCATTTTATAATTTTTGTTTTACATATATTACTAATAATAACATTTTTTTTATTTGTACTAATATTAATTTTTAATTAACCTGTAAGGAGTTTTTTGAAACAAATGATAATATATGATTTTTTATTATATAAGTGTTGTTTGGATTGGGGAATGTGAATGAAAAAATATACACAATACTTAAATTGTGTTATTTCTTTTGTTTGGTTTCCTTTTTTTGGTTGAACAATCCGCAGATTTTAATAATCTTTGCATTGTTAAAATCCTTCTTTTTTTTTATTTTTTTTTATTGAAATCCAAAAATTTAAAATCCCATATGATAGATAAGATTTTAATATTCCCATGATTTTAACATATATAAATTTTTTTATTTCCAAAATATTTTATCATATCAAACAAGATACTTTGTAAATTTATGTAAATTTAAAGATTTTTATTTTCATATCAAACAAGATATTTTATCATTCTATATATTTCACATTCCATACATTCACATTGATTACATTCTAAATATTCCCTTCATTTCATATTCCGAACATCTAAACGTGCTCATAGTTTTTGTGGTACACACATTTAGATAAAACTAGTTCTTTTACCACATGTTAAAAACACTAGTTATATCTAAATGTTTTCTTAACCTATTCTTTTTTCTTTTTTTAACAAAGTCGTATTAAAAAAAAATCTAAAATACGACTTCCCGTTTATCAAAATCATGAAAATGATTTTCTGTTTTGAAAATAAAAAGTTATGTTTCTTAAAAATGGCTTAATTTTCCATTGATCAGAAAAATATTTTTCGTTGACTAATTTTTTAAAGCATTCCAAACATTGGAAAATATAAAAAGTATTTTTCAAAAAAATATTTTTTACAAATCAATCGAAGCTTTTAGTACAAAGAATGTTAATTTTTAGATGATAATGATGATAAGAACTAAAATATTAACAATAATGTGTCTTGGATCAATTTGATATAGATAAATGAGGAGAGTTTAGACATTTTTGTTATTTAATGATGGACAATATTATCTTTTTAATGATTCAGTGAAAATATATTGTCAATAATACTCTTGATAAAAGAAATAGAGTTTTTATATTTAAAATTTGAATTTTAAGTATGTTTCTTAATTAATAGACTTTGAAACTTACAAACACTATTAATTGCAGTAATGTTTTTGAATTTACTACTATTTATCTATAAGACAAAAGTAAATTCTTTTGATTCATCCTTACTTTCAAAATTCAATTTTTTTTTTATGTATGCAATTTCAATAAAAGTTTTCATGACTCAAATTGAGATTTGATTTACAAATAATATTAATTAAAATTCAATTGATTAAAATTGAGACTTGATTGACATACAATAGCACTATATATTATTTTAAATTTAATTGATGAAAAATTGTGGTTTGATCAATATAGACATGATATGGCACTATTGGTCATGGTTCAATTTTAATTAAAATACAATTAATGAAAATTGAGATTTTGATTGACATATAATATAATGCAACACTATATATTATTTTAAATTTAATTGGATCAAATTAATCTAATTGATGAAAAATTACGGATCGATTAACACAGAACATATGATGTGGTACTATTTGTCATGAGTGAATATTAAAATTCAATTAATTAAAATTGAGATTTAATTGATATATAATATGATATAGCACTATATATTATTTTAAATTTAATTGAATTAGTCTAGTCTAATTAATGAAAAATTGTGGCTTGATTAACGTATGATATGATGTGTCACGATTGGTCATGATTCAATATTAATTAAAATTCAATTGATAAAAATTGAGATTTTTAATTGATATATAATATGATGTAACATTGTATATTATTTTAAATTTAATTGGATTAAATTAGTTTAATTGATAAAAAATTATGGCTCGCGATTAACATAGGACATTATATGGCACTATTGGTCATGGTTTAATATTAATTAAAATTCAATAGATGAAAATTGATATTTTGATTGACATATAATATGATGTAGCAGTATATATTAATTTTAAGTTTAATTAGACATCTAATTGATAAAAAAAATTTGACTTGATTGATATAGGACATGATGTGACACTATTTGTTATAGGTCAATTTTAATTAAAATTCACTTGATTAAATTTAAGATTTCATTGACATATAATATGGTGTAGCAATTTATATTAATTTTAAGTTTAATTGAATCAAATTAGTCTAATCGATAAAAAATTTTGACTCGATTAATATAGGACATTTTGTAGCACTATTTGTTATAAGTCAATGTTAATTAAAATTCAATTGATTAAATTTGAGATTCAATTGACTTATAATATGATGTACCAATATATATTATTTTTAAGTTTAATTGAATCAAATTAGTTTAATTGATAAAAAATTATCATTTGATTAACATAGGATATAATGTGACACTATTGATCATGGGTCAATATTAACTAAAATTCAATCAAATATTTAGATCTTAATGTGTATAATTATCATATTATAATTTAATTATATATTAGTGATAGCATAGTCAATACTTCAATATTAATATAGCCAATAGTTCAATATAAAGTTGCAAAACCATGCATCAAGCCATGGTGCAAGTCTTGCAACTTTCTGGATTTTTTTAATTAAATTTAAGCATAAAAGATTCACGATATTATATGATTTTGCATATCAAAAAAAAATAATATACATATATATATATATATATATATATATATATATATATATATATATATATATATATATATATATATATATATATATATATATATATATATATATATATATATATATATATATATATTATAATGTAACATGCATCAAGTTATGATGCATGTCTTATAATAAAATAGTGAATAACTTTGTAGAAAGACAAACAACAGATTTGATATTTGGAGAATAAACTGATTATTATTGCTTGATGATGAAACATTACATGTTATGTTGAATTTAAAGACTCAAAACATAAAAGATTCTTATGAAAGTAACTTGCGTAAAATCTGCACTGACTAAGTCTATTACAAAAAAATAGGAACAGAAAATCTAAATCAGTTAACAGCATTTTGACTTAGTAAGATGCACTAACTTTCGAGACTCCCCCTTAGTGCATACTCACTATCAAAAACTCCAAGTGCAGCTTTAAAACTTTCAAACTTAGGCTTAGCTAAAGCCTTTGTAAATATGTCAGCAACCTGGTTACTGGTGTGAACTCCTTTCAACTCAATTTCTTGATTCAGCACTTTCTCTCGAACAAAGTGATGATGAGTTTCAACATGTTTCGTTCTTCCATGAAATACCGGATTTGAAGCAAGTCTGATTGCACTCTCATTGTTGCACTCAATAGGCACTGCATAGTCAACCTTATAAAAGATATCTCCTATCAAACACTTTAGCCAAATACATTCCTGTGCAGCTATGGTAGCTGCCATATATTCTGCTTTAGTACTTGATAATGCAACAGTTGATTGCTTCTTGCTACACCATGAAATTATAGCTGAACCAGTGCTAAAACAATACCTTGAAGTTGAATGACGATCATTTACATCACCAGCCCAGTCTGCATCAATAAATCCTCTTAATATAAAATCATTACTTTTCTTGTACATGAGATCGAAGTCAAGCGAATTTTTCACATAATGCAAAATTCTCTTAGCAGCATCTAGATGAGGAGTTCTTGGACCCTGCATAAATTGAGATATAACACTAACTGGATAAGCAATTTCTAGTCTTTTAGTTGCTAAATAAATTAAGCTGCCAACAAGTTGCTGAAATCGTCTCGCATCCTTCAGCAATTCCCCTTCTTCTTTATTCAACTTGAGATATGGCTCCATAGGAGTAGCAATTCCTTTTGATTCCCTTATGCCAAAACACTTCAAGAGATTTTCTGCATAATTCCTCTGTGATATAAAATATCCCAAACCCATTTTCTCCACTTCAAGACCAAGAAAGCATCAAATTTCTCCTAAATTTTTCATTTCAAAGCGAACTGACAAATCTTTTTTCAAACGAGAAATTTCAGCTTCATTTTCTCCTGTGATTAGCATGTCGTCTACATATAATAAAATCAACATGTGCCCTTTTGATTATGTTTTTACAAATAAACTAGAATATGAATCAGCAACATTAAATCCGCAGAAGATGAAATATTGAGTCACTTTACCGTACCAAGCCCGTGGCACTTGTTTAAAGCCATACAAAGCCTTTTTCAGCTAACAAACATGGTGAGGGAATTCCTTAGAGACAAATCCTGGAGGTTGGTCCATTAGCACCTCGCGATCCAACTCGCCATAAAGAAATGCGTTCTTTACGTCAAGTTGCCAGATCTTCCAACTTTTAAGAGCAGCAAGTGAAAAAATTAATCTTACTGTTACCATCTTTGCTACTGGACTGAAAGTCTCTTCATAGTCCAATCCGTAGCTTTGAGAAAACCCACGAGCAACTAGATGAGCCTTGTACCTGTCAATTGTACCATCTGATTTCTTTTTCAGTCAAAAGACCCATTTGCAAGTGACTGGTTTGCAGTTTTCTGGTTTTGGCACAAGCTCCCATGTATCATTCCTCCTTAATGCTTCAATCTCGTCTTGCATTGCTGCTTCCCATTCTAAGCACCCCTTAGCTTCCTCATAACACCCTGGTTCTTCTTCATTTGATGCTCCAATAAAGAAACATGAAGTGATGCTACAGTGATTCAACTGTACCTCATAATCTTTGAGATGATCTGGTTGTCTTTTCTCCCTTAAAGATCTTCTAACAGCACCGTTACCACCTTCTCCATCATCATTCCTTCTTTGGGTTGGAGGTTCATTGCTTCCTTAATAATCAGACTCAACATTCTTCAAATTATCTGAATTATCAGGAAGAGCTGCGATTTTTGAAATTTCTTGAGCAGAAGGCCACAATGATATTTCATCAAACACGACATCTCTGGATGTAATAGATTTCTTTGTTGTTGGGTCCATACACCTCCACCCTTTCCTGCACGTGTCATAGCCAACAAATACACATTTCTTTGCTTTCGGGTCAAGTTTGGTTTGATTATTTTTAGAAACATGAACATAACAAATTGAACCAAATACCCGAAAATAATTTACATTTGGCTTGACACCATATAATATCTCAAAGGGGGTTTTTTCTTTACCTGGATATGGAGGTAAGCGATTGATTACATAGCACGCACATCGAACTGCTTCTGCCCAAAGTTCTCGAGAAAGATTCTTATCATGAAGCCATGAAAGACTTGTGGAAATGAGATGTGCCAGCTTTCTTTCTGCTACCCCGTTTTGCTGAGGGGTGTTAGGACACGTCATTTGTCTTTGGATGCCATTGTTATCACAATATTGAAAGAAATCAGCTGATGTAAATTCACCACCGTTGTCACTTCTTAAACACTTTATTCTCTGCCCCAACTCTTTCTCTACCATACTTTTGAATTCAATAAATTTGGACAGTGCTTCATTCTTTTCTTTTAAAAAATAGGTCCAAGTATACCTTGAATAGTCATCCACCAGTACCATGACATAATAGCAATTGCTGTAGCTTGGTGTTCTTGTTGGTCCCATCAAATCTGCATGAATTAACTCAAGAGGAGTAGTTTTATGATTAGATGAGCTTTTGTAAGGAAGATGATGTGATTTGCCATATTGGAAACCTTGACAAACAACATCTTCATGCACATTCTTTAGAGTTGGTAGACCATCTAATAACTTTTTTGAAGAAATTTGCTGCAACATTTGGTAACCTATATGGCCTAATCGAGCATGCCATGTTGATGCACTATTTGTCTGGCTCATTTTCTTCACATATGCCTCCCCTGCTGTCATTACAAATAAAGATCATTTCCTTTCACCAGCAAGAACAACATCAGCTTTTACATTTTTAACATTATCAAGTACCTTTACATCATTTGGACCAAACAAGATAAATTTTCCAAAACTAGTAATCTGGGAAACTCAAATTAAATTTTTCTTCAAACCTAGTACATGATAAACATCACTCAGCTTGACACTTGCTCCATCAACATCAATCTTCACTACACCTTCTTTAGCTACTGGATACATTGAGTTATCAGCTGTGACAATAACTCGTTTACCATCATGTTGTCACAGCTCTGACAATAAAGAATCATCACCCGTTACATGATGTAAGCAGCCAGAATCAACAATCCAATCATCTTTGAAATTGACGTAGTTGATTTGAGTAACATCATTACTTTCTTCAACTACTTCGATTGTAAAACACTGCTCCCAGTTGGTTTGATCATCCTCATTATCTTCACAAGCAACATTTACTCTCGAGAGCTTCGTATGACAATTTCTTTTTATATGTCCAAGCTTTCCACATCTGTAACACCTGAAAAGTCTACTACTTTGAGAATTGTTAGTAGAAGCCTTCTTACCATTTGTATCTTCTTCTGAACTATTCTCATTCGACTTTCCTCTTGAAAAAAGAACTGCATGTTGCTCAAAATTAAAGGTTTTGGCCATTTGCTTAGCCAAAGCCTCTTGATTGGAAAGTAAGCTTTCTAACTCTTCAACTGATGGTTGTTTCTCCCATCCTTGTATAGACGTGACATAAGGAATATATTCCTTTTGCAAACCACGGATGAGAAATCTCCTCAAGCGAGCTTCACTTATTTTCTCAGTTGGATCTAATTCTGAAATTTTAGCACAAATATTTTTCATCTTCAAGAAATATTCTGAAATTGACATACCTTCCTGTTTTATCAATGCCAATTCATTTTCTAAGAACTATAATCTTGCTGTATTTTTCTTGGAGAACAACCTCTCAAGAGTATCCCAGACTTCCTTTGGAGAATTCGTATCACGAACATGATCGATAAAATCTTTACTGATCGAAGTCCTTAATGCAAACAAAGCTTTTCCACATTTAATCTTCCATTTCCTTCATGGTTCAGCATTGTTAGGAGTGTTAGCAGGAATCTCTGTTTCAGCACTAGCAATTAGTTCCCACAGGTCTTGACCTTGAAGATAAGCTTCCATACACATTCTCCAGTACTTGTAATTTGTACCTACAAGTTTCTCTACACCATATTGTGTGTTAGCACTATTTCCTCCATTTACGACCTCCATATGCAGAGCAACAATCTTTTACAAAGTTCTTGATTCAAGCTCTGATACCATATAATAAAATAGTGAATAACTTTATAGAAAGACAAACAACAGATCTGATATTTAGAGAATAAACTGATTATTATTGCTTGATGATGAAACATTACATGTTATGCTGAATTTAAAGACTCAAAACATAAAAGATTCTTATGAAACTAACTTGCGTAAAATCTGCACTAACTAAGTCTATTACAAAAAAATAGGAATAGAAAATCTAAATCAGTTAACAGCATTTTGACTTAGTAAGATGCACTAACTTTCGAGATGTCTTGTAACTTTCTACATTTTTTAATGTATTATTATGTTTAATAAAAAAAAATATGAAGGGAAAAAGGTTCTAAACACCATAACATTAAAATGAAAATTATTTTAAATCAATCAAATTGAGTTTTATTGTGTTTAATAATAAAGTAGTTGCCATTAATTTGTATATCAAGTTTCAATACTTGTAAAAAGAGTAATTATCATTAATTTATATATCAAATGCCAATACTTGGAGAGAAAAAAGGAGAGAGCAATTTTTGGAGAAAAAATTGGCTCTAATTTTTTCATTGTACATGGAACCTTTTTTAAGTAGGGTTATTTTTACAAGAAAAATGCTATACAACCTAGTATTTTTATCCCAACTTCTTATCCCCACTGATGTGTCATTATTTAATTTGCCAAATTTATTTTTCAAAAGTGTATTATATAAAATATTTTCTAATGCAATGATGTTACATCAGTTGGGATAAAAATATTGGGTTGTATAGCATTTTCCTTTTTATAATTAAACTTTTGATAGTTGAGCATTTATTACTATTGAGCTAAATCAAATTGATCCAAATAGCACTACTCAAAAATTAAACGCATCCAAACCACTCATAACAATAAATCAAAGTTATTGTAGAAAGTAGAATTCAAAGGCCTGTAAGTTGCTCCCAATAGAGTAATATCTAAACTTGGGAATGCAATTAATTAATGAGTAACAGCTTTTACATTTCTAAGTGTCGTATGGAAAATACGTGAGAATACATATTCCAAGTCTTTGTAAGTCAATACTTCTCTTAATTCCAAGTCTTTTTAACTTTAGTGGCTATCAACATTGCATGTATTACCATCACAATTGTTCATTTTTTTTCTTCCAATAAAGAATATCACAATCATTGAAAATTATCATCACCTGATATTATATTCGACTGACTAAAAAAAATTATTTATTCTTTTTATAATTTTTGTTTTACATACCTATTACTAATTATAACATTTATTTTTTCTTTGTACTAATAGTAACTTTTAATTACTCCCTCCATTCCTAAATAGACATCGTTCTAGAGAAATTTTTTCATTCTAATTTATATGTTATTTTAGAATTTTAAGAAGGTATTTATTTTTTTTTTAATTTTACCTTTTATTTATTCTTCACTAAATATTTTATATTAATTGCTTTATTTCTGTACATTAAAATCAATAAATGATATTTTAGTCTTTTTATTTTAGAATTATAATAATTTAATAACTTTATTAATCTATGTGCCAAAATTTTAAATAACAAATATTATGCAACAGAGAGAGTAACTTGTAAGGAATTTTTTGAAACAATTGATAATATATGATTTTTTTTTATTTTTTATTTTATAGGTGATGTTTGGATTGGAGCAAGTGAATGAAGGAATATACACAATTGTTGGATTGTGCTATTTCTCTCATTGGGCTTCCTTTTTTTGGTTGAATAATCTGTGGATTTTAATAATATATGGATTGATTGTTAAAATTCTTTATTTTTTATTAAGTCCAAGGATTTAAATATTTGATTGTATAGCATTTTCTTTTTTATAATTAAACTTTTGATAGTTGAGTATTTATTGCTATGGAGCTGAATCAAATTGATTCAAATAGCACTACTCAAATATTAAACGCACCCAAACCACTCATAACAATAAATCAAAGTTATTGCAGAAAGTAGAATTCAAGGCCTATAAGTTGCTCTCAATATAGTAATCTCTAGACTTGGGAATGCGACTAATTATTGAGTAATGACTTTTATATTTCCAAGTGTCGTATGAAAAGTATGTGAGAATACATATTCCAAGTCTTTCCAAGTCAGTGCTTCTCTTAATTCCAAGTCTTTTTAACTTTAAATGGCTGTCTAACGTTGCATGTATTTTTTCCAATTAAGAATATTACTATCACAATCATTATGACTTCTCTTGTATGATATTTATATGCGTGGTAAATGTGAGAAAGATTAATATATGGAAATATGTGGAAAGATTAAGTATCAGAATCTTACATGTGTGCTAAATGATATATGCAAAGTGATATATTGTAATTGGTATATGTGATCATGTTATGTGCTATGGATGTGGTTCTAATTGCTATTATAATATTTACCCATCGGTAGATATTGTTATTTTAATCGTTGGATTAAAATCAAATGGATTCAATTTATTTTGAGTTTTTCCATAACATTTATGATAATTAATTAGCCTTTTTATTTTTGAAATCTCATAATTAATTTTTTTTTGAATTTATAAATCTCATTAAATACATTTTTGGTGGACAACTTGTTGGGAATTTGACATAGCATTTTTAATTACAAAAATACTTCTTGGATCAAATTGATCCAGATTAAAAAAGCTATATAGGTAATTTTATTCTTTAATGCAATACAAAAGTACAAAAATAGGCATATTTATTTTTTCAATTAAAGATGCAGCATTTCAAAATTTATATTTTAAATTTCATTCTCTTTCTCATTTAATAGCATATTCATTAATTTTATTGTGAATTCCAATGAATTGGTAACAAACAATTTTTCAAAGAAATTAGTTTTAGCAATTAGAATTATGGATTAAAATCCTCTCATGTTCAACTTGAACATGATAGGTTGTGTTTGTATAATCTAGACTACTGAATTTAAAATCAATGGTTGGTATTTGTTATCCAATAAATAACTAACCACTTTCAAAATTTTAAATTCAAATTTTTAATAAAATTTCAACATGCAAAACTTGCTAGGGAAATCATATTATATAAAAATTAACAAATTCAAAAATTTAATTAAATAAAAAATAAATTTAAGCACTAAAATAACAAAAATTTAAAAATTTAAACAGCATTGAGACAAATTTTCCTTTACCTTTTTCTCTTTCATTTTCTTTCTTTCTTATAAAGCAAAACAAAACTTTTAAAAAAGGCCTTTGTCCTTAGCATTGTTTAATTTCGTTATTTCAATTAATTTACTTTTCCTACTCTAATTTAAAGTATATCATACTAATTGCTATTGAACTGGATTAAATTAATCCAAATAGCACTACTCAAATATTAAATGCATTCAAACCACTCATAACAATAAATCAAAGTTATTGTAGAAAATAGAATTCAAGGCTGGTAAGCTGCTCTCAATATAGTAATCTCTAGACATGTGAATGCAACTAATTAATGAGTAATGACTTTTATAGTTCCAAATGTCATATGGAAAATACGTGAGAATACATATTCTAAGTCTTCCAAGTCAATGCTTCTCTTAATTCCAAGTCTTTTTAACTTTAATGGCTCACAATTATTGATTTTTTTTCCTTCCAATTAAGAATATTACTTTTTCCAATTAAGAATATCACAATCATTGAAAATTATCATCACCTGATATTATGTTCGACTGACTAAAAAAAATTATTTATTCTTTTTATAATTTTTCTTTTACATACCTATTACCAGTAATAACTTTTTTTTTCTTTGTACTAATAATAACTTTTAATTATTCCATCCGTTTCTAAATAGATGTTGTTTTAGAGAAATTTTTTTATTCTAATTTATATGTCATTTTAAAATTTCAATAAAGTATTTATTATTATTTTTTAATTTTACCCTTCGTTTATTCTCGACTAAACATTTTGCATTAATTATTTTTATTTCTTTACATCAAAATCAATAAAGGATATTTTAGTATTTTTATCTTATAATTATGACAATTTAATAACTTTATTAATTTATGTACCGAAACCTTAAACAATAAATATTATGGAACAGAGGGAGTAAGTTGTAAGGAATTTTTTTAAATAATTGATAATATATGATTTTTTTTTATTATATAGGTGATGTTTGGATTAGAGCAAGTGAATGAAGGAATATACACAATTGTTGGATTGTGCTATTTTTCTCCTTTGGCTTCCTTTTTTTGGTTGAACAATTTGTGGATTTTAATAACATATGATTTGTTAAAATTCTTTATTTTTTTTAATTAAGTCTAAGGATTTAAAATCCCACATGATAGGTAAAATTTTAACATTCCCACGATTTTTACATATGTAAATTTTTTTATTTTCAAAATTGCAATTGTAAATTCATGGATTTTTATTTTCATACCAAATAAGATATTTTAACATTTTGTACATTTTACATTTCATGTATTTCACATTCCTTACATATTAAATATTCCCTTCATTTCACATTTCCTCTATCCAAATGTGCTCATAGTTTTTGTGGTACACATATTTAGATAAAACTAGTTCTTTTAGTACATGTTAAAAACACTAGTTATACCTAAATATTAAAAACACTAGTTATATCTAAATGTTTTCTCAACCTTTTCTTTTTTTAACAAAGTTGTATTTAAAAAAATCTAAAATACAACTCCCTGTTTATCAAAATCATGAAAATTATTTTCTATTTTGAAAAGAGGAAATTATTTCCTTAAAAATGGCTAAATTTTTCATTGATCAGAAAAATATTTTTCATTGATTAGTTTTTCAAAGCGTTCCAAACATCAGAAAATAAAGAAAATGTTTTTCAAAAAAATATTTTTTACAAAACATTCGAAGCTTTAAGCACGAAAAATGTTAATTTTCAAATGATAATGATAAGAACTAAAATATTAAACACATCCAAACCACTCTTAACAATAAATCAAAGTTATTGTAAAAGTAAAATTCAAGGCTTGTAAGTTGCTCTCAATATAGTAATCTCAAAACTTGTTAGGGACATCATATTATACAAAAATTAACAAATTCAAAAATTTAATTAAACAAAAAATAAATTTAAACACTAAAATAACAAAAATTAAAAAATAATTTGTTTGTTTTAAATATAGGACTAAATTATACACAAACTATATAATTGGGAAATCAAATAACAAGTTGATTGGTTAATAAAAGTATGTAAGAATTTGATTTCTTTCTATTGTGAAATGAATTATTTTATTAGAGTAATTAATAACCTTAATATGCATATACACCTTTAGCTTGATTGTTTACTGAAATTCAGATAGAAAAAAGAGTTTGTAGATGATGATATCACGTTTGCTAAAGAACAAAGCCAAGAAGATTGACAAGGGTGTAATGAAGTAATATTTGTGTTTCATAAGATTTTGGCTACAAGGCAAGGATTTGAAATTTTTTTTATTGATTTAATTTTTTTTATTCTTATATACCATTTAAATTTTTTTTTTATTTCATTGTTTTACCTTTCAAATAAATAAATATAATTCGCACAATGGATGGGCATGATAACTATATGTATATATCCTAAATAAAATTTAGACAAATAAGAGTTGAAGAAAATAACATTATACAATTTGCATTCAAAAAAGTGATTAACGTGTTTGAGAAAATTCCCAAAAATTATTAAGTCACATGTTAGACATCACTTTATTCCCACATTTCTCACTTTCACATTTACTTTTAGCAAAGTAATTATTAATTTTTCACAAGTCATGCAGCAAGTCGTCGTTTATAGTCTTAAAAAATGCTTTTCAAAAAAAAAAATATTTTTCACAAAACAACCGAAGCTTTAAGTACAAAAGAGTGTTAATTTTCAAATGATATTGATAAGAACTAAAATATTAAACGCATATAAACCACTCCTAACAATAAATCAAAGTTATTGTAGAAAGTAGAATTCAAGGCTGGTAAGTTGGTGTCAATATAGTAATCTCTAGACTTGATAATGCGACTAATTAATGAGTAATGACTTTTACGTTTTCAAGTATTGTGTGAAAAATACGTGAGAATACATATTCCAAGTCTTTTCAAATCAATGCTTCAAGTCGTGCAGCAAGTCATCGTTTATAGTCTTAAAAAATGCTTTTCACAAAAAAATATTTTTCACAAAACAATCGAAGCTTTAAGTACAAAAGAGTGTTAATTTTCAAATGATATTGATAAGAACTAAAATATTAAACGCATCTAAACCACTCCTAACAATAAATCAAAGTTATTGTAGAAAGTAGAATTCAAGGCCGGTAAGTTGGTCTCAATATAGTAATCTCTAGACTTAAGAATGCGACTAATTAATGAGTAATGATTTTTACGTTTTCAAGTATCGTGTGGAAAATACATGAGAATACATATTCCAAATCTTTTCAAGTCAATACTTCCCTTAATTCCAAGTCTTTTTAACTTTAATGACTGTCTAACATTGCATGAATTACTATCACAATCATTGATTTTTTTTGGTCTTCCAATTAATTAAGAATATTAGTACTTCTTCCAATTAAAAATACAATAATGCTTCTTGGATCAATTTGATCCCAATCAATAGGGGTATATTAGACATTTTCATCATTTAATGAAGAATATTATTGTCATTTCAATGTTATAGTAAAAAAACTTGCCTATAATACTCTTAGATAAAAAATTAAGATTTTCATATTTTAATTAAATTTTAGTCTCTTTTTTCAATAAAAGACTTTTGAACTTATAATTTATGTTAATAAATAATTATAATCTCTTTCTTCATTAAAATACTTTGAAATTTACAAGTTGTGTAAATTGGTTAAAAATAAAATACCATTGAACAATCATCTCTATTTACAAGTTGTGTAAATTGGTTAAAAATAAAAATAAAAAGAAAATACCATAAGAACAACAATTTTTAGTGAAAATAAAGAACTATAAATAAAAAAAAAATTTACTTCATCTCTAAATGAAAATCAAGAAAAAGAGAAAAACAATTATATTGTTTAATTTCTATTGGAAATCAATAACAAGAGCAAAAAATTTTACTTCATCAAAATAAATAAAGTTAAAAAATGTAAAAAATTGTATGATTTAGTAAAAGTTATGTAGTAGCATTATTGATATAATTTCAATTTAATCAAAATATAATTAATAAAATATAATAAAAATTTAAATATAGTTAGTATGGATCATGATGTAGCAAAATTACTATAAGTTTAGCATAATCACAATTTATTTGATTAATAAAAAATTTTAGTATAATCATAATGTAGTACCATTTGTTTAAGTTTAATTTAACTAAAGTTCAATTGGTAAAAATATAATATTTGATAATAGTATGGAACTTTAATTAAAGTCCAATTGATAAAAAATTATGATTTGATTAACATATAATATATTGTGGCATTATTACTATTAATTTTATTGAATCAAAATCTAATTGAACAAAACCTAAGACTTGATTTATATATAACATGATATGGCACTATTACTATTAGTTTAATTGAATTGAAATCTAATTGATAAAATTTATGAACTTGATTAACATAGAATATAATGTAGTACTATTACTACTAGTTTAATTGAATAAAAATCCAATTGTTAAAAAATAAAAATTTAATTAATATAGAACATCATATGGCTTTATTGATGATAATTTAATGTTAATCAAAGTTCATTTATATAATACTAAAATTTATTGTATAATTTTCACATTATATAATAATTATATGATAATTACACTATCGGTAATAGATTAATTAAAGTCCAATAAATCAATACTTAAATTTTAATTTAAATCTTAAATTTTAATTTTAATTATCATATTATATAATAATAATATGATAATTAAATAATTTTTCATCATTAAATTAATTATTAATTTAGTAAAATAGTTAATTTGATTGCATGGCACTGCAGGATCCCTTGCAACTAATATTGCGAATCTCTGAAATTTTTTTGCAACTATGTTTAATTAATAAATACAAGCTATTAAAAATTATTTTAATATATAATTTAATTTAATTGCACATATATTAATAAAAAATTCTAAAAATAATTAAATAATTTTTTCAAATTAGTTATAAAACGGTTTTCTTTATTTTCAATTTATCCCAATATATTTATTAAAGATATGAAGATATAATCAGTCAAAAACTAATTTAACTTTAAGATTTTTTATTTTATAATAAAATAATTATTGTCTACATTAATTCATATCAAATTTCAACGTATTGGTCTGAAAATTTATAAAACTAAATTTATTATTTACCTTGATTAGATATAAAGATTATATATGTCTTTTAACGCATTGAATGAATGGATTAAATGCATGTAATCTGGATTAAATTGATTCAAATAGCATTACTCTTAAAAATAGTACTATTGCAATCATTGATTTTTCTTTTTTCAATTAAGAATAAGTAATAAATTGAATCTTGAAAGTTCTTTCTTCATATCAATAGATGAAATTGTATTTTTCTATGCATCCCCATTGCTACTCCAATGAAAACTTCTTACATATTCACAATATGATAAATGTTCCCAAAACAATGAAAGTTACTAATTTGACCTTCATAACTAGAGTGTAAACAATGAAAGTTCACTTTTCTTTTTTCACTTGTCCTAAATTGTAATCCATTTTCTTTTTCAATAGAATAATTTATTTATTTATTTTCTAATACGCCTTTATTTAATATACATCTTTATCTATATGAGTCATTCAATTTTATTGTATCATTTAATATTATTGAAGGGCTATATTAAGAAAATACTAGTAAAATTTATTGATTTAATTACATTAACCATATTTTTTTTAATTTGTGCAAAAGTCAAAACATGCTTATTTTTATGGGAGAAGGGAGTAGAATTCAAGATTTGTAAGATGCTCTCAATATAATCTCTAGACTTGGGAATGCCACTAATTATGTTTCCAATTATCGCATGGAAAATACATGAGAATACATACTGCAAGTATTTCCAAGTCAATGCTTCTCTTAGTTTCCAAGTCATTGCATATATTGCTATCACAATCATTCATTTTTTTTCTTTTCAATTAAGAATATTACTATCGCAATTATTAATTTTTCTTCTTCCAATTAAGAATTATTAATAAATTGAATGTTGAAAGTCTTTTCTTCGTACGTGTGTGTGTATATATATATATATTACTATCAATAGATGAAATTATACTTTTCTATGCATCCACATTGCTACTCCAATACATATATATATATATATATATATATATATATATATATATATATATATATATATATATATATATATATATATATATATATATATATATATATTTATTTATTTATTTGACAAGATTTATTGAAAAAAAGAGGATTTTTCTTCTATTGTATAATTTGTAATGTTATTTCGGTTTATTTTACCTCTCATAAATAAATTTATTCTCATGTTCATAATATATTTATTCACTTTTTTTTGAAATTTTGAAAAGTTTTACTCTATTTATATTTTTTTTATTTTATTATTATCTTCCATAACGCTTTTTTATAACATTTTCCATAGAGCATTTTTAAGAGCGTGTACTTATTTTAGTTGATTATTTTTACCTACTGTATCTGAACATTCTACGTACTTTACTTTGTAACCATTTTGCTTCGTATTCATTTTCGATGGCGATTTCATAATGTCTCAAATATCTATTAATTAATTAAACCCTAATTAACCTTTTTATGTATACCTAAAAAAGGCCTTTGTCCTTAGCATCGTTTAATTTTATTATTTTTATTAATTTACTTTTCCTATTCTAATTTAAAGTATATCACACCAATTTTTGTTAATTTGTTTGTTTTAAATATAGACTAAATTATACAAAAAACTATAATTCGGAAATCAAATAACAAGTTGATTGGTTAATAAAATAATTTTGAATTTAATATGTAATAAGTAATTTTATTTATTGTCTTAAAATTATTTTAAATTTTTTTAAAAAAATATAATTCGCACAATGGATGGGCATGAGACTAGTTGATAGCTATATGTATATATCCTAAATAAAATTTAGACAAATAAGAGTTGAAGAAAATATCAAGACATAAATAAAATAACTACGATGCATGTTAGTCAATGTAAGAATAGTCATAGTAAATACATCCATGATGTTGTGGCTCACCAAATATTCTTTCAAATGTTTAACTCATTCCAACGCGCAATAAATTACTCTATAAATAGCATTGATGCTCATTCAGATTTTTGTCAACTTCATTTTAGATTTGATTCTTTTGTGAAAACAAACATGGGCTTGGGTTGTTCATTCTGGTTCACTCAATTTCTCTGCCTCCTTTTATTTCAAGCTACCTGTTCTGTCACTCCGTCTTCCAATATTAATTCGAAACCACTCTGCCACCATGAACAGAGCCATGCCTTGCTCCAATTCAAAAATTCCTTCTCCATTAGCATTTCTGCTTCTGATGGAAATCCCCCATATGTTCTTCCTTATCCCAAGACAGATTCTTGGAAAGAGGGTACAAACTGTTGTTTGTGGGATGGGGTCACATGTGATTTAGAAACTGGTAATGTAATTGAGCTTGACCTTTCTTGCAGTATGCTTTATGGTACCTTTCATTCCAATAGTTCTCTTTTCTTCCTTAAAAATCTTCAAAAACTTGACCTCTCTTGCAATGATTTCAATAGTTCCCAAATTTCATCTCGATTTGGCCAATTTTTAAATCTGACATATCTTAATTTAAATAACTCTGTTTTTTATGGCCAAGTTCCATCAAAAATCTCTCATCTATCAAGTTTGGTTTCACTTGATCTCTCTTGGAATTATCTCACATTAGAAACTGATACTTTTAACAAGCTTGTTCAAAACCTAACTAAGCTAAGCCAACTCAGTTTGAATTATGTAAACATGTCCATGGTTGCACCTACTTCCTTCATGAATTTGTCTGCTTCTTTGTCATCTCTCCAACTTCGTTTCTGTTCTTTGCAAAGAAATTTCTTAAAAATTGTTCATCTACCAACAAGATTGCATTCACTTGATCTCTCTCGTAATGATTTCATTTTAGACACAACTAGTTTGGACAAGTTTGTTGAGAATCTGTCCAATCTAAGAGAAATTGACTTGAGCTATGTAAATATGTCTTCGGTAGCACTTAATTCCTTGATGAATTTGTCTTCCTCTTTGTCATTTCTCAAACTCAGATATAGTGGCTTACGAGGAAACTTTCCAGACAACATTCCCTTATCCAAATTGGTTTCACTTAATCTATTAGGTAACTCTAACTTGACAATAGATACAATAGCATTCAATAAGCTTGTTAAAAACCTACCCCATCTTAGAGAGGTTGATTTGAGCTTTGTTAATATGTCTTTGGTTGCACCTATTTCCTTGATGAATTTGTCATCTTCTTTGACATCTCTCGTACTCTGGAATTGTAAATTGCAAGGGGAATTCCCAGGTAATATTCTTCAACGACCATCCCTCCAAAAACTTGATTTATTTGGCAACAATAACCTTACTGGCTCTCTTCCAAAGTCCAATTGGAGTAGTTCCCTCCAATTCTTAGATCTTTCTTTCACAAAAATTCCTATATATGTGGAACCTCATTTTATCAATAATCTGAGGTCTCTAAAAATATTGGGTCTTCGCAGTTGCAATTTTATTAATTCAAAAAATCTAGCATTGTTTGGTAAACTAACGCAACTCACTTTATTGGACCTTTCACATAACAATTTCAGTAGTCAGATTCCATCCTCACTTGGAAACCTTAAAAATCTCACTTTATTGTCTCTCTCATCTAATCATTTCAGTGGTCAGATTCCATCTTGGTTAGCACAACTTAAGCAGCTCTATGATTTAGATCTTTCCAACAACAGTCTTAGCGGTCCAATTCCTTCCACATTAGGTAGTCTTTCAAGTTTAACTTCTCTTGATTTATCTAGTAATTTACTCAACGAAAGTATACCATCCTCCTTATTTGCACTACCAAATTTACTGAACTTGTACCTTCAAAACAACCAATTTCTCAGTCCTATAGGTCAATTCCAAAGCAATTCATTGTACTACATTGATTTGAGCTATAACAAGTTGCACGGACAAATTCCCAATTCAATTTTCCGTCTTCCCAAGTTGAGAGCTCTTTTTCTTTCATCCAATGACAATTTGACAGGAGAGATTTCTCCTTCAGTTTGCACGCTACAGTCCCTTGAAATTTTAGACTTATCCAATAATAGCTTAACTGGATTCATTCCACAATGTTTGGGAAATTTCAGCAATAGCCTCTCCGTGTTGCATCTGGGTATGAATAAATTTTGGGGTAATATCCCTCCAACATTTTCAAAAGATAATGGCTTGAGATATTTGAACCTAAATGGCAATAAGTTACAAGGGGGAATTCCAGTATCTATCATCAATTGTACAAATTTGGAAATTTTAGATCTTGGCAATAATGAGATAGATGACATGTTCCCCCATTTCTTGGCAACTCTTCCAGAGCTTCAAATTCTTGTGCTCCATTTCAATAAACTTCATGGTTCGATCAAAAATAGTTTCACTTTCAGCTGTTCATTTCCTAAGTTACGAGTTTGCGACCTCTCCAACAACAATTTGAGTGGACATTTGCCAATAAATTATTTAGATAATTTTGAAGGAATGATCAAAATTGATCAAAATATGAAATACATGAGAGAAAAAAATTTCTCTTATGATTATTCAGTGGCATTGACATTAAAAGGATTGGAGATTAAGCTAGAAAGAATCCAAACTATGTTCACAACCATTGATTTATCAAGCAATAAATTCACAGGGGATATTCCATGGTCGATTGGGAAGCTTAAATCACTTAAGCAACTCAATCTTTCTCATAATTGCCTCTCTGGCAACATTCAACCATCATTGAGCAATTTGACCAATCTAGAATCGTTAGATCTCTCTTCAAATTTGCTTAGTGGGAGAATTCCTATGCAATTGGTAGATCTAACATTCCTTCAAGTCTTTCGTGTTTCATATAACCAACTTGAAGGACCCATTCCAAAAGGAAAACAGTTCAACACATTTGATAATAGTTCATATGAAGGAAACAAGGGATTATGCGGATTTCCACTTCAAAGACAATGTAATTATGGTGATAGGCAACTTGCTCCTTTAGAACAAGAAGATTCAAAGTCTGAAAATGGATTTGGATGGAAAGCTATTTTGATAGGGTATGTATATGGACTTGTATTTGGTCTCACAATGGGATATCTCATGTTTAAAACAAGAGAACCTATGTGGTTTGTGTGGATAGTTTGAATTCTCATTGACTCAAAAGGCAAAAAAGCCTAACAAGAACACTTGCAAGTTTTACGAAAGAAGAAACTAGTTGATGCAGTTGATGTTTTATGTAAGTTTTCACCATGTTTGCAATGTTTTATGTAAGTTTTCACCATGTTTGTAAAACCTTTTTTTTTTTTTAATGTTTCTTCCTTATAGCTAAATATTGTGTGCTTTTATTATTGTCAAAATATTTTTATTGCTTTTGAATTACTTTTAAGGAAAAAGATAGTAAGTTGCATTGATGTGAAGGCCTACTAAAAATTAAAAAGAGTACTCCAAGTATAATAATCCCTAACAAAACATTATTTTAATTCATTTGAATTTATTTGATATTATTTATATACCTGCGCGATGCACAAACTGTTTCTATTTTTTTGTTTCTATTAATACATATTGGACTTAGTAGAATTGTGATCCTAATCCAAATCTAATTGTGATCCTAATCCATTTGATATGGGAGAGAAAAAGAGAATATGTGGTATACCAGCCATGAAAAACCTAAAAACATAAATTAAATCAAAATATAAAATACTAATGCAAAAAAATTGAAAATTATGCATCCTTGATACCTATGTGTCAAAAATAAATACACATGTAAAAAAAATTCCTATATATAAGAAATAAGTACACATATAAAAAAAAAAATTATGCCTCTGAATTTATATATATAGATATAGACATAGATATAGATTAAGACTTAAACTGCTTTATTAAAAAATATTATTTTAAATATCATTGAACCAAACAATTTCTGAATCTTATTTATAGTTTTGAAACTTTTAGATTAAATAATATAAAATTTTATTTTGAAACAAAATCTAATAACTTCTTATAAACATTTTTCTTTATGATGTTTTCATTAACTAAAGTTAATGATTCAACACCAAACAAATTATAATGGCCTGACCTAAAATGATTAACCTAAATTATATAAATATTAATTAGCTAGACCTTATAAACCATTTCCTTTTCCTATCCCAAATCAATGTCAGCTGCTCAAGCACCTTAAGTAGGTCCACGTCGCAATTTTGCTAGCTGGTTCACATTTGTAACTAGGCTTGGGCCACTAGCTCATTATCAGCCTTGGGTCACGGATAGCTCTTTCCTTGTGTGATTAGTAACTCCACATAATCTAATGAGGAAATTATATGCTATAGCATTTTTTTTACAAAAATATATTTTTTAGCCTCACTTTTTTCTTTATACATTTTTAGCCTATATTGTTATCTTTTATAACTTTTTTTCTTTTCTTTCATTTGTACCCCCCACTTACCGTACTATGCATATGTTGTACATTTATTTTCTTCCACATATGCTAAAAATCCATTTGAGTTGATTATGTTGTTGCCAACCTACCTGAAATTATGGGGCCAAACTATAATTTATAGTTCCTATGGGCTATATTCATTATTTATTTTATTCATTCCTTCATATGAATGATATTTTCTAGTTATATTTATTAACTTTTTTATTTGACCAAAAAAACTTTTTTATTTATTCTATTTATATTTATATTTATTAACTTCAATAAATGAAAGTTAATAAGTCTAGCTCTCCATAACTCTAGGTAAAACTCAATTTGCTACCTGACTTTTGGCCAAATTTGTGATGTGAATCTTATAAATCAAATAAATCTAACAACATTTTCAAGTAACTCTTTATATGAATCAAATTTTATTATAAAGAGTCATCTAAAAAAATAAAACTCAAATTGACTCTTTATCTTTTAAAAATAATGTTAAATTTTATAATAATGTATATTATTTGTTGTAATTTGTTCATTCTTTTTTTTTTTTATATATATATAAGAGATTAGCATTTATAATTTATATCATATGCTATAAATTGTTTGCTTTGATTCATAAGTTATTTTTGTATATGTAAGCCATGTATAAATAGTATTAGCTACTGATTATATACTAAAAAAAATTGAATTTTATAGTAATGTATACTGTTTGTTGTTATTTATTTCTTTCTTATAAGATATTAGTATTTCTAATTTATTCATATGTTATAAATTATTTGCTTTGATTCATGAGCTATTTTTGTAAATTTAAGTTATGTATAAATAATATTAGATACTTATCATAAACTAAAAAAATACTGAATTTTTATAGTAATGTATATTGCTTATTGTTATTTGTTCCTCCTTTTTTTTTTTAAAAAAAATATAAGAGATTAATGTTTCTAATTTATAACACATGCTATAAATTATTTGCTTTTGATTCATGAATTATTTTTATAAATTTAAGCTATGTATAAACAGTATTATATACTAAAAAAATATTGAATGTTATAGTAATGTATACTAGTTGTTGTTATGTGTTCTTTTTATTTTTTTTCCTTTTATAAGAGATTTGTGTTTCTAATTTATATAATATGTTATAAATTGAATATATATGATACTTTATGACATACAATTGCTTGCTTTGATTAAAGAAGCTAGTTTTTGTAAATTTGCATGCTATATAAACAGTATTAGATACTAATTATATGCTAAGTAGATACTTAATATTATGGCAATATATATTGTTTGATGTTATTTGTTATTTTTTTATTCTTTTATAAGAGATTTGAATTCTAATTCATACTATATGCTAGTACTAACAAATAATGCTTATGTAGTAATTTTTTTTTCAATCTTATTCAACAGATGCTATTGTGTTGCTTTTCTATTTTTTTTAGAAAAAAAAATTATTGTTTCAAATTCTTAGTATGTAGAAATAATATTACATACTAGAAATAATATTAGATACTACTAGCATGCTGATCCAATGAGAAACAAATTGAAACATAATCGAAAGTTCTTGAGTATCCATTTATTCAATGGTTAGTTGATTTTAAGTATGCATACTTACTCAGTCCACTTGCCAATGTTGATTAAAAGATATCTATTAGAAAAAGATTAATTTATACTATTAAAACTAAAATTTAGCAATTTCTAATTTTTTATAAATTTTATTTCCCTATTATATTATATGTTAATGATCAAATATTAATAGTATTAATGAAATTATTATTTAAGCTTCAAATACAATGTGAAAAAAAAAATCATAAACTCTTTTTGGGGAAAACGTAAAGTTATTTGATAATTTTTTGTCTAAAAAATGCTAATTAATTAGAATGATATGATAAGTTTTTTATTATTTAAATCTGCTTAAGTTTAATTGAACCATTTAAACATTTGTTTAGATTTTTAAATTTAAAAAAAATAAAAAACGAAAAATCAATGTATTGGTTTATTGATTTTTGGGATGTTGGGTTTAGGTTTGTGGCCATGTGTTAGTTTATTGATTGATGGGTTGTTGGATTTAGGGCAGCGGCCAATTCCTAAACAAAGAATAAATTTATAAACAAAAAGTGAAGTTGAAGCTATTTTGGTAGTAAAATTTCAGCCTGTAAAAAAATATTTTGTTGGTTTTCGATCTAATTGTGTAAAAATCCCTTATATAATTCTAAGGTGACTCTAATATAATTTGTAATGGCCCCTCCCAAAACTGACTCCAAATAACATATTGTTTTAACGCTCAGTCCCATCCTAAATGATACCCAAATTATATAGATAGTAACTAGCTGGATCTCATAAACCATTTCCTTTTCCTATCCCAAATTGATGTGGAATTCTTTAAGCTGTTCAAGGCATGCACCTCTGTAGGTGTGGCTTGTTACACATACCCTTTAAATGGCACTATGGGATAGCTTCTCTAAATGTTGGACCTTCACGAACTCCAGTTCTAAGATTAAACATTTGTGTATGTTGGAATGATATGGTCATCTAGCCCCAAAAAAAAAAAAAAAAATTCGGATGGTTGTATATTAATTTGGTATGTTAATATCAATGATAATTTATTAATTTTGAAATTATAAATCTTATTAAATATATCTTTGAAAAGCATCTTGTTGGTAATCTATTATTTATAAATAAATAAAATCTTTATTTTTCAAACAATGCTATAATATTTCATTAAAAAAGCTTTTGGCCAATTCAGTGTTCAGTGTTCATATTGGTTGGTTTTATTTGGGTCAAAATTATTTGATTTAATATTTTTTATTATTGTTGGTTTGTAAAATTCCCACATCGGAAATTTGAGGAAAAATTGGAAGGAGTCTTTAGTTATAAATAGACTCCTCCTCCCTTTAGTTTTTCTCATCCCAAAATTACTTCTTTTCTATATTTAGGCAATTTTATTCTCTCTCTCTTTTGTAAAATTTTTTCAATTAGTGAAATATTATTTTGGTAGTGTCCGAAGACGTAGGCAAAATTGGCCAAATCTCGTTAAATTTCTGGTGTTCTCTTTATGTTATTTTATGTTTATTTAATAGCTATTGTCGGGTATAGTAGTTGTAAATTATTGTGCTATTAAAATTACTTGTCTTGATAAAATTCTATCTGAGGAGTGTGGTTTTTAAGTGGGACCGTTGTAACCCTACCATTTTTTCCTGGGAATTTACCTTGGGGTGATTTTTAGTACAATCGTTTTCACTCTAGTCATCTGAATGTTCTCTAGGTGAATTTTATTATTATTGGTGAAAATTAACCCGAATTTCACAATAATTGGTATAAGAGCTCTTGGTTTATTTTAGTATGCTCTGTGGTTGCGGCTTAAGCTGATCTTTCACATTAAAAAAAAATTTCTTGGGCTAATTGGCGTTCTGCATTGACAGCTATTAAATAAAATTTGCAGCAGAAATGGCAGACAATACAAAAGCATCCACATCTTCATCATCGTCAATTTTGGCAAGAACTATTATAACAAATGTCAGATTTGCAGTGGAGATTTTTTATGGCACCGGTCATTTCGGCATGTGGCAAAGTGAGGTTCTAAATGCTCTTTTTTAGCAAGGTCTAGACATTGCCATTGAAGAAGAGAAACCAGAGGAAGTTGAGGAGAAAGAATGGAAGACTATTAATAGATTGGCATGTGGTACAATTCAATCGTGTCTTTCTAGAGAGCAGAAGTATGCATTTTTGAAAGAAACTTCTGCAAATAAATTGTGGAAGGCACTAGAGGAGAAGTTCTTGAAGAAAAGTAGTCAGAACAAGCTCTATATGAAGAAGAGATTGTTCCGCTTTAATTATGTACCCGGTACCACTATGAATGATTACATTACCAGCTTTAATTAGCTGGTGACTGATTTGATGAATATGGATGTGACTTTTAATGACGAAGATCTGGCTCTGATGTTGGTGGGATCGCTTCCTGATGAGTTTGAGTACCTTGAAACTACTCTACTTCATGGGAAGGTTGTTGTGTCTCTAAGTAAAGTAACTGCTGCCTTGTATAGTTATAAATTGAGAAAGAAATAAAAGCAACAAAATACAAGTGTAGAAGTAGAAGCTCTTATTGTTAAAGGACGATCGAAGAGTCAGAATAAAGGAAGGAGAAGGAGATCAAAGTCAAAATCCAGACTGAGTAAAGATGAATGTGCCTTTTGTCAAGAAAAAGGCATTGGAAGAAAGATTGTCCCAAGCTAAAGAATAAAGGCAAACCTGAAAAGGGAAAGGCTGTCTCAGAGTCAAATGTAGCTGAGTATGATGATGCAGGTTCAGACTTCTCATTTGCTGCTAAACCATCAACCAGCAGTTCAAGCTCATGGTTGCTAAATTCAGCTTGTAGCCACCATATGACCCCAAATAGAGAATGGTTCATTGATTTTCAAGAACTAAAAGGTAGAGTTATCAATACAGCAAATAATTCTCCTCTTGACACACATAGGATTGGTTCAATTTGCTTGAGGAATCAGGATGGATCAATCAGAACCTTAACAGGTGTTCATTATGTGCCGGATTTAATGAGAAATCTCATCTCTGTGGGAACCTTAGAGTCAAAAGGTTTAGAAGTAAGAGCGAAGGATGGGATAATGAGGATTATCTCTGGAGCACTTGTGATAATGAAGGGAATTTGAAAAAGAAACAATGTGTATTACTTTTTGGGTAGTACAATTGTTGGGACAGCAGCAATAACAACTTCTACTAATGATCAGGAGTCAGAAGCAACAAGGTTATAGCATATGCATTTAGGGCATGCTGGAGAAAAATCCTTAAAATTACTGACAGATCAAGGATTATTGAAAGGAGCACGGGCTTGCAAATTGAATTTTTGTGAGCATTGCATTAAAGGGAAGAAGACAAGGGTGAAATTTGGAACAGCAATCGATGATACTGAGGGTATTTTGGATTATGTTCATTCAGATGTATGGAGGCCTTCCAAGACAACTTCTTTGGGAGGAAACACTATTATGTTACTTTGTTGATGATTTTTCCCAAAGAGTTTGGGTGTATACAATGAAAATGAAAGATGAGGTGTTGGGAATTTTTCTTAAATGGAAAAAGATGATAGAGACTCAAACAGGTAGAAAAGTCAAACGTTTTCGTACAAACAATGGTGGAGAGTTCAAAAATGATCCATTTTTGAAAGTCAGTGAAGATGAAGGTATTGTCAGGCATTTCATCGTCAGAAATACACCACAATAAAATGGGGTGGCAGAGCATATGAACCGGACATTGCTGGAGAAGGTTTGGTGTATGTTGTCCAATGCTGGGTTGGGCAAAGAATTTTAGGCTGAGGTTTTGGTATATTCTTGTCACCTTATCAACCATTTACCATCAACTGCTATTGGTGGTAAGACACCATTGGAAAAATGGTTTGGAAAACCTGTTACAAATTATGATTCCTTACATGTGTTTGGTTCCACTGCATATTATCATGTTAAGGAGTCCAAACTGGATCCAGGAGCAAAGAATGCAATCTTTATGGGGATCACCTCTGGTGTAAAAGGCTATCGTCTTTAGTGTCCAGAGACAAAGAAAGTAATCTTCAGTAAGGATGTTACCTTTAATAAATCTACCATGTTGAGAAAGGTAACTGATGAACAGATAAATGGTACTCCACAGCAGATGGAGGGTACTTCCAAACAGGTGGAGTTTGATGGTAATAGAATTGTCTTAGCCAATTAAAAAAACTGATGATGACTCTTCTATGGTAGAAGAAGAGTCAAATGAAGAAGAGGTTCAAACCCAAAAACCTCCACAGCAATATGAATCAATTACACTAAGAAAGGGAAAGAGGACCATTAGACAACCTGCTCGTTATGCTGATATGGTCTCTTCTACATCACCAATTGCAATTAATGATGTTTCTACCACATTTAATGAAGCAGTTCAAAGTTCAAAATAGAAAAAGTGGAGGATCGCCATGAATGAAGAAATGCAGTCCCTTCAAAAGAATCATGCATGGAAACTAGCTAGTCTTTCGAAGGGAAAGAAGGCAATTGGTTACAAATGGGTATATGCAAAGAAAGATGGATTTCCTAACAAGGATAATGTTCACTACAAAGCAAGATTGGTGGCTAAAGGCTACGCTCAGATGGAGGGAGTTGATTATAATGAAGTATTTTCTCCAGTTGTAAAGCATTCCTCCATCAGAATTTTGTTGGCTTTGGTAGCATAATTGGATTTGGAACTAGTTCAGATGGATGTAAAAACTGCATTTTTCCATGGAAACTTTAATGAGAAAATCTATGTGACTCAGTCAGATGGATTCAAAGTTGCTGAAAAAGAAAAGATGGTATGCAAATTGGAAAAATCGCTATATGGATTGAAGCAATCTCCAAGGTAGTGGTACAAGCGATTTGATAAGTTTATGATAGCGCAGAAGTATATGAGAAGCAAGTATGATCATTGTGTGTATTTACGCAAGCTACGAGACAGATCCTATATATATCTTCTTCTTTATATTGATGATATATTGATAGCTTCTAGGAGTCAGACAGAAATTGAGAAATTAAAGACTCAATTGAACAGGGAGTTTGAGATGAAGGATCTCGGTGAAGCAAAAAAGATTCTCGACATGGAGATTTCAAGAGATAGGAAATTGGGGAGGCTTTGTTTATCTCAGAAAGAATATCTGAGCAAGGTACTAAAACATTTTGGCATGAATGAGAAGTCAAAACCAGTTAGTACACCACTTGCTCCTCATTTCAAGCTTAATGCATCCATGTCACCAAAGAATGATGCAGAACGAAAATACATGTCAAAAGTACCATATGTAAGTGCTGTTGGTAGCTTGATGTATGCAATGGTGTGTACGAGGCCCGATATTTCACAAGCAATTGGGGTTGTAAGTAGGTATATGCATGATCCTGGAAAGGAGCATTGGCAAGCTGTGAAATGGATTCTACGGTATATTTTGAACACCGTAGATGTTGGTTTGGTATTTCAACAGGACAAGCAAGAAGGTCAGCGTATAGTTGGGTATTGTAGTTCTGACTATGCAGGTGATTTGGACAAACGTCGATCAACTACTGGTTATGTGTTTACTTTTGCAAAGGCACCAGTTAGTTGGAAGTCCACTTTACAATCAACAATAGCTTTGTCTACTATAGAGGCAGAGTATATGGCAATTACTGAGGCTGTAAAGGAGGCAATTTGGCTTCAAAGGTTCCTTGGTGAACTGGAAATAGAACAAAAGCACATCAAAGTACATTGTGACAGTCAGAGTGCTATTCATTTAGCAAAGAACCAGGTTTATCATGCAAGGACAAAGCACATTGATGTTCGATATCACTTTGTACGGGAGATTCTAGAAGAATGTGGAGTCATAATCCAGAAGATTCGGACTACTGAGAATCCTGCTGATATGTTGACAAAAGTAGTTATAGTTATCAAGTTCCAACACTGTTTGGACTTGATTAATGTCATTAGAATTTGAAGCTTGGCGCTTCAAAACGCATTAGATGACACTATTGAAATTTGGATTTGTGAGAGAATTGTTTGGAATTTTCCAAGGTGGAGATTTGTTGGTTTGTAAAATTCCCACATCGGGAATTTGAGGAAAAAATGAGAGGAGTCTTTAGTTATAAATAGACTCCTCCTCCATTTAATTTTTCTCATCCAAAAATTGCCCCTTTTCTGTATTTAGGCAATTTTATTCTCTCTCTCTCTCTCTCTTTTGTAATATTTCTTCAATTAGTGAAATATTATTTTAGTACTGTCCGAGGACGTAGGCAAAATTGGTCAAATCTCATTAAATTTCTAGTGTTCTCTTTATGTTATTTTATGTTTATTTAATAGCTATTGTCGGGTATAGTTGTTATAAATTATTGTGTTATTAAAATTACTTATCTTAGTAAAATTCTATCTAAGGAGTGTGATTTTTAAGTGGGACCGTTGTGACCCCACCATTCTTTCCTAGGAATTTACCTTGGGATGATTTTTAGTACAATCGTTTTCACTATAGTCACCTAGATAATAGTTTTCTAGGTAAATTTTGTTATTATTGGTGGAAATTAACCCGAATTCCACAACAATTATCACTTGTACATTATTCCTTAAAAAAATGTTTATTAGCCAACTTTTTTATCCTACAAAAATTAAAAAATAAAATCAACAAATCTTATTAGTGCTATTGAAATTAGGGATGTAGCAAAAAGGTTTAAAATTCATATCCAGGTGAAAAATTAAATTTACGAAAAAAAATGCAAAAATAATAATTTTCTATTAATATTATTAAAAATTTTATTGTGTTTAATTATATTAATTAACCTTGCTCTTACAATTTTAAATTTTTTTAAGTTATTAATTTATTATTCTTAAGTAGAATAATATAATAATGTTTTGCATATATATATATAGAACTTGTTTTATGAATCATAATTTTTTTATTAGATTCTCATTTGTCAATTTTAAAGTATTGATTTTTCTTTGAGATTTCACAACTATTGATTTTTTCAGAGATTTTAATGTAAATTTGTTTATTTTATGACTACAACTTTTATAGTTTTTATACACATTAAATTAAAAAATGTATTTATTATAAATTTCAATTAGACTTCAGCCCATCCAAAGTTTCAATTCTATATATGAGAAGCCACAATGGTTGTCGAGGCAACATGTCACTGAAATTATCATATCTGAGATAGATTCTGCCGACTAAAAAAAATTACTTGTTCTTTTTATAATTTTTGTTGTACATTCCTATTACCAATGATAATTTCTTTTTTTTTTTTTTTTTTACTAATAGTAACTTTTAATTAACTTGTAAGGAATTTTTTGAAATAATTGATAATATATGATTTTTTTTTATATAGTTTTTGTGGTACACACATTTAGATCTAACTGGTGTTGTTAGTACATGTTAAAAACTCTAGTTATATCTAAATGTTAAAAACATTAGTTATATCTAAATGTTTTCTTAACCTATTATTTTCTTCTTTTTTTAACAAAGTTGTATTTAAAAAGTCTAGAATACCACTTCCTGATTATCAAAATCATGAAAATGACTTCCCATTCTAAAAAGAGAGTTATTTTCCGTAGAAATGGTTTAATAGAAAAATATTTTTTATTGATTAATTCTCCAAAGTGTTCCAAAAGTCTAAAAACTCAGACAATATTTTCCAAGAAAACATTTTTTAGAAAACAAACGAAGTCTTAAGGACGAAAAGTGCTAATTTTCATATGATAAAAACTAAAATATTAATTTGGACAAATATCAAGGCGTTATAGTAATTTACCTAACCATAAATTATACAAAAACCTTATATATGGATTATTAAATGCATTCAAACCACTCATAATAAATAAATCAAAGTTATTATAGAAAGTAGAATTTAAGGCCCATAAGTTGCTCTTAATATAATCTCTAGACTTGGGAATACAACTAATTAATGAATATTGACTTTTATGTTTGCTAAATACTTCTCTTTTTTATTATTTCTTATTCTTTCTCCATCTTATAATGACAAATAAGCTAAATTTGTAAATAATATATATTTATAAAATTTAATGCAACATATAATCATAATAATGAATAAGACAATAAAAGAAGGTAAAAAAAAGAAAGTATTTAGCACTTTCTCGTATTGGAAATATACTTGAGAATATATCATTGCAAGTCTTTCCAAATCAATGCGTCTCTTAATTTCCCAAGTCTTTTAAACTTTAACTGCAGTATAACTTTGTATATATATTACTATCCCAATCATTGATTATATATTACTATCTCAATCATTGATTTTTCTTCTTCCAATTAAGAATATTACTATCACAATTATTAATTTTTCTTCTTCCAATTAAGAATAAGTAATAAATTGAATTTTGAAAGTTTTTTTTTCATCAATAGATGAAATTGTATCTTTCTATACATTTCCATTGCTACTCCAATGAAAAATTCTTACATATTCACAATTTGATAAATGGTCTCAAAATAATGAAAGTTACTAATTTGAGCTTGATAATTAAGGTGTAAATAATTAGATATTGATGACTCCAAATCTCCGAGTTAGGACAATATTTGGGTAATGTTAATATATTACTCCTCCTTTCTTTCATATATATATATATATATATATGCATTTACACAAGTGTAAAACGAGAAGTTTTAGACAATTTCATTGATTTAAATTTATTTGAACGTATAATATTACATATAAAATTTAGACAAGTAATTTTATAAAATTTGTAATATGTATATTTTAATTTAATATCTCCTATTAATATATGATTATGAATTAAGAAAATTATTTATTAATATGATTATTATTTTTTAATAAAAAAGCTAACTGTAACCCAATTCATATTTTGCTTATCAATGATGCTATAATGATTATTATAGTGATTGTTTGTTTTATTGCTACAGTGATTATATTAGTTAAATAATATATGTAACATATATCAAAATACATGATATGAATACTATTTTTGGACTGATTTTCATAATTTTTTGAAATAATTACTATTTATAATGCATCACATATAGAAATAGCAAATATACGAAATGTATACCAATATATATATATATGAAATATATATTAGTTATATATAAGTAATATATGAACTTATATAAAATATATAGAAAAATTACATGAAATGGATGTTAGAGCATCCCCAAATAAAGCATCTCCAAAAGCCTCTCTATTCTTCCTCTTTCTTTAAAAATAGAGAGCTAAATTGATTTTAACCCTTCCAATAACTTCCTAAATTAAGCTCTTTTTTTAAAATTTATAAGAAGCCACTTTCTCTATCCTTAAATCTACGGAGTAAGAAAGTGGCTCCTAATTATTTTTTTTATTAGTTTTTTTTTCTTTTTTATTTACTTATTTCTCATTCTCTCTCTTCATTATTCTTTTTTTAAATAATTTTATTAATAAAAAATTATATAGAGAGTGAAATAGAGAGTATTGTTGGAATATACATAATTTTTAAGATAAGATAAAATAGGGAATTGAATTGTTTATATTATAATAGAGGGTGAAACTAAAAGCATTGTTGAGGATGCTCTTATTTCTTGGGACTTGACAAATTTATACAAAATATTAAACATATACTAGACATATGCCAAATATATACAAAAATGCAATTCAAATATACCACAAGAAAAGTTTGAAAAAATATACTAAATATATATACCATTTGCTCAACAAAAATATACCAAATGTGTATTTTTGCAATTTTTTTATGGGCACCATTAAAAATGAATTTTTTTTTTGTTTTTTTAGTTATTTTTGTAGATATCCCTTAAACTTATTTTTTAAAATAGACATACTATGATCAGCTTCTGGACTTTAATTAGTAAAGAAAATTGCAAGCTCACATACCATACCTTTGAAAAATTTATAACATTCTCTAAACTCAAACCTAACTCATTAAAAGCCATAATTACTATTTGTATATTTAATTTCAATTTCAACCATGCGCCTAGATTTGACAATCTCTACTTGGTTGTTGGTATTTGTGATTTGAGGATTGTGTTCCATGAAGAAAAAAAAAAGATTTGATTTCAAATTAATATTCAAATTATTGATTCTTATATAATAATTTGTTAGTTCATTACTTTTTTTTTCTTTTTGCTTTAGATTTACGTCTACATATATAAAAAAAAAAAAAAAATAGAATTTCATTTTAATTTTTTTTATTGTTAAGTTCACTTTAGATCTAATTATTTGTTGATTATTTTTTTTAATCTGTTGATTACTTTTCCTACTCTAACTTAAAGTATATATCATACTAATTTTTGTTAATTTGTTTGTTTTAAATATAGGACTAAATTATACAAAAACTGTATATGTGGTTGAAAGAACAAATTAAACTATCTGTACATGCTATATATATATATATATATATATAGGATTATTCCTTCAATAATCTATTTACATCTGGAAAGTAAAAAACATCTAATTAATTTGAATTAGGAATTTTCTTTTCTTATTTTAATTTCCATTTTTTTAGCATTATTTTAAATTCCATTTGATATCAAGAAAAAAAAAACTACAAATTCAGATTTTAATTTTATAAAGATAATCATTAGTTGCATTTATTGTTTCCTTTTAGTTAAATTTGGGAGTCCTAACAAAGATCACACTTTTACCACTAAATTATACCCAAAACATATCCTATTACATTATTATAGAATATATTACTATTTTATTTAAAAATTTTAAATTTTAATTTATTATTATTATTATCTATTAATTACTCATAAAATCTTATTATTATAATCATTTAATAATGCATTGTCATAATTTATTTTTTATTTAGAAAATAATTACCGACGGACATGAGACTAGTTGATAATTATATATATATATCCTACATAAAGTTTAGACAAATAAGAGTGGAGAGAAATGAAAAATCAATTTAAATGATACAAATTACATAGTAGTTGTTAACCTGTTTGAGAAAATTTTCAGAAATTATTTAATGAAATGTTACACATCACTTTATTCCCACATTAAGCACTTTCACATTTACACTTTATTCCCTCATTTTACACGACACCCTTTGATCGATGAATTACTTGTGATAGCTTTGCCTCTTTCCAGCCAAAGCAGTTTATTCCCACATTACTCACTTTCACATCTATTAATGGGCATGAATTGGAAGGGAAGAGTCAAGTCATTCAGCAAGTCATCGTTTATAGTCTTACAAGAGATTAAAAAGAAAGAAAAGCAAAAGGGAATTCACTAGTAGAAGTCATTTCTTTATCACATTATTCGTTTTCACATTTATTTAAGAACCTTAAAATAAAAACAGATAAGAAGCTCAAAACAAAACAGTGGTCGGTGCAATGCATGTTCTGCAATAGTCTCCTCCTCATTTCTCCGAAGGCGGACTACGATGCATGTTTAGTCAATGTAAGAATAGTCATAGTAAATACAGCCATGATGATGTGGCTTGTGCGTCACCAAATATTCTTTCAAATGTTAACAATCATTCCAAAGCGCAGTAAATTACTCTATAAAATAGCATTGATGCTCATTTAGATTTTTGTCGAGTCCATTTTAGATTTGATTCTTTTGGTAAAACAGAACATGGGTTTGGGTTGTTCATTCTGGTTCACTCAATTTCTCTACCTCCTTTTATTCATTTGCAATTTCAAGCTACTTTTTCTGTCACTCTGTCTTCCAATATTAACTCGAAATTACTCTGCCACCCTGAACAGAGCCATGCATTGCTTCAATTCAAAAATTCCTTCTCCATTAAATTTTTTGCTTCTGGTGGAAATCCCCCATATGTTCTTCCTTATCCCAAGACAGATTCCTGGAAAGAGGGTATAGATTGTTGTCTGTGGGGTGGAGTCAAATGTGACTTAGAAACTGGTAATATAATTGAACTTGACCTTTCTAGCAGTATGCTTTATGGTAACTTTCATTCTAATAATTCTCTTTTTTTACTTAAAAATCTTCAAAAACTTGACCTCTCTGGCAATGATTTCAATAGTTCCCAAATTTCATCTCGATTTGGCCAATTTTTAAATATGACATATCTTAATTTAAATTTCTCTGTTTTTCATGGCCAAGGTCCATCAGAAATCTCTCATCTATCAAGTTTGATTTCACTTGATCTCTCTAGGAATGATCTCACATTAGAAACTGATACTTTTAACAAGCTTGTTCAAAACTTAACTAAGCTAAGACAACTCAATTTGAATCAGGTAAACATGTCCATGGTTGCACCTATTTTCTTGATGAATTTGTCATCTTCTTTGTCATCTCTCGAACTTTGGAATTGTAATTTGAAAGGGGAACTCCCAGGTGATATTCTTCAAAGACCTTACCTCCAAACACTCGATTTATCCGGCAACGAGGACCTTATTGGCTCTCTTCCAAAGTCCAATTGGAGCAGTTCCCTCCAAGACTTAGCTCTTTCTTACACAAAAATTCCCATATATGTGGAACCTTATTTTATTAATAATCTAAGGTCTCTAAAATTATTGCGACTTAGCAGTTGCAATTTTATTGATTCCAAAAATATAGCATTGTTTGGTAAGGTAACGCGACTCGCTTTATTGGAACTTTCACATAACAATTTCGGTGGTCAGATTCCATCCTCATTTGGAGACCTTAAAAATCTCATTTTACTGGACCTTTCACATAACAATTTCAATGGTCAGATTCCATCCTCATTTGGAAACCTTAAAAATCTCATTTTATTGGACCTTTCATATAACAATTCCAGTGGTCAGATTCCATCCTTATTGGAAACCTTAAAAATCTCAATGAATTGAACCTTTCATATAACTATTTTAGTGGTCAGATTTCATCCTCATTTGGAAACCTTAAATATCTCATTTTATTGTCTCTTTCATCTAATCATTTTAGTGGTTAGATTCCATCTTGGATACCACAACTTAAGGAGCTCAAATATTTACATCTTTCCAGCAACAATCTTAGCGGTCCAATTCCTTCTAAATTAGATAGTCTTGCAAGTTTAATTTCTCTTGATTTATCTGGTAATTTGGTAAATGCAAGTATACCATCCTCCTTATTTGCACTACCAAATTTAGGGTACTTATTCCTTCGAAACAACCAATTTCTCGGTCATATAGGTCAATTCCGAAGCAATTCATTGCACTACATTGATTTGAGCTATAACAAGTTGTATGGACCAATTCCCAATTCAATTTTCCGTCTTTCCAAGTTGAGAATTCTTCTTCTTTCATCCAATGACAAATTGATGGGAGAGATTTCTCCTTCATTTTGCAAGCTAAAATCTCTCGAAATTTTAGACTTATCCAATAATAGCTTAATCGGATTAATTCCACAATGTTTGGGAAATTTTAGCAATAGCCTCTCTGTGTTGCATCTGGGTATGAATAAATTTTGGGGTAATATCCCGTCAACATTTTCAAAAGATAATGGATTGAGATATTTGAACCTAAATGGCAATAAGTTACAAGGGGGAATTCCACTATCTATCATCAATTGCACAAATTTGGAAATTTTAGATCTTAGCAATAATGAGGTAGATGACATGTTCCCTCATTTCTTGGCAACTCTTCCATATCTTTATGTACTTGTGCTTCATTTCAATAAACTCCATGGTTCGATAAAAAATAGTTTCACTTCCAACTGTTCATTTCCTAAGTTACGAGTTTGCGACCTCTCCAACAACAAATTGGGTGGACCTTTGCCAGCAAACTATTTTGACAATTTTGAAGGGATGATCAAAATTGATCAAACTACGAAATACATGTGAGTAGAAAATTTCTCTTATCATTATTTAGTGGTATTGAGATTGAAAGGATCAGAGATTAAGCTAGAAAGAATCCTAACTATCTTCACAACTATTGATTTATTAGGTAATAAATTCACAAGGGATATTCCGTGGTCAGTTGGGAAGCTTAAATCACTTACGCAACTCAACCTTTCTCATAATTGCCTCTCAGGTAACATTCAACCATCACTGAGGAATTTGACCAATCTAGAATCATTAGATCTCTCTTCAAATTTGCTTAGTGGGAGAATTCCTCCGCAACTGGTAGATCTAACATTCCTTCAAGTATTTCGTGTTTCATATAACCAACTTGAAGGACCCATTCCAAATGAAAAACAATTCAACACATTTGATAATAGTTCATATGAAGGAAACAAGGGATTATGTGGATTTCCAATACAAAGACAATGTAATGGTGGTGATAGGCAACCTACTCCATTAGAACGAGAAGATTCAAAGTCTGAAAATGGATTTAGATGGAAAGCTATTTTGATAGGGTATGCATATGGACTTGTATTTGGTTTTACAATGGGATATCTCATGTTTAAAACAAGAGAACCAATGTGGTTTGTGAGGATAGTTTGGATTCTCATCAACTCAAAAGGCAAAAAGGCTTAACAAGAACACTCGCAAGTTTTACAAAAGAAGAAACTAGTCGATGCAATTGATGTTTTATGTAAGCTTTCACCATGTTTGTAATGTTTTATGTAAGTTTCTACCATGTCCTATTTTTTATAGCTATATATTATGTGTACTTTTGTTATTGTCAAAATATTTCTTTTACTTTCAGTTTACTTTTAAGAGGCAAAAGATAAATAAGTCATATTAATCTGAAAGGCGATTAGAGAACAAAAAAGAGTACTCCTCCATGTATAATAATTAATCCCTAACAAAATATTATTTTAACTCATTTGAATTTATTTGATAGTAAGACTTAAACTGCTTTATTAAAAAAATATTATTTTAAATATCATTCAGACAAATAATTTCTAAATCTTATTTATAGTTTTGAAATTTTTAGATTAAACAATATAAAATTTTATTTAGAAACAAAATTTAATGACTTCTTATAATTTGTGATGTTTTTATTAACTAAAGTTAATGATTCAATACCAAACAAACTGCAACGGCCTGACCTGAAATGATTAACTTAGATTATATAAATAGTAAGTAGTTGGATTTTATAAACCATTTCCCTTTTCTATCTCAAATCGACCTTAAGCTGTTCAAGCACCTCAACTAGGTCCTCGTTACAACTTTGTTGGCTGGTTCATATTTATAACTACACTTAGGCTACTAGCCCATGATCAGTCTTGGCTCACGGATAGCCCTTCTCTTGCGTGCCTACTAGCTCTACATAATCTAATCTCAAGGTGGCTCTAATATAATTGGGATTTTTATACAAATGACCTAAAAAGATAAAATAAAATAACTTTTTTACCACCTCAATTTTTTTTTTTTTTGCAAAAATAACCTGTAAACCTAAAAAAAATAAAATTTATAGTCTTCAATTCATGCATTTCATCCATGCTTCATCTTTTTTTTTTTTTAAATATTTATTAAAGATAGAATTTGTTTATGACAATACTTATCCGAATTGCTACCAGATTAGGATTACAAATTTTTTATTATGATTTATTTATATTTGTATAAATTTGGTTGAAAAGTCATTATTTGATAAATAATTATTTATTTTATAAAAAATTAAAATTAATTTTTAATAGAATTAATTAATATCATATAAAATTAATTATCAAAACTTCAAGTGATTTTTATGTGTTTGTAAGTATATATTATTTTAATTTAATTTATTTTTAATTAATAGTATCAATCATAATTGTATGCTTCTTCTCCATTGAGTAATTTTGTTAGTCTAGCTAAATAAAAAAAAAATTCTCTTATTTGTTAATTAGATAGATACAAAAAGTATATGATGATATACCTATCACAAAATTTATATCAATTCTGCTTTGTATCTCCCAAATTTGTGCATTTGAATATCTTAATTTTCTTAATTTAGTTAGTTTTAATTTTTTACAAACAAAAAGTATATAATATCAATTTTAAATTTAAAAAATCAATATAAAATTAGAAACACTAATCTTTTATTAGAAAAGAAATAAATTACAGCAAATAATATATATTATTATAAAATTTAATTTTCTTTAGTAGCAACAACAAATAGTATACATTACTATATATTTTAGTATTTTTTAGTATACAATTCACAATACTTGTAGAATGTAATTAGTATGTACTACTGTTTATACAAGTCATAGATTTTAAATAAAGTAAAAAATCACAATAAACAGTATACATTAAATAAAAAATAATATACTTCTAGCAAATAATTTATAGCTAATAATGTTTAATATTTAATTTATTGAATATATTAAATAAAATTCAATATACTTCCACAATGAAATTAGTATCTATTACTATTTTATAAATCATGAATTTTGAATCAGATAAAAAGTTACAGCAAACAATATGTATTAAATAAAAAATTATATATTTTTAATAAATAATTAGTATCTAGTACTATTTAATATTTAAATTTATTTTTCAAGAAATTTGAAAAAAATAAATATTAAAATGAGATAATCTTTCAATAAGAAAATCATAAAACATTTACTGGACTAATTTAAAACCATTACAAATTCTATTAAGTTAATGATTCATTATGAAATAAACCTAAGAGATAATAAAAAAAACAAAACAAAGTTAAAAAAAAAAAAAAGTTATTAGAAAGGTATAAAAATGAAAAAAAGAAAATTGAGAAGCTATAAATATTAAAAATATAAAAAAATAGGATAAATGACGTAAATTCCTCAATATAATTTGTAATAGCCGAAAATGAAATTGGCTCCAAATAACATGTTTTAGGGCTTAACCCCACCTAAGATGATATCCGAGTTATATAGATAATAACTAATTGGATCTTATAAACCATTTTCTTTCTCTATCCCAAATTGATGTGGGATTCCTTAAGCTACTCAAGGCAGGCACCTCTTAGGATGCGACTTGTCATACAAACCCTTTGAACGGCACTATGGGATACTTCTCCAAACGTTGAACCTCCACAAAAGCAAGTTCTAAGATTCAACATTTGTGTGTGTTGGAATGACGTAGCCATGTAGTCAAAAAATAGTATCTTTTACTATGATATACTACGTCCGTTCTAAAAAGGTTGGCTCTCTCTTTTTTATTTTTTTATGATGTTCCAAAAGGATTGTCATTTTCTATTACTGTTATTATTATTTTTACTTCATTTTCCTTTTTTTTTTTTTAACTCTTATTAATAGTTATATTGATTTAAAAAAATTTGTGATAAAATGAGAAATTAATTATGATTTTTATATTTTTAAAGCAAGTACTATTACTCCATCAAATTTAAAATAGAGTTCCAAACAAAAATTAATTTAAAATTTCATGCTAAATATTATTTATTATACTATCAAGAGTATAAAAGGAAAAATATCATTTTATTTATTATGTTTTTAATATTTGTAAAAAAAAAAAATGTAACGATCATTTTGCTATGAAAATAATATAAGCTACCGGTTTTTAGGATTGGGCCAATGAGTTGATTAAATTTAGAGGAATTTACGCTAAATGTCTCTTTTTTCATAATTTTAACATTTTTAACTCCCGGTTTTTTATTTTTCATTTTTAATCTTTAATATTTACTTTTTTTATAATTTTTAGATTTCATGCTTTCGTTTTAAGATGTTAGGGTTTATTTTGCTTCTCTTTAACAAAGAAAATGGTATATTAATGAAAGCATGTGGATTATTAAATACTCCAAGCTCTCATTAATATCTTTTTGTGCTAACTATATATTCTCCAAAACTCCCAACTCCTCATCTTTTATTGTTCTCTACACAAAATTAGAAACTTATGTAAGATAATACATAGTTAAAATATAATATATTATTGGGTAAATTATTGAAATTGTTTCAAGAATTTTCATGATATAATTAAATTTTTATGCTATATAAAATAGTGTCTTTATTTTTATATATAAATTTAGTTTTAATTGAAACTCAAATTTGATATTTCCTAACTCTGAAAACAAGTAAAAAGCTTATTCGTAAAATTTTACTCTTTTTACTTGTGATAACATATAAATTGTTAATTTACATAACACTTCTCAAGAAATTTTATATTTTTTTTATTAACACATGTATAGCAAATGTATTAAATTTATTTTTTTTATTAAATTAATTGTTATTATCAATTTTTACATTGGTATAATTTTCATTGTTTTCCGGTTTTTTTTGGTTTTTTTCCTCTTAATGAAATTTAATTTTAAAGGATTTTTTATGTAACCACAAATAAATTTCCTCATTTAACAATTAATTTTTTTTCAATTTTCTTTAAAAAATAAAATTAAATATTAAACAATATTAGATACTAATTATTTACTAGAAAATATATTATTTTTTATTTAATATATATTATTTGCTGTAATTTTTTATTTTTTTCAAAATTCATTACTTATATAAATAGTAGTAGATACTAATTACATTATAGAAGTATACTGAATTTGTATTAGATACTAATTATATACTAAAAGAATACTGATTTTTTTAATAATATTTACTATTTACTATTTACTATTTTTTTCTTATATATATATATATATATATATATATATATATATATATATATATATATATATATATATATATATATATATATATATATATATATATATATATATATATATATATATATATATATATATAATAGATTATGTTTCTAATTTATACTATATGCTATAAATTATTTACTTTGACTCATGAGCTATTTTTATAAATTTAAACCATGTATAAACAATATTATATATCAATTATATGCTAAAAGAATGCTACATTTTTTATATAAGAGATTAGTATTTTAATTTATAATATATGCTATAAATTGTTTGTTTTTACTTATGAGCTGTTTTTGCAAATTTAAGTAATATATAAACAATATTATATACTGATTATATACTAAAATAATACTGAATTTTATGTAATGTATACTTATTTTATAATCATAATTTAACTTGTTTTGTAATCATAATTTTTTATTAGTTTTTTATTTGTCAATCTTAAAATATGTAGATTTTTTCATAGATTTTAATGTAAATTTTTTTATTTTATTACTATAACTTTTATAATTTTTATACGCATTATTTAATTAAAAAAATGTATTTATTATAAATTTCTTTTTTTAATTTTTTTGGGCCTGGATTATAAATCGCAATTAGACTTCAGCCCATTCAAAGTTTCGATTTAATATACGTCTATCCATATCTGTAAGGCAACACGTAACTAAAACTTATCATTATCTGATATTATATTCGACCGACAAAAAAAAAATTATTTATTCTTTTTTTTTTTTAACAAGTCGTATTTAAAAAAATCTAAAATTACTTAAACTATATTAATATAGTAATTATATTTAAAATTGCATGTTATTTAAAATATTTTCATTTTATATATAATTTTTTATTGTGATAATAATGATTATCATAATCACATAATGATGCATAGAATTTTTTTATGAAATTACAATAATTATAATAATTAAAAACTAGCATAAATAAATACATTTACTTTTTTAGTTCAATTCAGGCATCAATTAAGCTCTACCCCCTAAAACTTATAATGAAGCATACATGGAAAAAAAAATTCAGAATGAAATTAAAAAAATTACAATAGTATGATTAGACTCTTTAAAATCAAAATCAATTTACCTTGCTTGCACTACCAAGTTGTTCTTAAGAAAGATATCTGTCGAATAAAAGTTTCTAAACTCTAGTGTTTACCCCAGAATTTCAATGAAAAATCAAGAATTGAACATGTAAAACAATCATAAAATTACATACACATTCACTTAACAAAACAATGACTTGATACTACAAGAAAGTTGCAAATTAGCGACTACATCTTATTCATTGCTAATTAGCGATTACATAACAATTACTTAGCGATTAATATAAGGTAATTGATAAAATATTTCACTTTAGTGACTATATTGTGACTATTTTATTGCTAGGGGTGCCGCTAAAAATGGCATTATGCTTAGCTATAATCGCTAAAATGTGACTAAATTAGAGCCAGTCACTAAAAATGAGACCAAGTGCCGGTGGGAGTATGAAAGATGATGGCGCGAATTATTTAGCGACTTAAATTTATAGTCACTAAAGTTTGCTACTTTACTTGTTTAGTCATTAAATGATAAATGTGAAAGGAAATTTGTTTGTAAACAATGTGTCCTAGTCATTGTTAGCAACTACATGTATAGACTAGCTATAGTCACTAAATCAATTTAGTTAAACATTGCAATTTCATTTAAAATATTATTTATGCTATATTTGTTTTGAAAGAAAAGTAGGAGGATGGATAAGTGAGGGTAGAAAGGAGAAGAGAGATATGTAAGATCCACTGTTTGGTTGAAAAGGAAAAAAAAAAAAGGAGGATGGATTAAATATTATTCATCCTTCCTTGTTGGGCCCACAAATCCATTTCCTTTCAATTTAGACGGAAAATGAAAGTAAAAATAGAGGGAAAATGGGAACTTTTGTCAATTTACTAAACTACCCCAAATTCTAAACCACATGTTTTAAATTCAAATCCTTCAATATTGTAGGAGTCCTCTCTATCAAAACCATTTATACTTCATGCGAGCCATTGATAGATATAGCATACTGTCAAAGTAGAAGCTAAGGCAAAGGTAATTTTCTTGTTCTTTTTTTTTTTTTATTTTGATTGAATTATAATTTGTTAGTGTAGATGTCACATGATTTGTCACACAAAACCACCTACTAATTGGTTTCTAAAATTTTAGCTTAATTTGATAAGAAGCACAAATCTCTAATTTGATTCATTTTTTCCACTCCTCAATTTATAGTCATTGGTAGATACATCATACTATCAAAGTAAAGCTGAAGGCAAAAGTAATTTTTCTCGTGCTTTATTTTTTTTGTTTTCACTGAATTACAATTTGTTAGAATGGAGATAACATGGTTTGTCACACAAAACCACCTACTAATTGGTTTCTAAAATTTCAAAGGAATGAGCACAAATCTCCAATTTGATTTGTTTTATATATTTATCCCATCAATATCATGGTCTATTAGGTCAGTCTTTATCATTGTGGATTTTTAGGTTTTTTTTCTTTACCTAAACTAACAATGTAAATTTTGAATTCTCATTCAACCAGATACAATAATTCATTGTTGATATACATCCAAATCTTATTCTTTTAACTCTATATATTTCTTATATTCAATTTGAAATACACATTTTTATACTCTACAATCATAAGCCCATCTTCAACTTCAAACATTTGTTATTGCTTTATATATCAAAAGATAGTAATATAAGTATAGGATAGTAAGCCATATGTTAATTTTCTTTTCTGATAGATAATAATACATTTGGTTTATCATGTGTCCCGAATTTCTTTGTTATTTCGAAGTAGAAATAAGAACTAAAGATATTTCTTAATCTTCCATGCAAGGACAGTATTATAATAATAGATTTATGAACTTTTGTTTGGTTGTTATAGTGTTGAATATGGACTAAAAAATTTATAAGATTACGTATGTCTTTGTTTCATTATCTAACCTTTTTTAGAATAGCACTACAACAGTTTGCATCCCCATTAAACCAACCAAGATAAATGCAATTTACATATAGCATTTCCTTCTCTAAAGTAAACAATATTGATAGATTTTGCTTTTCACTAACAACATGCATATAAGCATATTTGTAATTACAGTATGCTTATTTGTATTCTCATTTACTCAAAATAACTTTCATTTGATGTCAATGTGTATGTTTTATAATTATTGATTTGCCTACATTTTATTTATTTATTAATGTTCTTTTCCTTAATTAGATGGAAAGGAATAGTATTTAAGTAATAGATCACAAGAGTTGTGGCAAGACAACAAGAAGAAAGTAATGAAATAGCTTTACAAGATGAAGATATAGAAACATTGATAGAAACTTTTGAATGAAAAAGACACAAAATGATAGTCAAACTCTTATGCCATGTTGCCCACATAATGTACTTGACCGGAGTATATTACACATCATAATATGTGGATAGGTCATTTAGTCATAAAAGTGTTGAAGTTGAAAAAGTTAGACATGAACTAATGTCACAATTAGCTTTTAGTGACAATTATTGTGCCATTGTACGTATGGGGCCATACGCATTTGTTAAGCTTTGCGACATTTTACGAGACTCTAGTTGTTTTACAGATAATATAAATTTAACAGTCGAAGAACAAGTAGATAAGTTCCTTTTCGTATTAGGACATGGTGAGAGAAATCGTTCAATAGCTTTTTTCTTTCGCTGATCCAAAGAGACCATAAGCCATCATTTTCATAAAGTTATGCGAGCTATTATCAATTTAGAGGCAAAATTTCTTAAACAGCCAAGTGGATTAGAGATTCCTTTAGAAGTATTGAACAACCAACGATTTTATCCATTTTTTAAAGTATGAAAAATCATGATAGTAATAGATTATAATATATAACAATAGAATGAATTATTAAATCAATAATTATTGCACCTCTTAAGATTGTATTGGTGCAATAGATAGAACATATATTTGTGTAAAAGTCGTTTTAAGAGATGCACCTAGATTTCTAGGGAGAATAGAGTATCCCGCACAAAATATTCTTACCGCATGTTTATTTGATATGAAGTTTACGTATGTTTTGCCTGGATGGTAAGGAACTATATCTGACCCAAGGATAATAAAAAATGCATTAACTAGGCAAGATAAACTTATAATTCCTTCAAGTAGAAAATTAGTTTAAAGGATTATTTTAAATTTTTTCAATTAATCTTTTTGCCTTAATTATTTCTTGTAGTCTTATTTTTATTTTAAATAGGCAAATATTATTTAGTAAATGCGGGTTTCATGTTGATTGCTGATCTTTTAGCCCCATTTAAAAGAGCTTGATACCATTTAAAAGAATATTGTGCATGTGATCCAGAGAATGCACATGAACTCTTCAACCACTGACATCCTGCATTGCGTAATGTATTTGAAAGGGCTTTGGTATTTTGAAGAAGAGATTTGCAATAATTTCCGAGGTAACAAAGCCAAATTATCCATTTCAAACACAAATTGCAACTGTGTTAGCTTGTTGCATTTTACATAATTATTTGATGGGAGTAGATCCCGACATAAACCTAATTGCAGAAGTTAATCATGAGCTAATGCTTTCTCAATCTGATGTAAATTATGGAAATTGTTATAACGATGATTCTGGGTATGGGCCCATGTTGAGAAAAGGGATAGCTACTCAAATAATGTGGCTTGATTATTGTTCACATAGGCAACAATGACTATATATTTAGAGTGTTTTGAATATATGTGTGTGCAGGTGTGGATATGTGTTAAGTTTGTATATATATGTACTTAATTTGATGTCAATGAAATATTGTATCCTTGACTACAACTTATTTATGTAAAATAAGTGATTATGTACTTATTATAACTTCTTTTAGCATTTTACTGTAAAAAAATTATCATGTTTATAACTTACTATGTTAATACTTATGCAATTGTTCATGGTGCATAACATAGAAATTTATGAATTTGCACTTGATATTTAATATTACAAATTGGTTTTTGTTTTTCATTTTATGACAATAATCACGTAGATAAAAAAGCTAAAAAGGATGCATCTATTGATGAACCAAAGAAAGACATGCTTAAATGGACAAAAGAATGGGATGATGTCTTCATTAACGCAATGCTAGAACAACAAATGAATGAATCTAGAGTAGATGGCACATTTACAACAACTGCATATTTAAATATGTTGAAAAGGCTTAGTAATGAACTTAGCTATCCTTTTGAAAAGGATCACTTGAAAAATTGCATGAAGACCTTGAAGAATAATTTTAATACTTATTTGATCTATTTAGAGGATTGAGTGGCTTCGCATGGAATCTAGAAACAAAGCTTTTGATGTAGAGCCAAAGATTTGGAGGGAGCTCATACAGGTGTTCTCAAGCTAATTTAACTTTTGTTACTTTTTTTTTCCTTTTATTGTTCTACTTACTAGTTTATAAAGCATGATCATTTGGTGGCATAAGTAAGCATGTGCATAATTGTCATATAAATTCACTTTTCTTTCAATGGAATCAACTTTTTATTTTCAATTATTAAATGCAAACTTTTTCTCTTAATTTGCAAGCAAAGCTTGTCGCAAAGAAATGGATGATCATGCAAATTCAAAATTATGGAAAATTGCTAGAACTTTTTTAGCAAAGATGAAGCTACTGGATCAGTTGCTGAAAGTGCAAAAGAGAAAACACATCGATGGGCAAAGAAAGGAACCTCTACTAATTTAGATATCAGTGAAGTTCCTTCTATTTTTCCTAAATTAGAAGCTACTTTTCAGAATGATGGTTATGCTAATAATCATGACACATTGCTACTAAATTTGCCAGTCCTCAAGGTAATTTTGAATGTCAAGCATCAACCAAACATCCTAAGAAAAGGTTAAGACAAATGAAATACTTCAAAAGCAATTTGAGGCTATAAATAATACGATTAAGGAAGTTGCTTAGGTGATGAGAGAAGGAAATGCAATTTCAAAAAAGCTTATTGCAATTCAAGAAAAGTTGAAAAAGCAGTGCTACACTGAGAATGAAGTATTTGCAAAGTTAGTGAATATTGGTGTCTTAGACTACCTTCAACTTAATGCATTCCTATTTCTTATCAATAGTCTAGCAAAGATGAGAGCATTCTTTAGAGTGCCAAAGGATTTAAGACAACATCAACTAATAAAAATGATGAGTGTTGTAAGTGCTTCATGATGATCTTTTTGTGATGGTCTTTTTAGATGACTAACCAAGAAACACGTACTATGATTGACTTTTTGGGGCAAAATGCAACAATATATATGTAGGAGATGTTGTGGACTTGTAATTAAAACATTTTGGTTGCTAGTTGGTAGGTTAAAATCACATTTGGGATGCTAATTTCTGTGTACAGGTATAATACTTTGGTATCTTTCATAAATATATCTCATGTCCATTGAGATATTCAGACTGTCTAGTTTTTTTGTCAATAGTGTGTGTAAATATAACCTATTAAATGTCTAATTTCATGGGTTTATGGTCATATTATACTAATAGATTTGCAATTAATGAGTTTAGTCTACACTGAAAGTTGTACCGCACTTGACCACCCATTCAACAGAATTATCTGGGGCATAGAGGATCCTCCCCTCAACTAGAAAAGTATAAATTATTCTTCGATTATGAGCTATTATTTCACAATTAAACACTTGCTTTTGGAGCAATATGTTGGTGTATGACAACAACAAATATAAGATGTAAAATTAAAAAATTTTAATATTCAACTAATAGATCTTGTCTTCAACATTTTGCCATTGATGCTATTATTTTAGTATATAGATAAATATAATTATAAAATTATTTATTATAAATTAATAAAAATATATTAGTAAATTTGCTAAATAATAATTTATCCATCCATTATTTTATCTTTCAAACCAAGTAAGGGAAGATGAAAATCTTTTCATTTTTCTCTCTCTTCAAATTAAACATATCAAAAGACAGTAAATATTACGCCCTTTCAACTTCCCCTCCCTCCTACTTATTATTTTTCATCCTCCTAGCCAAAAATAGCCTTAGCTATTATGTTAACGATAACATGATGTAGTCGCCAATTTAAAATTTAAAGCCACAAATATGCCTTCTCCTCATGATCTATTCTCGTTTTTGCTCTAAATCCCTAACTCCCAGCTGCTCTCCCCACCGCTGGCCACACTGCTCCCAGCCCAAGTCCTGCTACCGCTCAGACGCCGAAGCTCCAATATCAAGTAATCTTCTCTTCTAACTATATTTCCTTAATTTTTTATTACGTATGAATAAGTGCATGCTTTTTTTTTTTTTTAAAGTTTTGTATTAAAATTTTTAAGTAATTTTTTTGTGTGTATATAATAGGAAAATTTAATCGAATTTTTGAATTTTAGATATTAGTATTAGGAATATGAGGAATATTCTCTTTGATGTGTTATATCATTCTTGCATTAAGTTCTTGCAATTTTTTATAACCACTAAAACTTTCTTCAATGGCTATATAATTGCTCTGCAATTCTTAACTCAATCTGTCTCATTACTTAGACCTAGACCAAGAAAAATCAAAAGACTCTTTTTTTTTTTTTTTTTTTTTTATCTAATCTATATTTCTGAATTTTTTTTTATTTCTATCTATAATTAAACGATAACTTAATCTATATTTGACAATTAAGCAAAACCTTTGTTTGCTGCTATGTTCAATTTAATGGCTCTTTCGATTCACAAATGTAAATTAAATTACCAAATACAATATTTTTCTATAATGACTAAAATACCCTTCAAAATCAATGTTACCCCACACTATTAATGTGCAAATATATCTCTAAACAAGCAGCTAATTTATAAAATTAATATTTTGTTACAATTACTTGAATTTTTTTAAAGGTGGTATACAATATTTATTTTATGTAAAAAAATAAAATTAATTTTTATTTAAAATATCACTTATAAATTATGAAAAAAAAAATATCGCATAAATTATTATTAATTTAAGATTTATGTCCCGAAAATTAATTTGAGACACTATTACAATTTCAAGAGCCAAATTAGCCTTTAAGCCAAATAAAAAATAAAAAACGATATTCATCATCAGCATGAAAAGTGACTCGTCACTTGAGGGGTGATCCATAATAAAGCAATGGCAAACTGACCCAATCCCCTATACACCACCCACTTCCTATGACGTCCCACACCCTATGGCCCAGACACCTCAACGTTAACTACTTCATTTTTTTTCACACAACTACCCTCTAAAATCCCGCAAAGATGCTTAAACGTATATTCGATATTCGAGGCTAAAATGGTAATTTCATTCGTTAAATGTTTTGCCTCTCTTTTGAACCGTAACCATGAAAAGCCCATAAATATCAACAGGTGACTCTAGTAACGAGAGGCTATTATCTACTCTTGAGAGTGAAATCGGAGATTATTAACGGCAACAACAATGGCCAGAAAGTTTTTCGTCGGTGGCAACTGGAAATGCGTGAGTCTTCGATCTCCTTCTTTTTTTTTTATGTTTAACTATTGTTTTATGTATTTCGTATTTTATATTTATTTTTTGGCGATGTTTGAATAATGAAGTGATTTTATGATTGAATCGATTGATTTGTTTGTTTGTTTGTTTTGAAATGAATTTGGAAATAGAATGGAACCACGGAAGAAGTGAAGAAGATAGTCTCCACGCTCAATGAAGGTCAGGTGCCATCATCTGATGTTGTTGGTAAGCGAAATGCTCTGATCTCTCTCTTTTTCTCAGTTCTGTTCCAATGTTAATGTGCTTGATGTTGTTACAATCGATAAATGCTTGGGCCTTGAAAATCTCTTTTGTTGTTGAAATGGTGAAATTTTGAAGAATTGATAAAAAAAAAAATTGGATAGATCAAATTAGACAAGAATAGCATTTCAAATTGTTTTGGAGAGCCATTAGTGTTAAAGAGTGTGATAATATTGACATTTTGTACTTGTGCCCCTTCTGGAGAGAGAGCGAGAGAGAGACAGAGAGAGAGAGAGACTGTGAATAGGATGACATTGTACACTTATTGATAAGTTGAGAACTTTTTATTTTCCAGAGGTTGTGATAAGCCCTCCATTTGTGTTTCTTCCGTTGGTGAAAAATTTGTTGAGGCCTGATTTTCATGCTGCGGCACAAAATTGTTGGGTCAAGAAAGGAGGTGCCTTCACTGGTGAAGTTAGGTATGCTTAAATTTTCTATTTTCATTTACATCAGTTTTCATTATGCCAAATTAGTTTATTTGTTCTCATTGATAGTGTCAGTCTAGCCAGAATATGTACACTAGTTTTATTTATTTATTTATTTTTTTAAAGAAAAGGATTGTAGGACTTTGTAGATGAAATGATGTGCAGGGAAGGATTTGGTATCCATTCTTAGAGAAAAAAAAAAAAAAGAAAGGGACAGCTAAAGTGACTCAACAAACGCAATTGCTTCAAGTTGATTTTAATGGATTAAACCAATTTTGTTTGTTAGATTCTTCTGCACTTCTGAATTTTCTTTTATTGTGCCAATGCTTTATTTGGTTGCTTTTTTGAAAACTTTGATGATCAAGATAATATTATTTGTTTGCACAGTTTGTAGAAGTTTTAAAGTCTCTGTCTCTTTTATGCACAGTGCTGAAATGCTTGTGAATCTGGATATTACTTGGGTCATTCTTGGCCATTCTGAAAGAAGACTTCTCTTAACAGAGTCAAATGAGGTAGGCTGTGTTATAAATACTTTGCCAGTTGATGTGCCAATGCTTGCTTCTTCAAAAGTGCTTGTTCTTTGTTCATTATTCAAGGTTTTACTTTCTCGCATGTGATAAATTCTGACTCTGGAAGCATTTCATTTTAGTTTGTTGGAGATAAGGTCGCATATGCACTTTCTCAAGGTTTGAAGGTGATTGCTTGTGTGGGTGAAACTCTTGAGCAGCGTGAAGCAGGATCTACCGTGGATGTCGTTGCTGCACAAACCAAAGCAATAGCTGGTACATACATTGACAAGATTCTCTAAGATGTTTATGTTGGCATTTTGTATGGTTGTTGAACAGTGTTATTGCTTAAATAATTCTCTGGCTTAGGTTTTTTCCCCTCTTTTCTTCTAAATGTAATTTCTGTGAACAAAAGAAATTTGGAGAAGAAAAGAAAAGAAAATGGAAGATGGGTTTAATTTTAAATCCTAAAGTTGAATTGTAACAGTTTAAATTATAACTTACTCCAGAATCAACCAACTGATGTGAAATGAAATTGTGTGGACACATCAGCTACATGTCTATCTGGTCAGCAAAATGAAGTTGGTGCGAAAATTGATATATATATATATATATATATAGTGGAGAAATTGCAAATGTTATTGGTTTGCATGGCTTGGAGTGTTTTTAGAGAAGAGGTTGCATGATTTTCTTTTTGTGGCTATAGCTACATATTTGAAGAAAGTGATTGAATGTTTGGGTGTGAATCAAGAGATTTGCTGTGACATGATTCAAAGGTTATGATATTAGTTTCAAACTTGCATTGGCAGAACGGGTAAAGAATTGGACAGATGTTGTTTTGGCCTACGAGCCTGTATGGGCTATTGGAACAGGGAAGGTTGCAACTCCTGCTCAAGCACAGGAAGTAAGTCACACCTTGCCTTTTATAGTAATTATGCTGATTTATACATATTGGATGCCTTGTTATTGCTTCTTTGTACTTTTGAATATGGTAGTACTTTTAATAGTGTTTTAGTGTAAAAATGAGAGCCTGTATACCACCTGATAGATTTCTTGGGTTATTTCCTGTAGAAATATGGATGTTAATGCATCAAGCTGTGCTATTTTAACTTTTATTCTTCTTGTCATGCAATTAGTTTGTCAATGTAACAGGTACATTTTGAATTGAGAAAATGGCTTAAAGAGAACACCACCCCAGAAGTTGCTGCAACAACAAGGATTATCTATGGAGGTACCTTCATATCTTAGTGCTATGTCACACTCTTATATTTTTCTAATTGTCCTGTCTATTGTTGGTAGAATCTGAAAAGGGTAGAGATGTTGGTTATGAATCTTCATTTCTTCTATTTGCTGAAATGTCCACTTCTTGAAAACTAATCAAATTTATACAGTGGAAAACACACTGCAAAATGTGAGATAAACATTTGTCTATTAATGGGCTTATAAGTAAAATACATGCACATGGAGGTTTTTGGAACTTCTGGAAAATCAGTCAAGATGCTATAACCTATAGTTGTATTTTAATTGATCTTCAGGATAAGAACACAGGACTCAAGGAGTAAAAAACATAGCATGTGCTTGTTTACATAAAAAGGCTCTCTCCGAAATTCATGGATGAAAATAATTTCTCCTGTGATATTTCCGTTGGGGCTGAGGTAAGTAAGTTGTATTGCTCTTGCTAAGAGAGACATCTGAATTAGCCTTCATAAATGTCTCCTCACCCTCAGATGTGCTTGTGCATCCACATTCACAAACAGATGCAGATACCAAAGGAAAGACCTAAGTCTACCTTGGCTTGTGTCACTCAGCTCTTTAAATACCATGCCAATGCCCCTGTGGGACTTTTATGCCAGTTGAACCAGGATACTGGGTTTTGTAAGGTGCTACTTGGTGAGAGTTAGGGCAGAGCATTCGGTCGGTTCGGTTCAGTTTGGTTTGATTTGGTTCAGTAAATCGGTCACCGTATATATAATTTTTTCTTTTAATTTTAAGCATGATATTGAGGTTTGTCTTGGCGGATGATATATGATTAATTTATATGAGAGGCGCGGGTTCGATTTCTCAATAATGCTCAATTTCCTTTTTTTTTTAAATTATGCAACTAAAAAATTTAAATTACTGTGTGTCAAACCTGAGACTTTAAAGTAAGAAAAGTCTACTTACCACCAAACTAAGAGGAAATAATTAACATTTTATGGATAATATATTTACATATGTACAATTCGGTTCGGTTCAGTTTTTTCGGTTTTTCTTACACAAAAACCGAACTGAACTAAAATTTTTTAAAATTTTCAAAATAAAAACTGAAAACCGAAATAAATTTCGGTTCGGTTCAGTTTTTCGGTTTAAACCAAATAGTGCTCACCCCTAGTGAGAGTGGTCAAGACTTTGCACATTGAGGATTCAGGGAAGGGTCAGAGATGTGCACCCTGCACTGCAACTGCAGGGAGGCTGTATGGTGTATAATACAACAGGATAATCATGCATGTATAGGCCTTGGCTGGATTCTTACTTTGTGAGGACCCATTGACTTAGACATGTACTAATAGGGAAAAGCTTGGCTTAGTACAAATAAAGTTTCTGTTTGTCAGCAGACCAAGTTATGGTCAACTTGGACCAATATGCTGTCCTTGATGTGTATAACCTATAATGTTTACCAAATAATTAGTGCAACATTCATGGAATTCCTAGGATCTGCAGCTTATTGTAAGGCAAAATTGACATGGACTTTGTTGGCATTCATACGACAAATCTAAGAGAAGAAGATATGATAGCACCTCTAAGCATTAAAAGCCTCTTCATATTCTTGATCCCTTCCTATTTGGTTTTCGGTTAATCATTATTTCTTTTCAAATAAAAATATAAAACAGCAATTCATGTGCAAAGTAAAAGTATAAAACAGCAAATTCAGGTGCATTTCACTTGCTAACATTTACCTTTTGTCCTCAATTATTTAAGGGGTCGTGAGAAAATAAATGACTTGGCATTTAATTATCTTCCCATTTTCCCTTTGGCATTTAATGATTTCCTAATTGGGCAACTCTTTCAGGGTCGGTCAGTGCTGCAAACTGCAAGGAATTGGCAGCACAGCCAGATGTTGATGGCTTTTTGGTTGGTGGAGCTTCTCTAAAGGTATTGATAATGGTGGTTATTGCATTTTATGTATACATTTTTTCTGCCATCCCTTTCCAAAGTTGTTTTTTTTTTTTTTTTTTTTTTTTTTGGTCATCGTTAGCCGGAGTTTATTGAAATCATCAAGTCCGCTGAGGTGAAGAAAAGTGCCTGAACGTAGCACTAGCATTGGCTGGTGACTCTTTAAAGCTTTATTTTGATGAGGTATCTAATCCATCATGTATAGATGTACTTTTTGGAGGAAATAAATTTTGCTTTTTGTAATGATACACCATATCTCAAACTGGTTTTATGTGGAATAAATTCTAAAAATGCTTTGCAATACTATATGTTAAATGCTCATGGCAAACCAAAAGCCTAAATTCTCAGGCATGCAAGTCCCAAATATTATGCCAGCACTTACACATCAGAGTGTTTTAAGTTCTCTTTATTAACTTGCCTTTTCTGTTTTTGTTGTTGTAAATTAAAATGAAAAGAAGGAAAAACTTGATCTGTGTTATCTTTTACCTTTACTTGGCAAAAATGACTAATTTCGAAAATTATCTAGAAATTATAAACTACTGTTAACTTAATGCTGGAAAATAAGGAAAGTTTAGTTTATAGATAATGTAATATTGGGTGAGCACTGGGCAGTTGGATCGAGCCTGTAAATAAGTCCTATTATCAATGGGCTTAATTACAAAAAAAAAAAAAAAAAAAAAAAAAAAAAACTCTTATCATTTTTTAAATTGCATCATGAATTTTTAATTTACTTAAAATTATTCCTAGTTGACATTAAATATTTTTATTATTATAGTTTTTCCACATAGTGATCATAAAATAAAAAAATTTACATTAAAATTTTAGCAAACTTAAATTTAATTTTATGATAGAATTATAAAAATTTAAAAGTTATATAAAATTTTAAAAAAATTAAAAATCAATGATACTAATTATGCCTTATTAATTCAACCCTGTTCTCCTGTGATGGCCAGATACGTATATAATAGATGGAAAATCAACAAATTAATCTCTTTTTTTTTTTTTAATAAAATTAACAAATTAATATTGGTTGATGTGCATGAGAGTCAACCAGTGCCAGACTAAACTAATCTTAGTTCTTATCAGGATTATATGATATTTGAGTGATCATGAAATGACATCACCATTAAACAAGCATTGTGACGACACAAATGGAAGGAGGAAGTATTTTCATTTTATAAAAATCTTAATTTTGATTAAATAATTTATCTTTCAATAAATTAAAATATCAAATTTAATATATATAATGGGTAATTACCCAAAAAACATATAAATTTTAGAGATATCATGTAACTATTTGAGATATTTATGGTAGTTTGTTATATGTTTATTAAAATTAGATTATTTTCTAAACCAGCTCAAGGAAGCACCTTTATTTTCTTAGTGAAGAAATTTTCTTAATTATCCTTAAAATATATTTATTTCTTTTAATTTGAGTAAAAATATAAAAAAATAATAAAATAAATTCTTAAAAAAGATTGTTTAATATCGTTTATATTTCTAGATTTGTGACAACTTAAATTTTCTTCTATATTTGATAAATAAAACAAAATTAAATAAATCAAACAGACTGCAATTTTTTAAAATTTTCTTTAAGCAAAAAAACATAAATCTTTACTAAATTTAGGGTTGCGCTTTTGTAATTAATTAATTAATTAATGCCATTAGAGTTTTTCAACAACTATTGGAAACACAAGAAATAATCAAAAAATTGCCATAAGATGAGAAAATTCCCGTGTGATTCTTTAATGGACAGGTGAGTGTGTACATTGCATTTGGTCTACAAATTTCTAGAAGAATAAAAAGAAACAACTACAAGTTCTTTTATTATTATTATTACTATTATTATTATTATTATTCATTGTAAGTTTTAATTGATTCGAATGCAAGATTTTTCATGCTTTGTATTTAAAAAAAAAATTAAGCAGATTCCACCTTCCCAAAATATGTTAAAACTAATAAATATATATATTTTATTAGTTATTTTAATATTTGATATTTATAATAGATATTTACATTATATATAATATTTCTTAATTAAAATAAAAAAGCACACTGAAACATAATTTAACGGTAAGTGCATATTTTTTTAAATGATAAACTCAGTATTGATTACCCTTTCCCAATGCAAAAAAAAATTAAAAATAAAAAAAAAATTTATATATATATATATATACATAAGCACATATATAACAACAATAATAATAATAATAACAATTCAAGAGTCAGGCTAATTTTCTTATTTATTAGAATTCATATCTCGTTTGACCTAATAGATTTTAAATTTATAAATTTAGTTAAAATCTATATATTTGAATAAAATTTATAGAATCAAAAACCTATATTTTATGTGAGTTTTTAAATCCTTCATTTTTTTAAATTTTAGAGCATATGATATATTTTAATAAATTCATAGGATATAACTTAATTTTTCAAATCAAATAAATGAGTAAGCCATAATACATAGATTTTACGAAATCTACTGCTGAAATCTTTTAAATTAAATAAGGCCTCAATTACTGATATCATACTATAAAAAAAAGAAATTCTTTTTTAGGAATTTCTCAAAAAAAAAAAATTCTTTGACATAATCAAGAAAGCAAATATAATACAGTAGGCCCAAGTTAATTTGCAATATCATAGTATTGCAAAATAATAATAATAATAATAATGACAAATTAAGAAGAGTCAGAGAGTTAGCATAATGAACAACTATTAAAAAATATATATTTATAAGCGTCAGACGTCCATCTTAGTATCCACACATCTTAATCAGTTCGGCAATGGACTCATCCACGTAGAGATGTTTACTTGAATCTTAAAATCAAACAGGAAAACATGTCTCTCTTTTTCATTCATTGCAAAAAGTCAAACCTAAAGTTTAGCTTCACGGGAGACTTTCTTGGCCTTTCTCTTTCATTTTCGATCTTTTCCACATTCACTTTCTCTTTTATTCTTATCTTATCTTAAAGATTATATTATTCAATTATTGAATTGCAGGAACAATGCCTATTTGCTTTTGACTATTTTTTAGCTTTAAAGATTTTTTTTTTTTAAGACAATGATAGAAAAAACTCACCAAAAAATAAAAAAAAATGTCTACTCTTTTCGTCTCTCTACTTGCTATGTCTTAATCTTAAGATCTTATTATTGCTCAGTTGTTGTGGGGCATACGACTATTGGTGGGAATTTAATGGTAATGGAGGAAAATTATTAATTTTTTTTTATATATAATTTATACATTACTCCTAACACACGTTTATATATATATATATATATATATATATATATATATATATATATATATATATATATATATATACACGTGTATTTGTTGTGGGGCATACGACTATTGGTGGGAATTTAATGGTTATGGAGGAAAATTATTAATTTTTTTTTATATATAATTTATACATTACTCCTAACACACGTTTATATATATATATATATATATATATATATATATATATATATATATATACACACGTGTGTATTTGTTGCGCGTATGTGTGCAAGAGATGAAGAAATTTACTTAAGCATTTCATATTGAATTCTTTTTAATTATATATTTATGATGGATTAATATGATCATTTATTAATTAAATAATATAATTAATTTTATTTTATTTTATTTAAATAATGAAAGAATAAATTTACTTAAAATAAAAAAATAATTATTATTTAATCTATAATTAATTATATTTAATTTAGATAAAAAAAATGAAGCAATTAAAATAAATAAAGGATACCGTAATAATTATTATTTGATATATATTTAATTTAATTTGAATAAGAAAAATTATTATAATTTTAATTATTTGTGATTTAATTAGTATAATATATTAGAAGTTACGTGCATCACACACACACACATATATATATATACTATTTATAAAAGTGGCTAACAAGGGAAAATATTTTGGACAATAATAACATTTACAAAACACGATAATTACTTTCACAAAAAATAGACTTTTAAATTTAAAATTTAAAACTATCCATAAAATATCTTTACTTACAAGTAATAATTATTTATAAAAATAGCTAACTGATTATATTAAATAAAAAAAATAGAAATATATTTATCTATTTATCTAAATGTATAAATTATCTAAATTAACTAATTACTAATTGGTTATATTAAATAAAAAAAGATAGAAATGTATTTATCTAATTAATGTGTAAGTGATATATAATTATATAAACTAACTAATAGCTAACTGATTATACTAAATTAAAAGAAGATAGAGATATATTTATCTAAATTAAATAAATAAATAAATAAATAATTTTAACATAATATTTTAATTCTTTTATCACATTAATTATTCAAATTAAAAAATATAAAATTAATTTAATTTTAAAATAAATTTAAAATCTAATTATGTTTATCAAATAATGTTTCTCTGTCATGTTTTTCCTAATAATAGATTTAGCAAGGTCCTTTTTTATATATAGAAAAAAAATCATCAAATGAATTTTCTTGTTTTTAAGTTGGAGAAAAATAAAAAACTAATAATCAAAATTTACTAATTTTAACTTATTATTTTAATTATCACATTAATTAATTCAAATTTAAAAAACTAATGCATTTATCTCTAAATTCTCTATATATTTCTCTCATATATAGATATGACTATTATATAAATTAGATTATTAACTTTTCTTAGACTTACACTACATCACACTATTTCTAGTAATTACACTTTTGATTTTTTTTCCTAGCTATTATGTCAAGTAAAGAAGAATCGCTTCAATACACTGAAATCAATACACTTTCGATTTCTCCTCATGATTTTGCAACTCAATGTTGAATTTTTTTAATACTATTTTATTTTGATGTCAATATTATCTCTTATCTTTCCTATTTATACTGCTAATTATATTTTATTAAATATTTGATTTCAGATAATAAAGTAGACTCCAAATATAAATTGTTGTAGGACCATAAAAAGGAAATCCAATTTCTGTATTGCAATTAAGAAAATTAAAAAGAAGAGAGTTATTTTTTTTTCATATTATTTTCATTTTATATTTATTTCAAGAAGTTCTTCACTCATAAAGGTAAATTTTATCATATGTTAAAAAAATATTTAAAAATAAATCATTATTCTAAATTATTTTAAATAATTTAATTGTTGCAGTAATGTATACTCATGATAGATGAGTAACAGATCTTCTTTATTTCTTGATGTTAATATTGAGTTTGTGTAGATTTTATTTAGTTTTTAATTTTGATTTTTTTTAATCATATTGTCTAAGTGTTATTTTCCCTATTATTTATTAATAAATGAAAAAATTTTATAATAAAATTTACATTTATTATTATTATTTTAATCATTTTATCTAAGTGTTATTTTTCCTATTATCTATTAATAAATGATAAAATTTTATGATAAAATTTACATTTATTATTATTTTTTTAATTTCATACAATTAATTTTTTTTTGAATAATAATATAACTAATTCTCTTTATTTAAAAAATTTAAAAATATATTAAATTATTTGTTTAATAATAATTTTAATCTTGTGTGTGCATGTAAAAAAACTAATATATATATATATATATATATATATATATATATATATATATATATATATGGATTTCTCTAGTACTGGCAGTGGTGGCCTATTTAAATCTTAGATTCATCCTTTTGAAAAGCAACCTATTATGACATAAGATTTAATATTCATTCAATTATTTTGACTGAATTTTGTGAACGAAGGACTCTCCTAAAGTATCACATATTGAATAATAATAATAATAAAATACATAAAGAATTCATAAGCGAGTAGTATTGGATCTAATATGGAAATACATAATTAGTTTTTTATTTTTTTTAATTGTTTTATATGATTTTCTTTTACACAAATACAATCTTCTTAGTAATTATGTAATATGAGGTGCCATACATTCATTCATATATATGTGTGCGCATGCGCATGTGCAAGGGATGAAAAAAACTAGTATATATATATATATGTGCAAGGGATGAAAAAAACTAGTATATATATATATATATATATATATATATATATATATATATATATATATATATATATATATATATTGACTTCTCTATACTAGTACTGGTGGCCTATTTAAATCTTAGGTTCATCCTTTTGAAAAGCAACCAATTATTACGTAAGATTTAATCAATTATTTTGACTGAATTTTGTGAATGAAGAACTCTGGGTAAAGTGTTATATATCGAATAATAATAATAATAAAATATATAAAAATTTTATAAGTAGTGTTGGATATAGTATAAATTAATTAATTTTATATAAATAAATTTTAATATTTATCACTTATAAATTTATATATGTATAAATCTATAAATTTTTATATGGTATTAAAGCTTTATTTTTAAATGGACTATATCCTGAGACCTATGTTTAAGTAGAATTTATGAAGTTTAATATAATATCAAAATTTCATATCAAAATATGTTAGATTTTGTGATCCATGTTGAAGGCTTTTGTGATCCGCATTCAAACCTTTACATTCTAGACCAAAATTAAAGAAGATATGTTAGTCGTTTTATTTGTAAATAAGTTTCAATAGACAATGTTGGGCTATATATTAAACCAAAGTTGAAGAAGATATGTACACTAGTTTATTTATAAATAAGTATCGATCGACTCATTAATGTTGAGCTATAGATCAATTTGATTGCACTTGGAGAGGTGGGTTAGAAAATAATTTTAAATAAATATAAAATAATTAAATAATTTAGAAGTAAGTAAATGAATGTTGGATTTAGTACAATCCAATTAATTTTGTATAAATTAATTTCAACACTTATTCACTTATAAATCTAAATAAATACAATCTATAAACTTTAGTGAGTTAATTGGATTTAGTCCTACGGGCTTTAATAAATTTGTATTTCATAATAATATTTCTTATTTTTGCATGAAGTGATAATATTTCAATCCCTCTCATTAAAATATTTTAAATTAAAATACAATTATTTAATATGATATTCGAATTAAAAAAAAAATGATTGACACATTTAAAAATTAGTTATTTTTCATACATATATATATTTATATATGTGGACGCGCCCACATAATAGTGGGAACCCAAATCAAAACAGAGGTAGACTTTAAAAGCTACCACCAACGTCTTATTCATGCTGGCATAACAAATATAAGATTGTGTACAACTTGACCATTAAATTCTTGCAAGCTATAACAATAAATTATTTTATTTGTTATTATAATATAAAAAAACTGCTTCATGTTAGACCAAAAAATAAAAAAATGCTAATCCAATGGCCAAATTAAACTGCGGCCATGCCTACTCTTTTCATTCTGGTGCTTTAGACTTCTGTGCATGTGCTCTCTCTCTATCTCAAATATAATATATATTTTAGAAAAATCTCTAGCAAATAAGACATTTTGAAATATTATCTCCTCTAAAGTAGAAATATTACTTTCAGAGTTTAGACAATATTCAGTGCATCAGATTCAAGAATCACATTCGATCACATGTTGTATTCGATCCAGCTTAATATCCCTTTGATTTCAAAAGCTTCCTCAATTGCGGCCTCCCTGACATTCGTACAACTCACTGATTTGATTGCTATAAAATTCATGTGTTGGTCACGGGCTACACAGCCATAACTTAATAATAATAAAATTTGATATGATAAAACTAATGAATATAAATAATTTGACAATAAATTTCACGATATAAAATATTTTAAAAAATATTTATTTATAAGATTAATATTAAAATACTAACTGCTATATATTGATTGTAATGGTAAATGGTTTTGAAAACATTTTATATGCCCATAATCTTCATTTATTGGTGTATATTTATAATTTTTGCTCCTGGTGATTTTTTTTTTTCTAATAATTCATTTTAAGAATAATACTATTCAACTATAAATATTATTTTAATAATAATTTATTTTACATAAGTTAGAATTATATATTCATTAAGATAATTTTACATGAAATTCAAAAATATATATATATATATGGAGAATATTTCGATGGTTTAATTAATGGAGAGAATTTTAGTAACTCTAAACTTAAGAATTTTTTATAAGTTTCGATAATAATAATAATAATAAGAAGAAGAAGAAGAAGAAGAAGAAGTTAATTAAATTAATCTTGAAACAAAAATTAAAAATAAAATAAAATATAATTACAAGTAGTGCGCTTGATTTTCTACCTATAAAAACTGATTCTATATATTCAGGGATCACTATTCAACGTACTCGAGTAACAGTGTTTTCATATCATGTAAAAACTCATCGAAATTGAAAAGATTATTTTTTATTTTGAAATTCAATAATAAATTTCATGTTTGATAAATTAAAAAAAATATTCATTGACAATAATTAATACCAAATATACCAAATTCCAATGAAAAGAATTCAAACTATCACCACCATAACCTAAAGTTTCACCGCTAGTGCTTGCGTAAAAATCACGTCATAGTCAACATTAGTTTCATAGAGGAATAAATTTTATATAATAAAAAAAAGCAAAAGTACGTGAAAATATCATGTAATTGCAGTGGTTTTTACTTCAAATTTGTGAAAATCTCTTTGATGGAATGAGATTTAAGGTTTTCGTTGTTAGCAATTTGACATCTACAGTATTAACATTGTCTAAGACTATTGGTGTACTCTTCACGTGACATAAGATTGCTGATATTACACTTACATAAATTCTATTATTATATGTTATGTGAATGCCATGTCAACATTCTATATTTCATAAAAGCCGTGTCTATTTAAAAAAAATTGCATATCCAATTGATTTAATCGAGAATCAGATTAAAAAATAGTCCAGTATGATAAATAGGACTAGTTTTAGGTGTTATAAAATATTTTTTTTTTTTTGAAAGTTATATGTGTTGAATCCATGACTTTCAAGTAAAAATTGTCCCCAAATCACTAACCACTTGATCTAAACATTATATTTTTGTTATTTTTTTTTACAATTTAATTTTATAACTATGGAAATAAAAAATTAATAGTATTGTTGACCTAGTAAATATATATAATTGACTTAATTATTTCTGATTCAACTTTGATTCAACTCCGTTAGAACTTCTTCAACCGTAATCCTTTGTGTTTATTGGTTCTAAGAGCGGGCCGAATTTGAAAATTATACATGTACCTATACCCAAAGTTTTAAATAATGGCTAATAAGCTATATATCGACCATTTTGTATAGGTTTTTAAGAGGTCTAATATGTTATTTGAGCATTGTGCATGTGCTAATAAAAATTGGTCATTAATTGATACTGAATCACTCGATACACATTGTTATAACTTTTAATGATTTATATAGTCACTGTTCGTTAGTACAAGAGAATTATTATTATTAAATTTTTAAAGTTTTTTATCAATGTGAATTATGAATATTTGTTCAAAAAGACTATTAATTTATTCTTTTAAATTTTTCTATCTTATTCGTATAAATTATTGGTATATCATTTTTTACATTATTTATATAAAAGTTCTTGTCTTTTTTTTTTTAATATATTTATAATATTATTGATAATCTTTATAAAATTTATTTTTTCGTAAAACTTTTTTGTTTGTAAGCATAAATTATTGATTAAATTTTACATTATGCCCATATTTTTCTTCATATATTTATTTTTAAAAATTGAATAATGGTCTTGTAGCATATATTTGTTTTCAAAAATTGAAATCATTTTTTGATGTCTTTTCAACTTGAGTGAACAGCGAAAATGCAAATGAGTTCAATAGCAAGTAAAACAATCAAGATATTTTGTGATACTCTTTTTGATAGTGATTAGTTGCGGTTTATTTATTTATTTTTATATTGTATTATTTGCTTAGAATGGAGAGGAATTTTTTATCACTATATTCATCTTGAATAACGTGATTTTTTCTCTTATAAATTAATAAAATAAGATTAATTTATTAAAAAAATTTGTATTTTTTAAGTCAAAACAATATTCTATTAGAAATTTATGTAATTTAATTATTTTATTATGCATTATTCATAAATATATTATGTAATTTGAGCTTCATAATATAAAATATGTTTATTTTAGTGTTTATTAATTTAAAATATTATGTACAATGTATTTCTTATTAAGTAATATTAGTTTACTAACAATGACTAATTAAGTATGATTAAGTCATATTATAATACTAATATAATATATAAAATCATTATTTAAAACTCTGCCTATACTCATTTAAGTAAAAAATTTAAAATACAACTAATTGGGTTTTCAGTAATCATTACATGAACAACTACTAAACCAATTTTAAATATCCATGTAAATTTAAACATAAATATATAATTACTATAAATCAATACATATTATATTCAATGAGATTATGTATTAAGAAACACAAATAAAAATTAAATAATTTATAAGTTGTCTAATTATTCAAATGAATATATTAGACATATCATAATTAATAAGTTTAATTACATAACTCCTAGCATTATGCATCTAACTTAAAACAAAATATTAAATATAGTTAAGTTTGAAATAATAAATCACAAATCACTGAAACATATGGTGAGATATGTAGAAAAAAAAAATGATAAGAATTATCAATTAGTAAATGAATAAAGATTTGCATAATAGATAAAAAAAATTAAATAAGAAAATTCATATACATGAGCATTCAACACCTTCATCATTTCATTGTAAATAGTGGAATAGCCATACGAAACTAATGATGTTGAACCATCAATTTGAAAATTAGACAAACACATTAATAAAGCAAAGAAAATACACATATAAATAATTAACATTATATTATATTTTTCTTATTGTGACAAAGAAGTGTTTTTTTATTATTACCATAATCCTTATCTATTTATATGTTTAACACTATGATAAATATGTTTATTAAGCCCTAGTGGGTCATATGTTATAATATTATAAGTTAACACAACCAATTTCTAACTCAAACATTATAATACCACACTATTCCATACCCTATCCATATCCAATGCTTCTTTCGGGTACGAGTTTACCCATACCTATTACCTAATCAACATAGATAATACCCATTTTAACTTGGTAGAGTTTGGGAGGGTATCTATGGGTATGGTATAAATTGCTATCTCTACATGGAACAAAAAAAAAAAAAAAAGTTTGGAGGGAATATGCGCTTCAACTTACAAAATAATAAGGATCTTTAGCCTCCAGTCTGGCCATGTGATCATTTCTTAGAATTGCAAAAATCAGATACCTAAAGAAAGACAAATCCATAAGGGTTTTTCATACATTATATAGCAACAGTTCACGAGAAGATGATGCAAACTAATCTTTGCATAAAAACATAAAAACTGTGACTCTTCATCCCAAACATTTTCAATTTTTGTATGTCCACACATCGTGCTATATTTGACATATATCCAACCTGGAATTTCAGTTATTTAATCCATTCACACAATACCTTTTTCCCAGTGCCTATCAAGCATGCAGCATGCTTTGGATACTTACTTGAATGATCCATTGCTAGATCTAGGCATCGATAGTACTCATTTGCTATAAAGAAGTTGCTGATGGAGTAGCAGGTGTGTATGGAAAACATTGATAAACAATTCATCAAGCTGCAACAACATCATCAATATGGAGGAGTATATGGGATATTAGCATTGAGTTATCATGATTTGCCTTTCTATTTAAAACCATGCTTTCTCTATCTCTTATAGTTTATAGACATTGGGAGTTTCATAAAAGAACATTAATTCAAATGTGTATTGCTGAGGGTTTTGTATCACAACCATTGAAAGGAGAAGCATACTAAATAATGGAAGATATAAGTGAAGGATATTTGGAAGAGCTTGTGAGTAGGTATATGGTTTAAGTGAGTGATAGGGATCATAGTGAAATAGGTGTGAAAACATGCCGCATTCTTGATATGATAAAAGACATGTGCATATCAAAAGCAAGGGAAGAGAAGTTTCTTAGAATTATTGAGCACAGATAGAATGTTGCATAAAATAAAGTTTCCTACATTGCACACTTAGTAACAAGTAAATCACGCAGAATTGCTATTAAGTCTCATATATTTAGGCATGACAAAAGTAAGTTGTTTTATTATATAACTTCATTAAAAAATGTTGATCAACATTTTCATTCTCTTTTTTACTTCGTTGAGAAGAATAAGTATGAATGTCAAGACAACAACAAATATATATTCTAAAGAATTTTAGATTGGTTAGTGTTTAAAAATTGAGAATATTGTTGTTAGATACATAACTAGAGAAATTGGAAATTTGATTCACTCGAGATATATTGGAGTGAAAGGTGTTAGGTTAAGAAAAGAAATAGAGCACATTTTTGAGGCTACAATTTTACCTACATTTATAGGTAATTGGAGGAGTTTATACACCTATTATCTATGCTTTAAGGCTTTTGTTAAATTATCTAATGTACTATAGAAATTAGAAAACCTGAGACATTTATTATAGAACATTTTATTCGTGGAGGGCAGCAACTTGATACGCTGAGACACCTAGAGACTTTAAAGAGGATAAGTACCAAGTATCTAATTAAAAAAAAAAAAATGCAATGCTCAAATTGACTAGGCTGCGAAATTTAAAAGGAACTTTTGAAGAATAAGCGGAAGTCAATGCTGTTCTAAAATCTTTAGGCCATCTTCATAATTGAATAATGATTTATATTATAGGTAAAAAATTAAATTAGGAAATTCTTATACTTGAGTGTTCAATACCTTCATCATCATTATCATCATAAATAGTGTATAACTGTCTGTAACTAATAATGTTGAACATCTACTTGAAAATTAGATGAATACATTAATAAAGTGAAAAAAATATTCAAATAAATAATAAAAATTATTTTAATTTTTTTTATTGTGACAAAGAAGTGTTTGTTGTTTAATTTGTTGTTTTTTTTATTCCTGTAATCCTTATTTATTTATATGTTTATACTTATTTTAAAACCCTTAAAGGGTCAAACACTATAATATAATAACTTAGCACTAGGGTTATAAATAAAGGTATAATATATCATATTGGTATTAGAATTAGTGTAAAAGAATCAAACTGTATTATACTGAATTGGACTGAAACAAAAGTAATTACTGTGAATTTTTAAAAAATGATGAGCAAACTGATCTAAATAAATAAGAAATAAGCTATAATATCCAAAATGTAATATATTGATAGTTTATACTATAAAAGCTCAAATTACATAACATATTTGCAAATAATACATAATAACAATAATTAAGTTATATAAATTCCTAATAAAATACTGTATTGACTTAAAAAATATTTTTTTTAATAAATTAATCTTAGTTTATTAATATATGAGAAAAAAAATCATGTTATTCAAGATGAATAAGATAATAAAAAAAAATTTCCCTATTATAGGCAAATAAAGTAATATTAAAAAACTAAATATAGCATAAGATTGACTAATCACTACCAAAAAGAGCATCATGGAGGTTCTTAATTATTTTCCCCATATTAAACTCATTTGCATTTAGTTATTTACTTCGGATGAAAAAACATCAAACAATGATTGAGCTCCTTCTAATACATTTGTTTCATAGCTTTCATAAGTATTATCTGTCTCCGTGTCACATATTATAAAGAGTGGTGGATATCGTTGACTCAATATATCAATAATTTAACCAATAAAATAAAAAATTTAAAAATATAACATAATAGTATTTTTGAACAATATATTCGTAATTTACATTAATGAAATAAAAAACTTTAAAAATTTAATAATAATATTTTTTTTGCACTGATACTTCATGATCGTATATTGAAAACGATTGTATCAATATGTATCACATGATTCAGTATAATTCCTATTAGCACATGTGTAGCATCCGAATAATATATCGGATCCCTTGAAAACCTATACAAAATGACCGATACATCATTATTTAAAACCTAGTTAGCACAATTAATTCTAACTAAAACATTATTTACTTATAGTTCAGATAGGGTATAGGTGCGGGGTTTGGATAGGGTATTGTACTATCCGTATCCTATCCAAACTCAATATTATTTTTTCCGGTATGAGTCTACTTATACATATTATCCAATCAATTCAATATCATATGCATTAATTGGGTAGGGTTCAGGTGAGTACCTATTTGAACTTTTAACCAACACATTATTAAAGGAAAAAAATATACATATAAATAATATATTATATTTTTTTTAATTGTGGCAGAAAAATTTTTTTTTTCTTACTCTTGTAATCCTCATTTATCTATATGTTTATACTTATTTGAAAAATTTTAATGGAGCCTATGTTATAATATAATAAGTTAGCACGGTCAATTTTAATCCAAACATTATTTAGCGATAGCTCGAGTAAGGTATAGATAGGATACTACACCATTCGTACTTTATCCAAATCTAATGTTATTTTTCGAGTACCCATACTCATTATCCAATCAATTCGAACATTATCCGCTTTTACTATGTATGATTCAGTTGGATATCTATAGATAAAGCACAAATTGTTATCTATACTCACGTAGATGCCATATCAATAGTCTCTAATATCGTTAAAGTTGTATATTTTAAAATATTAATTTTATCTATATGTTTATACTTATTTGAAAAATTTTAATGGAGCCTATGTTATAATATAATAAGTTAGCACGGTCAATTTTAATCCAAACATTATTTAGCGATAGCTCGAGTAAGGTATAGATAGGATACTACACCATTCGTACTCTATCCAGATCTAATGTTATTTTTCGGGTACCCATACTCATTATCCAATCAATTCGAACATTATCCACTTTTACTATGTATGATTCAGTTGGATATCTATAGATAAAGCACAAATTGTTATCTATACTCACGTAGATGCCATATCAATAGTCTCTAATATCGTTAAAGTTGTATATGATAAGCATGTATCTTGACTTGATCTCATCCCATCTAATTAGAGATTCATTAGCACTTAATCAGGGATTTAATTACTGTTGATTTTCCCAGATTTGTAGGAATTAATGTATCCATACATTGTATAAATATACACAACTAATAGAAGGAAAGGGGTGAATCAAATTACCATCATATTCTTGCGTTTGTTCATGGTATCAGAGCCTCATACTCAAATTTAGGTTCTGTGATTTCTTCTTCTCTTTGTCCCTTTGTCCAAATGGCTACCACGAGTTCTGCAACAGCACTGCCCACATCAATCCCATCTATACAAAATCATGTCACCATCAAATTAACTTCTTCCAACTATCTCTTATGGAAGACGCAAATCACTCCTCTTCTTCATGGCCAACAACTTTATCATCATGTCGATGGATCCGTTGATCCTCCACCAAAATCTATTGATAACAAACCTAACCCAGCTTATTTCGATTGGTTTATCCAAGATCAGACTGTTCTTGGATGGATACTGAGTTCTCTCTCTGAATCGGTTCTGTCCAAGGTTGTTGGTGTTACAACAGCATGTGAAGCTTGGTCCCGTCTGAAAACTCAGTATGCATCTGGTTCGAAAGCTTAAATCAGAACTCTTAAAACTTCTCTCCATGCCTTAGCAAAAGGCTCTGATTCTGTTCCTATTTATATGAGTCGTGCGAAGTAGATTTATGATCAATTGTTGGCGTTAGATGCAGCTGTGTCTGAGGATGATCTTATTGATTATATTCTTCGAGGTCTTGGAGCTGAATATCGACCTTTTACGCGAAATATTGAGGCTCGTCTTGCCTCTATTTCGTTTGATGATCTGTTAGGTTTGCTTCTTTCAGAAGAGATGCAGCTCCAAATTTCTGAACCTGCTGTTAATACCCCAGCCATAGCACACTATAGCAACTATGCTTCCAATCGGGGTAACTCAAGGGGTCGTGGACGTGGTGGTCGACGTGGTGGACAGTTCAATAATGCTGGACGAGGGCGTACTTCCTCAAATTCTGAGAATTTTACTCCTGTTTGCTATAATTGTGGAGGGCAAGGTCACACATCCAATATCTGTTCTAGTCCAAAATACAATCGCCAAAATTCAAAACCAGTGAGCAATTTTTCTTCTTCTCCATCTGGTACATCTCAACCATGGATCGTTGATAGCGGAGCAACTCATCACTTGACATCCGAATTGGAAAATCTAGGGATTCATTCAGAGTATTCCGGCACCGATGAAGTTGCTCTCACAAATGGTAAAAGCTTACCTATTTCTCATACTGGCACTACTCATATTTCTTTGAACTCTCATGATTTTTTCTTGGATAATATCTTACATGTTCCCTCGTCTAAAACAAATTTATTATCTGTTCGTCAATTTTCAATTTCAAATGATGTCTCACTTGAGTTCTTTCCTAATTTTTTTGTGATAAAGGATCTTCAGTCGAAGCAAATTCTACACAAGGGGCACGTTAGAGATGGTCTCTATACTTTGGCGTCCAAAACAGCCACACCAGCTTGCAATTTAGTTTCTTTATCTACTTGGCATGCCCGGTTGGGCCATGCTTGTTCTAAAACTGTTTCTAAGATTTTATCTTTGAATAAAATAAATGCTTCTAATAAAATGGTCAAATCTTTGTGTGAGACTTGCTGTGTTAGTAAATCCCATAAGCTTCCATTCTCTAATTCGACCTTTGTTGCTACGGAGCCATTACAGTTAATTTGTTCTGACTTATGGGGTCCTGCCCCTATTGCTACAACTGATGGTTGCTTGTATTATGTGTTGTTTTTTTATCATTTTACCAAATATTCATGGATATATTTTCTTCGAAAGAAATCGGATGTTTTTTCATGTTTTGTCAAGTTCCGGAATACTATCGAAATTTTTTTTGGCAAACCCATCAAACAATTTCAATCCGACTGGGGTGGGGAATTTCAAGCTCTTCAACATTATTTAGCTGACAATGGGATTGTACAACGGAGTTCTTGTCCGCACACCCCAGAACAAAATGGATGTGCGGAAAGAAAACATAGGCATATTACTGAAACTGGGAGAGCTTATTTATTTCATGCATCTGTACCAACCAAATATTGGGATCATGCCTTTGCCACTGCTGTTTATACAATTAATAGACTGCCTACTCCCAATCTGAACCATAAATCACCCTATCAAATGATTTTTCAACGTATTCCGGACTATGATTTTTTTCGTGTTTTTGGGTGTTGTTGTTATCCATGGTTAAAACCTTACACCAAGAATAAGCTTGAACCACGTTCTACTAAGTGTGTCTTCCTTGGGTATAGTCTTCTTCATAAGGGATATAAGTGCCTGTCCTTATCTACAAATAAAATTTTCTACTCACGCCATGTTTTATTTGATGAACAGGATTTTCCATTCAAAGATAGTGATGGTTGCTCCTCTATCCTTGGCACACCACCTCCATTTCAGATTATTTCACCATTGCTCCGACCACGTTCTTCCACATCTGGCTCCACAACGATACCTTTGCCTCCTCCTCTTCTTGATAATACAAATCAGACACTGCCAGACACTGCGGTTTCATCACATATACCGCTAAATAATACTATCCTTGATCAAAGTCACTCAGCTCCACAAGAAACCATCGACCATCAATCCTCTGCTATAGTCTTACCAACTCAATCACAGCCTCCCGTTTCTACCAATCAACATCCGATGATTACGCGGTCCAAAACTGGAAATTTGAAGCCTAAAATTTATAATTCTGTGGTTTCTATGGATACCCCAACTACTTTCACTGAAGCTGTCAAACATTCAGTTTGGAGGGAAGCTATGTCAGCTGAAATTGATGCACTTATGTCCAATGGCACTTGGGACTTGGTTCCTCGCTCGTGTGCTCCAAACGTTATAGGTTGTAAGTGGATCTTTCGAATAAAAACAAAGTCAGATGGTTCAATTGATCGCTACAAGGCTCGCTTAGTGGCCAAGGGCTTCCATCAACGACCGGGTCTTGATTACATTGAGACATTTAGTCCGGTAATTAAACCAGCTACAGTACGCTTGGTTCTTTCCATTGCTACTCATAATCATTGGAGCATTCGTCAATTGGATGTTTCAAATGCTTTCTTACATGGAACTCTTGAGGAACCCGTGTTTATGGAACAACCGCAAGGATTCATTGACACCTCCAAACCAGATTGTGTGTGTGCTCTAAAGAAATCTCTTTACGGCCTCAAGCAAGCTCCACGAGCTTGGTATTTTTGTCTCACGAAGGCTTTGCAGGACATCGGGTTCCAAGGTTCCAAGGCTGACAGTTCACTATTTATTTACTCCTCTCATTCTGAACTTGCTTACTGTCTGGTTTATGTCGATGATTTAATCTTAACAGGCTCCACTTCATCACTTCTTCATCGTCTCATCAAGCAACTCAGTTGCAAAATTGCTCTCAAAGATCTGGGTGTACTGCATTATTTTCTCGGCGTCGAGGCATCTTACAACTCTGCGGGTCTTCATTTATCACAAACCAAATATATTGGTGAACTTCTCCGTAAGGCCAACATGCATGACGCCACTGCTGTGAGTACTCCTGCTACTCCTCAATTATCCGTCTATCAAGAGTGTGGTCAAAATTTTGAAGACTCCAAATTATATCGTCAAATTGTGGGTATGTTGCAATATCTCGCCTTAACTAGGCCTGATATTACTATGGCAGTCAACAAAATGTCTCAATTTATGCACTCCCCTTCTGTCCAACAATGGCAAGCGGTAAAACGAATTCTTCGCTACTTACGTGGCACAGCTGATCATGGTTTACTCCTTCGTTCCTCCATTGCTCCTCAACTTTTTGCGTTTAGTGATGCGGATTGGGGAGGTGACAAACTTGATCGGAAAAGCACCTCTGCATATGCTGTGTTTCATGGTTCTAATTTAATATCCTGGTGCTCCAAAAAGCAAAGAACTGTAGCCCGCTCCAGCACTGATTCTGAATACCGGGCATTGGCGACTGCTGCTTCTGAAATTTATTGGTTACAAGGACTGCTCACTGAACTCAAGCAACAATCATCCGTTGTTCCTCGCATTTGGTGTGATAACGTTTCTGCCACTTATTTGGCAGCCAATCCGGTCTTTCATTCTCGATCTAAGCACCTTGAACTCGATTTTCACTTCGTTCGTGATCAAGTTCGACAGAAACAACTCCAAGTTTCTTATATTCCTACGACAGATCAACTTGCTGATTTACTTACTAAACCACTGTCCAAAGCTCGCTTTCTTGATCTTAAGTTCAAACTGAAGGTTGTTCCTCCCATCAGTTTGCGGGGGGGTGATAAGCATGTATCTTGACTTGATCTCATCCCATCTAATTAGAGATTCATTAGCACTTAATCAGGGATTTAATTACTGTTGATTTTCCCAGATTTGTAGGAATTAATGTATCCATACATTGTATAAATATACACAACTAATAGAAGGAAAGGGGTGAATCAAATTACCATCATATTCTTGCGTTTGTTCAGTATATTCTAAAATATTAATGTTGGACGTCATATACCATTTTGTCAAATTTTTTTTTGTAAATCTTGAAGTAAAAAAGACTGCAATCATGTGGTACATTTTATATTTTTTTTAAAAAAATATTATTGATTTTTGAGATTAATATAAATTAATTAACATTGCCTAAGAAAAGTATACAATTAATAGTAAATCTATCCATCATAACGCGAATTGTTTCAAGGACTGGAACGATTTAAATATAAAATGAAAGAAAATTCATCGATCAGATATATATATATATATATATATATATATATATATATATATATATATATATATATATATATATATATATATATATATATATATATATATATATATATATATATATATATATATATATATATATATTAGATTTTTTCTAACATGCTTTGCATATTGATTTCTATTATAATTCATTAGAGATAAATATTTATTATAAATTTTCACTTTTTTCTTATTAAAATTTAATGACTAGTTTTTTATTATTTAAGTATAAAATTTTATACTTGTATATCAAGTGAAATTTTTAATTAAAATAATATAAAAATTTTCAAACAAACACCATGAGAATGTAATTTTATGAGTTGACTTTTAAGATTATTATGAAAAAATATTTATATAATTTAATTATTAAATTCACTTTAATTGTTGAATCAAAATGAAATTAAATTTTTATGTGAAAATATAAAAATTCAACAAAAATGTAATTATATATAATAAATATTATCTAAGTTGTATAATCGTGCATGTATAATACAATTAAACTGATAATACAAAATAATTATAGATTCTATATAAATATATGAATGTACTTTAGAAGGTAATACATACACAATATTGAAAGAAAATGAGTCAAACATATTTAAATAAATCATTTCTTAAAATTTTAAATGATATTTTTATGTTCAAGTTTATATTAGAGAAAAAAATAAAAGAATTGATAGGTACGTTTTATTATAATTTATAATTTATTTTGCTATTGTTATATTATTTAATTATTAATTATAGGTTGATTTTCATGGTGATACTTGGTAATTATAATTATTATCTAATTTTAGGTTGATTTTCTCAAAATTTCAATATAGGTTGTATATTTTTATTAGTTTTAGTGAACTTATCTTTTCAACACATTATAACTTAATTTCTATTATTCCAAAAAATAACAATATTCTTTCTAATGTTTATATACACCATTGTTTTAAAAATCATACTAGTGATCAAATTTGATATGTCACTGGTTCATGATCAACTGGTTGGACCAGTTGGATAATTTTTTTTTTTCATTTTTCCTTTTTTTTTTTTATTTTTTACTTTTTGGTCATTTTATAAAAGATTTTCATTAATACATGTCCGATTGGTTAACAACTGGTGAATGGATGGTTTAATTGGAATTTCAACTTTTCAGTAAATTAGAATGGATTAGCCGTCAATTTTCAGTTGAACAGGTTAAAACTAATTGACCCAATTCAATTTTTATAATATTGATATACAAAAATTCTTCATTATCAATAATGTACTTGTTATCCCTGTTTGAATCTATCTCGGTATTCGCTTTAAGTTCATATTTTCATTCAGTATCTCTTACACTAACCCTTAAAATCAAATCTAATTCCATCAAAAGGCTATTCACATTCGGACCACTATCACTCATTTTAATTTATGAGTCTTTATCATTTATCACCAACATTTTTTTCAAACTATTTATCTATTGCATCCAAATACTTTATATAAATCAATTTTCACAGATGATGCAAAGTTTAGTCCAAATCCAGACTTTTCAATAATCACATCCTATAAACAATTCTTAGAAACAGTATCATAATTATCATTCTTCCTCATAAGTAAAAAAAATTTTAAACAAATTCACATTTTAATATATCCACAATATTGAAAAAAAAAGAGTCAAATATATCTAAATAAATTATTTTTTATGATTTTCAATGATATTTTTATATTTAATAACATATTAAAGAAAAGAAAGCAAAGGAATTGATATGTATATTTTATTATAATTTTTTAATTTATTTTGTTATTGTTATTTTGCTTAATTATTAATTATAGGTTGATTTTCATATTGATATTTAGTACATCTATGTTTTCTTATAATTTTAATGTAAGTTGTATTTTTTTTAGTTTTGATAAACATGTTTGACATATCATAGCTTAATTTCCATTCCTTTAAAAAATTAATAATCTTTTTAGTGTTTATATATATCATTATTTTAAAAAAAATACTAATTACCGAATAAGAAGGTTTATAAAATATATTAAATTTTTTCTTTATTTCAATAAAAGACCTATTATATATTCATATTAGAATTGAATACATCATTTGTGAATTTAACATAAATGTTAATTCAATTTTAATTGTATGTAATTGAATTATCATATGTTATCATATTATATCATATGATATCATAAATCCAAAAAATCTTTAATTTAATGGTATATCAATAAATCTCTAGTTTGTAGAATATATTAATTTTTTCTTTATTTCAATAAAAGACTTATTATACATTCACATTAAGATTAATACATCACTTATGAATTTAACATCAATGTTAATTTAATATTAATTATATATAATTGAATTATCATGTAATATCATATTATATTATAAGCATAAAAAATATCTATTTAATGGTTATATCTTATGAATTTTTGTGAATATTTTAAATTTGATATTATAAATAATAACAGTGACATATAATCATTAAATTAAAAATTTTGTGAAGTTTATATATTAATTTTGATTTTTCTATTTAATTAACTTTTAAGAATGATTAAATACATTTCACAAATTTTAAATATACTCATTTCGCTTTTTAATATATTGATATATATTTTTATATATTGTAGGTTTATTAAATTTTTCTTTGCTTTGAGAGCAAGTGTTTTTGATAATATTGATTATTTATAAATAATAAATGAATAGTTTATTAATTTATTTTTCAGGGTATCAATATATACCATTCGATTTTTATTTTTTCAATAAGTATATGGGTTAATTTCACATTATTTTTATATAAAAAAAACTAATTTTTGAGTCTAAAGTTGAATTTTAGTTTTATTCAAAATTAATTATGACTTTCTAAATGAAAACTTAAAAACATAATATACATGATTAATTAAAATGAAAATTAAAAATATTCATTATATTATAGATAATTTTCAATTGACTTTCAATTTTGATATATCTTGCGCAATGAAAACTTTAAGCTCATTTTTTAGATAATCTTGTTTAGTTAATCTTACAAGAAAATAATATTTTTTTCCTCATGCCAATCAATTTCTTGTAAAATTTGCTAAGGTCTTTTTATTTCTACAATAAATAAAAAATAAGATATAATAAAATTTTAAAATAAGAATTGATATAATATATATATGATTAAATAAACTTTATATTAACATAATGTAACATATTACAAAACCATATTTCTAGAGATTTTTTTTACATTCGTCAACTATACATCCCATCAATATTTAAGTATTTTCATATAGAGTTATACAAATATTTATATCTCCATTAAATATTCAAAATTTTAATATATACTTATGACACAAAATAATAACCGATATTTAAGCATATATGTAGGATGCCATTATTTAATTAATATGAAATGTTGTAATAAATTATACAGTTAAAGCAAATTAATTTATTTTAGAATAATGTACGATTATAAATATAAATTTTGGCATTTGATAATGCAATAATATGATTTTGCTCCTTATTATTAAATGAATTATCAATTAATGCACTTTTTTTTTTCTACAACTTCCTATCACCTTGGTTTTTGTTTGTATAATATTATACATTATACCAATTTATAATTTTTCAAAATTTTTTGTTGGCAAATAATTAATACCATAAAATAAAATCTAATTAAAGTTTAAGATATTTGTTTTGTATATATTTTTTATAGTAAATTGAAAAAAAAAAAAATGTGAAGAGCTTCTTAACACGTTTTTAATGTATTTTGATAAAATTTATCATTTATTTTTTTAATTTGTTTTTAAATTATCTCCTGAATTTTAATATATATTTTCCTTAATAATCTATTAGGTTAGAAATATTATAAAAAATTATTTTCTTCTTTGCTATCTATTATATATACGAAAGCAACGTCTCAAACTTGCTTTCAGTTATTCCTACATGCCATTTTATTATTTTTTAGACCATATCTTTAATTTGCGGTGGATTGATATTATGAATATACAATTTTTGTTTAATAAAATTAGTTATGATATTAAATTGGTTTTATGTTATTAATTTAAGTATAAAATTAGTCATTAAATTAGTTATTGATTAATTATATATTAAATAATAATTAGTTTATTTTTTTTAATTCTAATTGAATTCGTTTTTTATTTATTTAAATTAAATTAATATAATTAGATAATTAAGTTATCAAATTATAATAATTATTTAATTATAAATTTATAATACAATTAATTATATATCAAATAATAATTATTTTATTATTTTTGTATTCGAATTAATTTCATTATTTTCTTATATAAAATAAATATAATTAGATAGTAAATATAATTAACTACATATTAAATAATAATTGAATTCATTTCTTTCTTTATTTAAATTAAATTAATATAATTAGATAATTAAGTTATTAAATTATAATAATTATTTAATTATAAATTTATAATATAATTAATTATATATCAAAATAATAATTATTTTCTTATTCTAATTAAATTCATTATTTTATATTTAAATTAAATATAATTAGATATTAAATATAATTAAGTATATATTAAATAATAATTATTTTTTTAATTTTTTATTCTAATTGAATTCATTGTTCCTTATTTAAATTAAATATAATTAGACAATTGTATTATTTAATTAATAAATGACCATATTACCTATCATAAATATACAATTAAAAAGAATTTAATGAGAGACTCTTAAGTGATTTTGCTTATCCCCCTCTTCCATACATTTATTTTAATCTTAAAAATAAAATAATTTTAATAAATAATAGTCAAAAATATATTATTTTCAAATTAAATACATAATTAGTAAGAGTATAATAAGAGGCACATAAGTAAATGTGCTTTTTCATTTTAATAAATAATAGTAAAAAATTATATTACTCTCAAATTAAATGCACAATTAGTAAAAACATAATAAAGAGTACATAAATAAATATAAATTTTTTCTCCCTCTTACAGTATTTTTGTATTTAATATAGATAAAAGAAAAAAAATCAAAATATATATAAAAGAAAAAACATCTCATTAAGTGATCAATGACGAAAGAAAAGTAATTTAGACCAAAAGTTAAAAAAAATAAAAAAAAGAATGTTCTATTTGTCATTGTTGAATGATTTTTGATGCTTTAGACTTTAGTGTGATGATACCTACCTTCTACATCCTACAGATCTAAACCAAGGATGTCATATTCCAATTTTGGATAGTGTCTTCAAACATTATTATTATTTACTATTTAATCATTTGTATTTTTAATATATATATATATATATAAATTATGTTCTATTTTGAAATTTCACACAATTTCTCTTATATATTATATGAGTGAAATTGAACAATTAAACAGATTAAATTTGAAATTATGAAAAGTCATAGATTCAACTCTCAAATTTATTTTCTATTTATATTAATTGATTTAAATTATGATATTTAATTTATTTATTATCCATTGTCACACTTGATATTTAGTATTACGAATAATATCTAAAAACAAACTATTAGACTAATTATTTAAGTTAATAATAAAAAACGTAATTATTAATATAATGTGATTAATTCATTTGTTTTTAATTTTAACCAACTCTAAAATAATTTTATAGCAATTGAATTTAATTTTGGAATTCATAAAATATCAAATGCCAATCAATTTAATTAGAAAATATTTAGAAATAATATAAGATAATAATTTATTTAAGAATATAAGTCAATCAATAGAGGTTTACAAAGCCAACATGCATTGATTATTCAAAAAAAAAAAAAAAACAATTGTATTAAAAAAAAATTGATTTTTATGTTGTGTATTTTGTAAGCAAGTAAATCTAATTGAAAATTGCCTTAGCCCAAACCTTTCATATTTGATGGCTTAGTCAACCATCTCACCTCTTTGTCTGTCGCGATGGTCTAATAAATAGAACTTTCTCAGCAACGAAACAAACACTAATCTTCAAAATTCATCCGTCTAATACTTTGTCTCTCTACTCTTCTCTCTCTCTCAATTATATTTTTTTAGTCAGTCAAATTGTGTAATTGGTCAGTCATCATCTTGTAGGTGACAGCTAACTCTACCTCTAAAACCTTTGGTTTCACACTTGATTTTCTTCCTCTGTTAACGGGCTCAAGCTTCTCTGCTTTGTTTTGGTCGAGTATTTTGAGTTGGGTTTTATTTATTTCTGTAAATCTCTGGTGGTTGAGAAGAGTGAAGAGCTCTGAGCTTGAATTTTGAGGTTTTTTTTCATGGGTTCCTGCTTTAGTGTGAGAATCAAAGCTGAGAGTCCTCTTCACCATGGTATGTTTGTGATTTTTTTTTTTTTTTTTTGGTTTTTTCACATTTCCTAATGCTAATTTGAGCTTTGTAATGATCAAAAGATAGGATTTTTACCCTTTTTTGGTGACCTTTCCTTTAAAGCGGAGTTGTTTAGTTTTTATTATTGAAACAGGAAAATTTGCTGCTTTAACTGGCTTTTCTTGAAAAGTTCAATTCTGTTGGATTATTTTTGCTTACATTATTGGGGTTAGACACTGATTTTTAGTGTTGTTTGGTTGCCGAGAAAAAGTAGGGGAAGAAAGGAAAGTAAGAATTTTGATTATTAAAAACTTTGTATTTAAATTCTAAAACTGAGATCCAATTAAATTTCTGCAGTTTAATCTTTTGCTTTTACTCTTTTCTTGTCAGTTTTCACTAGAACTTTTGTCTCAGCATCAAAGAATTTTACTCAAGTCCCTCGATCTTGTTTCTTCCATTGGATTAATTACAAAGTGCAGATAAAACAAAATAGATAAAAAAACACAATCTCTAATCATTTGAGCCTAAATACAACCATTTGGCATGGCTCCCTAGGGACTTCAATTGTTGCAAGAAAGATAAAATATAATTGATCAAAGTTGTGTTTCTTGTTATTCATTTCCCTCAACTTTATTGGCAACTTTGTCAAGATTTGAGGATTTTTACTTTTTCTGGCAGATGTTGGTTAGAGGTTGATTTAGATTATTCATTTATGATTTGGCATTGTAGATTTGTAGATGGATTTACAAGATTTATGATGTTAATTGTGTAGGGGCTGATTCAAAATATGGTGGCAAAGGTGGATGCGAAGTGAGTGGATCTAGCAGCAAATATTCATCTGCAACAGTTCCTTCAACTCCTCGGACTGAGGGTGAGATCTTGCAGTCGTCCAATTTGAAGAGCTTCAGTTTTGGTGAACTAAGAGCAGCCACTAGGAACTTCCGACCGGATAGTGTGTTGGGTGAAGGTGGATTTGGTTCTGTCTTTAAAGGATGGATTGATGAGAATTCACTAACAGCTGCCAGGCCTGGAACAGGCATGGTTATTGCTGTGAAGAGGCTTAACCAAGATGGTTTCCAGGGTCACCAGGAATGGCTGGTATGTATCCCTTCTGTCATTTGGCTTATCTGCCTGTTCCTAAAGTTGAGTGCTTTTATGAAGAACCTTTGTTATTGTTTTTTTCCTACCACTGTTATGTCAAAGCATACCATAAAGCTATTGAGTTTTGAGCATTATCTAAAATGCTTAGATGTTTATCGTATTCTTTATTCACGTATGTATTATATTTTCAATGATGCTCAACAAAAGCAACGTGTATCTATTTGTAATACTTCAAAAATGCTTTTGAATTGAAACATTAACCCAGTTGAAATGGAGACAGGTTAACATATTTAACGATCTTGCTCTTGGTAACTCTTGCACATAGATGGTAACATTTAAAGACAGCATAATGATGAATTTTGTGTTGTTTCTTGCAATCTAGACCGAAATCAACTACCTTGGGCAGCTTTATCATCCAAATCTTGTTAAGTTGATTGGGTTCTGCTTAGAGGATGATCATCGGCTTCTGGTATATGAGTTTATGCCAAAGGGCAGCTTGGAGAATCACCTGTTCAGAAGTGAGTAATTCATATCCTCCTCTTTGCAGCTATTTCAACCTTTTAAGCAACAGATAACAGATTCTATGATCTCAGATAAATAAAATCATTGTTTGAATAATGTTATTGGTGGAACAGGGGCTTCTTATGTCCAACCACTCTCTTGGAATCTCAGAATTAAGATTGCTCTTGATGCTGCCAAAGGTCTAGCATTTCTTCATAGTGATAAGGCCAAAGTGATATATCGAGACTTCAAGGCTTCAAATATCCTGCTCGATTCTGTACGTAGAAGTGCTTTGTATTTGCATGTATAAGAGTCACCTTTGTTGCCTCTCCCTGACACATTTTTTTTCTGTAAAATTGTAAAATGACAGAACTATAGTGCCAAACTCTCTGATTTTGGGTTGGCCAAGGATGGGCCGACAGGTAGTAAAAGCCATGTTTCAACAAGAGTAATGGGTACCTATGGGTATGCAGCTCCTGAGTATATGGCTACAGGTATCTTTCTTTCTGTTTGCTGCTTTGTTCATGTTCACATTCGACATTCCTGTTTCTCGTGAAAAAGTTGGATTTTCTGTTATGTGCTTTGAATATCATCCTCCTATTGAGATGGCTCTTATTTGATATGAATTATGGTTTCTCTACCTACCTGTATCTCACTTTGTTTCTTTCTTGTGAAGGTCATCTAACTAAAAAGAGTGACATATACAGTTTCGGGGTTGTTCTCCTTGAAATGTTATCTGGCAAGCGAGCTATAGACAAGAACCGGCCACCAAGGGAGCAAAATCTAGTTGAGTGGGCAAGGCCTTATCTTGGCAGCAAACGCAAAATTTTGCAAGTTATGGATGCCCGCATTGAAGGCCAGTATTCATTAAAAGATGCACTAAAAGCAGCTAATCTTGCTGTGCATTGCCTATCGATAGAACCAAAGTTTAGGCCAAACGTGGAAGAAGTGGTAACAGCATTGGAACAACTGTCTCAATCCAATGAAAATGAAGGATCTAGGGGCTCCCTAAGTGAATCTTTTCGAAAAGTTAATCGAAGTTCAAACAATGGTCCTAAATATCGTAGGAGAAATGCCAATGAAGTTTCTGATGGAAAAGCAGCCTCTCATCGAAGGCCATCTGCTTCTCCTCGTCATGTATAAAATAGAGAAGATGAATATGTATGCTTGACTACTTGTATCTGTCCCGAAAAAAAATTGCAATTCACATTTGCTGCGCATTATATCTTGTATATTGTATACAATTTATGTTGTATAACAATCTTTTGTTGTACAGTTCTTCAATTCTATAAAATCTAAAATTTGACATTTTTTTTTAATATATGTTCTTTCTGCCTTTGGGCTATGATAAACATGCAGGTTCTGTGATTGTCAGCAAGCTTGTTAGCAGGACAGTTCATTTTGCAGAAGCTATATTTCACATGCTGTTCTTGGAAACCTTAGTTTTTTTTTAAATATATGAAAAATGAAATTTCCGGTACTCGAGCAGATAACTGTTTCTATACATCATGTTTTCTTTGTATATGTTCTGGACTTTCGCTTGTGGACTCCGATTGTTGATTTAGCCAATTCAAAGAAACCAAATATTCATATTAGAAATAAACCATCAAATTCAATACTGATATCATTTTTTAGACAGTGAGAGCTCGAGTTTTGTGTCTCAATTGAAGCGAAATTTAACAAAAACAGAAGAATGAGTCCAGATTAAATTTAAATTTTAACCAAAAAAAAAAAAAAAAAGGAACAGAGACAAGAAAGACAAAGAAATGCAACCAATTTTCTTCTTCTTCTCCTTTTTTTTTTCTTTTAAAATTGAAAAAGAGACATTAGATGTGTTAGTCATTAACTCGATCAATTTGAGGTTATCGATTTAGGATTTTATGTCCCAACTTGAGTTATCCCCATAAAACACACCGATCACCTGAATACTAATGAGAGACACAAACTCTTTCTATAGAATCATAACGATTATTAATTCACACATCCACAATTTAGTTTAGACATTAAAATCAATATTTAGACATCATGCGTAATGAGTTATAGGCCAAAAAAGGCTCCATCCTCTAATCACGACCTATGGAGAATGTGTCTTAAAGAAAGAAATGCTTACAAAATTTATGAACAACCTAACCTTCATCCTATTGCCTACTAACCCATAAAAGCCTGCAATACTAGTGAGTGGCTATAGACAGTAACAAGGGTACGTTTGGTTTGTCTTGTGGGAGAAGTGAAAAATGTATGAATTCTGTTTCAAGTTTATTTCAAAAATAAATAAATAGAATTTGATCATCATTTTAAAAACTATATTTAAAAATAAATTTCACTTTAACAACATTCACATTATTCCAATATAAAAACAATATTTAGATTTATTATGAATCAAACAAGAAAATTGAAATTGTATTCTACAAATTACATTTCATTTTCATTTGTGGAGCCAACCAAAAATAACCTAAATGTCAATAGGCAACCAAATTAAAAGCTAGAAAAAGCTTAAGCAAGGTGCTCGTATGAACAAACGACCAGCAATTTCTTATTTACACAGAATATACGGCATGTCATTTTAAAAAACGACATACCGTGTGTTTCTAAGGAGATATTATCGGGGGCTAGTATCGTCATTTTAGGTTAAAAGGCTGAGGTTTTAGCCAAAAGGGATCAACAATTCAATTCACAAGCAGAGGTTTTTGCGAGCAGTAAGCCAGCAACCACAACACAACCAGCAAGAACTGAAGCAATGATTGCCACTTCAGTGGCGATTCTCCAGCACGTGTGCTCCGTGCCTCTTGCACGTGCCGTTCGGCGGCCACGCTCATGTATCATCGTATCTTCTCGCAACCTTTCTACCTCCTCCGTGTCTCTGCCCCGTTCCTCGCACTTGGACCCTCACGTGCTTCTTGGCATGACGGAGCCGGAGCTTCAACAGCTCGCTGTCGACTTCGGCCAGGTAATAAATACATGAATTCAAAATATATATCTGTTTGGCTACTGAGAAAACTTAGGAAAATAAAATAATATTGGAAAAATAAGAAAAAATGAAAAATCTTTCGTTCTCTGTCTTTTTGTGTTAACTTTACATTCTTACTAAAAAAATTTCCCTTTTTACAGCAAAGCTATAGAGGGAAGCAACTTCACCATCTAATATACCAGAGAAAAGTCAAAGAAATGCAGGATTTTAGTCAGTGTGAGTTTTTTTTTTTTTTTTTTAAATACTTTCATTTTTACAGGATTTTGATTTTTTCTTTTTGGGGGTTAAAAAAGTGCCTCAAGCATTCAGAAATGAGCTTCAAGAAGCAGGATGGAGAGTTGGGCGATCGCCAATTTATCGTACTGTTACTGCAGCTGATGGCACTATCAAGGTCAAAATGAGATTATTTTTAATTATATTATATTTAACGTGAAGCGGGTTTGAGCTGGTTTAGATGTTGCTTCTTAACTTTCTGCTAAATTGAAACTTATATTCAAAGCATTTTTAATGCTGTTGTTGTGTTAAGTTGATTGTTCGTTAGTAAATATGGGATTTATGTGAACAAGTTTGGTCTTGCTTCTCAGTTCAATAATATTAGGGCCCATTTGGGTAGATGAGAATTTGAAATGTGGGAGTATTTGAATTTGATATTATGTTGTTTTATGATTTCAATTTGTTACTTACTTTAACCTGGCACTGATCTTTTAGTTACTGATAAAGTTGGAGGATAACCGATTGATTGAAACTGTTGGTATACCAGTTGAAGATGAGAAAGGTTCAATGCGCCTTACTGCATGTGTCTCATCACAGGTGATTGTCCAATATGAGAATTACCTAGTTTATTTTTCTTTCTTTCTGCATTTGTATTGTTTTTATAGGCAAACAATAATTTCCTTGCTTTTGCACTGATTATTTAGGTCGGTTGTCCGTTGCGCTGCTCATTCTGTGCCACTGGAAAAGGCGGGTATTCAAGAAATCTTAAAAGGCATGAAATTATTGAGCAGGTGTGTGTTTCTTTTTCATATTGTTCATCAAAGTCCATCATTGATTGGGTAGGAGTTTTAGGATGTTCTTTTTTTCACCATTGAAAACATTGAAAAGTAGGTTTTTTTCTGCTTTAACTCTTCAAAAACGGTAAGAAAAAAAAAAAAAAGACATTTTTCATTTTTACACATTTTAAATACACAGGTATTGGCGATTGAGGATATATTCAAACACAGAGTGACAAACGTTGTCTTTATGGGAATGGGTGAACCAATGTTGAATTTGAAGTCGGTAATTGAAGCACACAGATGTTTGAATAAGGTGCATTTTCAATTATTCCCATCGATAACATGTGGAGTTTTATCTATTCAGAGTAATTTTGTAATTTCTTAATGGTTGGAAATTGAACATGATGAAGATTCATTTGGAATTATTCTCTTTAACTGAGAGAATAAGAAAAGGTAAATATAAGAATTCTGTTGAAAGTATCATGCTCGGCTATGGAATTATGAGATGCATGCTATATCATAATTGTCAACCTAGATTATGTCAAATTTAGTTTTCAAATGCTTGTTGCTTTTGAAACAATTAGCAACCCTTTCGAGTGTTTGTTGTTGAGGATGGTCTAACAATGTAAGTATGAAGGTTTTGAATGGGAACTATATTCCATTGGATTGTTCTTGTTTTTTCAGGATGTGCAAATTGGGCAAAGAATGATCACAATTTCCACTGTGGGAGTCCCAAACACAATTAAAAAGCTTGCGTCTTACAAACTTCAATCAACATTAGCCCTTAGGTACTTAACTTTAGGAACCATTTGATAATTATTTGAATGATGCGCTTATTATTTTGTGGATATATTGCGTTTCTTGTTTCTACAGATGTCTAGAAGTTTGGTTTTAGCTTACTCTCTTATTATCTTGAGGCATTTCATGTTGATTGCTCTCTTGATACCAAAATCGTTTGCTTGTGTTAATATTTTGTTATTCTTCTGTATCAGCTTACATGCTCCAAACCAGAAGCTTAGGGAGACAATTGTGCCAAGTGCAAAATCCTACCCTCTAGATGCAATTATGAAAGATTGCAGGGACTACTTCCTTGAAACCAGCCGGCGAGTTTCCTTTGAATATGCACTTTTAGGTACTATAGTTCCACTTTACCTTTCCTCCCCGTCCTCTCTTGTGCTCTTGAGGGTGTATAATAGAAAGCTGATGTGTGACATTTTTCTTAAATCAAATGTGTAATTTGTCTGAGCAGCTGGGGTCAATGATAGAACAGAGCATGCAATAGAACTCTCTGAGCTACTTCATGAGTGGGGACGTGGTTCTCATGTGAATCTGATACCTTTCAATCCAATTGAAGGCTCTGATTATCAGCGACCACATAGAAAGGCTGTATGTCCTTCTGTCCTTTTCATTACTTGCATAAGAACAACAAATGATAATACCATTCTATTCGTGCTTTATCTTTATGAATTCTTTCTTGCAATTGGCAGGTACAAGCATTTGCAGCTGCTTTGGAATCTCGTAAAATAACTGTAAGCATCCGCCAAACAAGAGGCCTGGATGCAAGTGCAGCTTGTGGTCAGCTAAGAAATGAGTTCCAGAAAAGTCCTTTACTAGCTGAATCTGATAGCTTACAATTACAAGCAGACCTTGCAGTTGCATGCTGATGCCACGACAGTCAGGTTGACTACCTTTACACTAGATTTCTACATCCATATGCTCATCCATGCTCCCCCATTCACAAGAAAATGCTCTGATGATGAGGCTGGTTGGTTCTTCAGCAATCTAGAGTTCGCATCTCCTGTGTGAGCAGCAAAAGTCATCCTTTTTTCACATATGATGCTGAAATTAAGGGGCGAAATGGACGGCTGACATTCGTTGATTTGCTGGTGGCACTGGCTCATAAGTAGCCTGCAAAGGCAAGACTGAAGAATGAGGACTTTCTCATGGAGGAGAAACTGATCGTGATTACACAATTAGATGTATTAGCTAGTTTGCGAGACTTAGCCTGCTTCAACCTTTGCTGTCAGTTCTGATGAATCTTGAGGCAGAGATTGCTGTTTCAAGGGATTATTCTTTTCAACAGTTGTAATTATATAGGCATCATTCCATACGTGCAAATGTATTCAATTATTATCCATGAGTAGTTCAAATTTTCTCTCTCTCAAGTCGTATAAGGTTGCAAATGAGTCATTATTAAAACAAAAGTAAATAAAACTTGGATTTCATATTAATTTTAAAATAAATTCTTGAATTATTACTATATTTTAAAACACTTTAATCCATTGAAAGTTTTTATTTTTCCTGAAATATTTGCATATGAAGGCCAACTTTAATGTTTTTATTTTAATTAACTCAAAAGAAAATTATATGGAAAATATCTTTTTAATTTTATAAATACATAAATATATATAAAATAATCCTTGAAATTACATATTTTATCATATAATTTATTATAAATTATATTTTTAAAATAGGCCTAACCTGGGCTGAAAGCCATTCTAGTATTGGGCCAACGTTAGTGGTCTTTTTCCACAAGAAAAGCCCAAAAGAGTGCTGATTTTGGACAAATTCGAAATTTCAATTTGTAATTTCAGTCTAATTTCTAGGGTTTATAGAAATTAGAAAGGCTCTACCTTTGACCTCTTTATAAAAGACAAATTGGCATAGGCTCGGCAGTAATACATATGCTTTGTACAAAGTTTCAGATCTAGTAAAAGCTTTGCTTCTTCTTTCTTTGGCTTCGCGCACAGGTAATCTAATTACAGAATATATATATATATATATATATATATATATATATATATATATATATATATATATATTCTTATTCTTCGGTAAATAATTGAAGAAATAACTAATTTACCATTTGATTGATATTGCAAAAAAAAAAAAAAAAAAAAAAAAAATCGAAGTCGAAATCTTGCTGATTACTTGTTTGTTTTATTATTTTTTTCTTTTAATCTTGATATAATGAGTTAATTTTAAACTGGGTCGTGTAATTAGACCCAATTGATGTGAGATTTTGTTCCTTTTTTAGGTATTATGCTGATAATTAAATATAATTATCGGTAATTAATTTAATTTTTTGTTAGGGTTCTGGGATTTTTTGCTTGTGTGATTATGGATTTTAGTCAATGTATGCTTTCTTAATTGAATTGGTGATGGAGAATTTTAGTAACCATAAAAAAAAAAAATTGCGTTTTGCATTATGTGAAAGCGGAAAAAAAAATCAATTGAATCATCAAGCGCTGTATTTATTTGAATTTCTTAATATTTCTTTAAGATAATTTGAATTACTTATACTATTCTTTGGTAAGGAAAAAATATATAAATTATGGTAGGGGTACGGACTGTATAGTGGAGAATTAGGTTTGTTAACAAAGGAGTGTGCATTTTGTTTATTTATTGATATAGACTATGATTTTATTGATAGGCAATACTATGAGGAGGTATAGTCCACCATATTATAGTCCTCCAAGGAGAGGATATGGAGGCCGAGGAAGAAGCCCACCGAGGAGAGGATATGGAGGTGGTGGTGGTGGGTATGGAAGGCGCAAGGAGCAGAATCATGGGAGTCTCCTGGTTCGAAATATCCCTCTTGATTGCAGGTGAATTTATATTTCATGAGATTCTTTTATTTCTTTCTTTTTCTTGTGGGTGGGTGGGTTAATTTCTTTATGGGTATATAGAGTTTATAAGTTTTTGCTGATGTGTGTTCTTGCTGTTTATAGACCAGAAGAACTTCGAGTTCCATTTGAAAGATTTGGAGTTGTAAGGGACGTGTATATTCCAAAGGACTATTATACAGGGTGAGTTTTTCTGTTGAGATATGATTCATTGTGCATTGCATTGTTTCTTTTGTCCGATTTGTGTGTTATATGTATTTCCTATACTTCTTAGGTGAAGTTAGCTTGTATATTCGATACAAAAGGCCCTTTTTTGTTTTTTTTTTTTGTTTGTGTTGGAGGTACTTTTATAAATAATATAAAAGTGCAATGCGGATGGAAAAGTAATGTCTGAATTGTATTCTAAACTATTTGTCAAGGTATTCATTTTCTTTTTTCGTAGTGAATTAAATTTTGAACTGGTTTGTCAGGGGGTGTGTTGGTTTGAAGTTAAAATCAAGACCAAGCCCCACAATTGATGAAGACCTACTGTTTATCATTCCTTAACTTATTGGTCTCAAGGGTGTTAAGAGTAATGTTCAAATGAAGAATGTTCCTTTATGAAGAGAAATTATATAATTACACAATTACTAGAAGTTTGATGAGGGAGAAGATTGATTCTTGAACAATTGAAGACAACTTGTGGAGATTTTTAAGTTTGGGAAATGTTGATTTCAAGTGCGTCTTATATTTACAAGTGTATGAAGAATTTTCCAAGTCACTTCCTCTTTTGAAGTTGCCTTTCATACTTGGTTGTTAATAAAAGGTCAGCCACTATGCCTGCTTTATGTAAATTCAGTGTCCAAAACTGCTCCAGAGCTAAACCGTAGATATGTAAAGAAACGTGCACTGGTAATTGTATTAGTGCTAAAACTAGAAAATCAAACTTTATTAAGTTGCTATTCTGAGACACTTAATGTTGGCTCCTACGTGACTATTCATTCTCTTCTTGATGCTTTCCCATGTATTATTTGCAGAGAACCTCGTGGGTTTGCATTTGTGCAGTTTGTGGATCCATATGACGCTATGGAAGCACAGCATCGGATGAATGGACAAATTTTTGCTGGTAGGGAAATATCTGTGGTGGTTGCAGCTGAGACAAGGAAAAGGCCTGAGGAGATGCGCCATAGAGCTAGGATTAGGTAATATCTCCCTACATGCACACACCATATGGTTTTTTCTTTTATGATCTAAGTTTCTTAGAGATTTCTCTGATGTTCTGTATTTTCCAAAGAGGACCATCTGGCTATGGAGGGAGGTCATCTTATTATGGTATGGTCTACCATCACTCGTAAAATTTTGTGTTTCAGAGTGTCAGTTTATTGTAGCTGTTGCTTCCATTTTGATAAATACTGCACAAATTTGGTTGTGATTGCTCTCATTGGAGCTTATATTTTAAGTTTTAAGATTTATTTTTTTACCTTCTGTTTATTGATCAGCAATGGTTGACCCTTATAGACCACTCCAGTTTTTGTTCCTTTGTAGAGGGAGGTTCATCATTATAGGCCTTTCTTCAAGGCTGCATCTTAGGTGTTTCTGTATGTGTATGAAATGGCCAATTCATACTTGCACATCCTCCTAGCCTTTCTATAATTTAGTATGCTAAGGCCTCTTTGATTGTTAAAATTCTTGCATGCAAGCCATAAAGAAGAATAGCCCTGATACAGTTCTTTCAAGTGCTAGTTTAATTGAGGTTGACGATAAACTGACTTGTTTAGTACATTTTTTCTCCTTTTATAATGAAAGATTAAATTTGTCTATGACTATGTTTTCCATGCATGGTTGTTGCTGCTTTGCATCTTTCCAAGGTATATGTTTTTTTCTCCATTTATCGAACTCCCTAAATCGAGGGTCATTTTGCTGTCATAACAATGAATATTAATGATTTTGCTGACATGTGACTGTAGATACTTTCTTGACAAAATTAGTTACTGTTTCTTATTTGATATGATCCAGGACGTTCTCGGTCCCGCTCTCTGTCCCGATCACGGTCCCCTCGACATCATGTGGGTTCTAGGTCTCGATATCGCTCAAGGTAAGCTGTTATAATAGCTACTTGTCATTTTGCTTGTCAAAGTTGGTAAATAGATGTGCATCCAAACCATTTCCAGGTCATACTCTCCTGCCCCAAGACGGCGAGACTATTCTGGTTCCCCAGGTAGAAGGCATGCAGACCATCTAAGGTCTCCTGGAGGCCCTCCACCAGATCGAGATGGCGGCCACATTCGCAGGTCATATTCTCCAGGTTATGGTGCAGATGATCTAACTGAAAATGGCAATGGTTACGGCGAGTAAGTGGAATTTCTTTATTTTACTCTTGCATGTTGCGTGTCTGCATATTGGCCGTCTTTTGGAAGTAATTGTCATACATGCTTTTCACAATGAATCTAACTAATTCTGTTCTAGTTTGTTTGCTTGTAACTATATGAAGGATGGTTATAGGAGTACTATGAATGGTTTTAAACCAACCCCCCTATCCTTTTTTAACACTAGGTGGACATAAATACCAATTAGTTGAATTATCATTAATGGGTTTCAAGACATTGCCATGTGTGTCAATCTGTTGTTAAATGCAACCTTTTAGTTGTGCTTCATCTCAAGCATGTAAAGATGGTCAGAACCTGAAACCTTAGAAAAGGCAGGATTGTGAGCGTGCATGCCTTCTGAAACGTAAATGTTTTTGCAATTAAGAATTGGTCATTATTTTGTATATGCAACTTAGCTATTTGTGAAATATATTATTGCAGGAAACCTGCCTATGATTCTGAAGAGGCTCGAGCTTGGAGGTCACCACCTGGTAGAGCATCAAGGTCACCTTCAGGATCTAGATCTAGATCAGCTGACATATCACCCAGGCGCAGCAGATAAAGGCAAGACGGATTAAGAGACTATCATTTGTTTATTAATTACTATGTAGCGAATTGTAACATGGTTTTTATATGAAACTTGGAAACGATGGAGGCATGGAAGTACTCGGTGTTAAATCATGTGTTGTGGACTTGAAGAACTCGTTTGTTAAGAAGATAACCCATGCCCATGCTAAATGCTAGTCTGATTATGACATTATTTTTCTCCTTTGTATTGGAATGATAGTACTCTTTCGTCTTGGATGCATACTCGCCATATGTGTGAACCAAAGATATTATTTGTTAGATTGGTATGCATCAAAAGTTCATGTGGCGTCTTTGAAGAATCCCTGCATGCAACTTTTATCTTTTCTGTACTGATCGTTAATCTTTCAAGAAATTGGATATATTTTATTTGTCCCGGGGTATTGCAAATTGTCTTAGAGATAGTTATTGTAAGAAAAGGGTCAAGAAGTTGTATTTTAATCCATATTATTTTGAGATAGAAAAATAGAGAGAGAGAGATGTTAAAAATTTAACATAAGGGGAGAGGGAGAAGGAAAGAGTTGCAAAATGTTTAATTTTGTGTCTTGGAAAAATTTTGATTCAGTTAAGAGTTTAAACTTCAAAATTGGATCAATTAAGGGTTCAAGTGGTTACGTGCTACTATGTCATCATAACTGATGTTACGTGAGCTCAATGAAATAGGAGATGGGTCATCACACGAACTGAGCAATTATGTTAAAGTAAGTGATATTCTCAAATTTGCGAAGTTAACTCTAAAATTAGAAATTGAAATATGAAATTCGAACGGAATTTCATATTATTTGAGGGACAAATCATATTATCAAACAAGAATCCACGGCTTCATCTTCTTCATCAGTTACCAGCTGAAGGATATTACGACGTGAGATTCCTGGTGGTAGTTCATTTGATACGACAGCGTCTCAGTGGAGGAGGAATTGCTGAATTTGGTAGGGATTTTTGGGGCTGAAAATCAGATTGTTGTGAGGTGGTTTGAGGTGAAGATTGGAGCTGTTCATTTGAGAAATTTTTTAGCATTGAGAGTGAGTTTGATTATTGTTATTATTTTCCTTTTTTGGATTATTGGATGAATTAGAATAGAAGAGATGGAGATTGGAAAGTGCAAGAATAATGAAATTTTTTAAAGAGAAACGATTGGTGAGGGTTGTGGTCTGCTGTAGGAACGCTGGTGTGCATCAACCTTTCTTATAAATTTGGTACGTTATCTCAAATTTGCTTGCTGTTATCCTATTTTATTTATTTTTATCACCTTGGCCATTATATTACTTGTAAATTACGATTCTTTAATTTGATTTTGGAAACTGATTACTCTTCATACTTTTTTTTTTTTTTTTTTAATGTTGTCATACGTGATAATCATTTCATTTCTTCTTTTTGTTGATCCACTATATTTCTCTCTTACTACTGATGGAGGAGTTGGTAAGTGTAGCTTATGAGAAGGTTACAGGCGTCTGTACATGGAAATGGACAAAGAAATGTCGTTTACAAGGTCTCTTTAAGCTTATTAGCAGTCGATTCATCAACTAAATACTACACAGAACAAAATGATCACAAACCTTCTTAAATCAATCTGTTGAAAGAAATTCAAAACTAACCCAAAAAAGAAAAATACATGACTGGAACATCAAAGGCATAATACAAAAAGACCTTATTAAAGACTCAAAAGCAAGTAATTGTAGGTTCCGCGAAAGAGCTAGTTGAGAGTATTGGTGCCGTTAGATTCCAACTCTCCGTAATTGACGAAGTTATTGCATTGATGAACCCAGATTTGGGTTTTAATTTTTTTATTTTAAGTTTATAATTTTAACATTTTTTATTATTTTAGAATTTTTTTTAAAATGTTAATATTTTTATTATTTAAAAATATAAATGTATCCTATATAAATTAACTTTATTAACCTTATAGACGATAACAGTTAGTCTCTGTCCACGAAAACCTTTAATTGATTCAATTTTGAAATTTAAACTCTTAATTAAACGAAAATTTTTTCAAGACACTAAATTAAATATTTTGCAAAAGCTTAAATTTTAAATTAGGTATTTTCTTATAGAGAGAATAGAAAAAAAATAAAATGAAATATTTGAATTGCGCAAATAAAAATTGGATAAATTTTTACTCTTTTAAAAATATATTTAAATAGATGATCGGTCAATTTTATTTAAATTTAAAGTATAAAATCACGAAAAGTTAATACAATGGTAAATTTCAAATGTTTTATCAAATGATTAAACTTTCTAAATAAATCTCAAAAGAATTAAAAAAGACAATTTAGAAAAACAAAACTTTCATGGAAGTGAAGCAATTGGAAGGCTGCTCTAGCTTTTCGTCTTTCGGCGGCGATATCTGCTCAACATAATGCTTTCACCGTTTTTTCCAATCTCTATACAATTCACTGCTCCACCGGAACTTTCCTCCGACCTGCCGTATTCCAAATTTAGCAGTTTCCACCTCCTGCCCGAAAGTGTTTTACGAGGTTTAATTTGAAGGCTCCTTTAAATTACAATGTTTACCAACAGCTAAAGCAGTCTTAGTTGAACAATTATAAATTAGAAAATTCTATAGGCTTTGTGTTGACTTGGTAAATGATATTGATGATTGGTTTATTATTATTATTATTATTCCACTAACATTTATTAACAACAAGCCATCTTAATTAATAAATAATAATGGCGGCTAAAAGAATAAGATTAATAATAAGATTAAGTTGGCATCTAACTTTCTTATATATATATGTATATATGATAATCAACCGAAATTTTCTAATATAATTCCATAATTAATAGTAGGCTATTGTTTTGTCAACACCTTAAAATTTTTAGCTAAAACTTAATTTTATATAAAAAAAAATGAAAATAATGATTTTATTAAAAGAAAATTAGAGTCCGAGAAGTTTATTAGAATGCAAATTGAACTCGAGACACAATTTAAAAGATAAAATACATATTTTCCTGCACAGTAACTTCAAATTTAAATCTTTCTTTTTGTTTTTACTCTTAAAGTTTTCTTTTTTATTTTTTATTTTGAGTCGCCGCCGGCTAAAAAAAGGTTGGCCATAGCCCCATTGTTTCAAATTTTCATGGTTTTAATTTGTTTTTAATAAATACAAATATGCTTTTTGCAATTTTGTTAGTATTACTTTTGTGTTTTTGTTCCCTCTCATGAGAGTTGTTTATTTTTCTTTTGTGAATGTATTTGTTATTTAATATTGGAGTTATTGTTATCTCTACATGGAATTGATATTGAAGATTTCAATAGAAATGATCAACTGGATATTTGTATTTGTGTGATCGGATTCTTTTGAAAATATAAAAGTCAAGTTGTAATATGATATAAACACTAAATATAGCGTGCTTACCAATATAATGTTGAGTCAATTGCTCTATTTATATCTTTTTATTTATGAAATTTATCATCATTCGAATTAAATTAAAAAAACATAATTTATAGTTTGTGAAATTATATATTTTATTTATTGTTAATCATGTATTTTATATTCATAAATGAGAATTATCTCTCCCCATCTCAAAAAAATAAAAATAATTAAGTGTATGTGAAAATATTTATAAAAAAAACTCAAATTAAATAAAAAATTATCAAAACCCTCATAAAACATGAACCCATGAATAGTTTATCTATATATATATATATATTGAGAAAAGACTGAGTCCTTAATTCCAAAGACCAAAAATATTTTTGTTTTTCTCATTTTAGAAAGAATTTTGTGTTTTGATATTTCTACAGTTTTGACTGGCTTCCACACTTATTGAATTACTATATATTTCAATATTGAATTAATCTCAAAATTTTCCTTATTATATATTGTTTTTTGTACTATTTAAAAAAATTAATAATTGAACCTTTATACTTAGTAATCTAAAAGAAAAGCTCTACAATTTTTTTTTTAATAAATTTGATTATAAATAAAACATCCAATTTCAGATCTTTTAATATTGTAAATAAATAACTCTAATCTCACTTAATAAAATACTTATCAATAATAATTTATGGATGATAGAAGGAAGGAAGTCTCCTAGAAAAAAACCAATAACCATCGTTATTATCATTGACTGACTACAAATAACCAGTCAAACGTTAGCCGTGTTTAACAATTTTATATTTGTCATTGGTTAATGAATTCTTCTTCTATTTAAACAACGTTAAAGTCCTTCCAATCCATCTTTAATCATTTTCCATTTTCAACCAAGAAATTAGCAAAACCCACACACAGAAACAGAAACAGAGAACGAGAGAGGGAGAGAGATGGCTATTGGGATTTTAGAAGTGGAGTTGGTCAGTGCTAAAGGCTTAAAAGGCACCGATTTTATAGGTATATTTCTTTCCTTTTAATTATTTTTATTTTATTTTTTTGTTAATTTCACTTCAGGTGAAAGTTTGAATTCATATATAATTTCATGGAACTATGATAACAGGTAAAATCGATCCTTATGTTATAGTAAAGTACAAAAGCCAGGAGCGTGAGAGCAGTGTAGCCAAAGGTTAGTCCTTTATTTAATTTTACATAATTCCAATCTACACTTTCTTTTTTTTTTTTCATATAACCCCTCGCACTTGCCTTCTATATTAATATTTATTAATTAATTTTTTCGAAAAAATATAAAAAATGTCATATAATTTTTTAAGAATATAAAAAAGAATTTTTTAAAAATTTTTCTTTATTTTTTAATTATTATAATATTAGTTTTTTAATTTTTTTTATTATTATTTTTAACTAAGATGCTGATTGGTCTATATGGACCTTTAATTTCTATAATGAGCTACTTGTAAAACCCTACCATTAATTTAATGGGTCAATTTACATAGCTATGAGATTTTTCCCCAACATGGCTTTAAAAAAAATAATAAAACAGCAACTTGAAATATTCCCCCATACCTAATGTTCAATTAATTTTTTTAAAAAAATAATTAGTAATATAATTTCACCTAACCAATTAGAAATAGAATCATACGCCTCATTATAACTGTAATGATTAGAAAAACACAATAAAAAATCTTAAATGAATTATTACTCTGCATTATGTTTGTTAATAAGTCGAATTTTGAGTCTGAATTTATGAAAAAAATTATCAGTTCAATGAATGAATATTTGAAAATTTTAATAATTTTTAAATTCAATTATGAATTACAATTAATTGTTTATACAACGTATAATTAAATAATTTGATGTGATGTTGGAGTTCTTATCTTATAATATAGAAGATTTAATTCTTCAAAATTTTCTTTTTTTAAAAAATCTGTTATATAGTAAAATAAAGTAAAAATACTGTATGATTAACTCATATATGGAAATATTACAAAGGTGCAGGTGCAGGTGGGAGTCCGGTTTGGAATCAGAAATTGAGATTCAGGGTTGAATATCCTGGTGCAGGTGATGACTATAAGCTCATTTTGAAAATCATGGACAAGGACACCATCTCTAGAGATGATTATCTTGGGCAAGCCACGTAAGATATTTATTATTATTATTATTAATTAATTACTTTTTTTTATCAGAATTGAAATTTCTAATTGCATAATTTTAAAAACAACTCTAATACTGCTGAATCAAAATTTATTTCGTTAAAATAATTTTTTTAATATAAAAAAATGGTAAATGGATAGCAAATTGTCACATCCTTAGTATAAAATACGTGTGAAACATAAAAATTAGTGTGCTATCATGATTTTGAAATATGCAAGTACTTATTCTATGTATTCATGTATATATCTATTTGGAAAAGAAATAATACCTAATTAATGTGGGTGATATTATTCAATATTATAGGATCTATTTGAAGGGTTTATTGGAATTAGGAGTGGAGAAAGGAAGTGCTGAATTTCAACCTCAAAAGTATAATGTGGTTCAAGCTAACCAATCTTATGCTGGAGAAATTAAAGTTGGTCTCAGTTTCACTCTCAAGGTATTTTACATCATATTAATTGGTAAATTTAATTTACTAATAACAAATTTAAAAAAAAAAAAGAAAAACTTAAATCACTATTAAAATTTGAAATTAAAAATTACTTATTTTTGTATATTAAATGGAAGATTTTACAAATTACAGTGATAATATTATGGGTTGCTTATTGCTTAATTAATTAATTAATTAAACTTATTGATTTTTTTGTTGGGTTTTTGCATTATAGGTGCAAGAAGACAATGGTGAAGAAGAGTTTGGTGGATGGAAGCAAAGCATTTTTTAATTGTTCTCTTGCAAGTTTGTTTACAAATGATTGTTATTAATTACTCATTCTTTAACAATTAGGGAATTTTTTTTTTTTTTTATTGTGGCCTAGAAAGTAGGAAATGTAAGAAGTGATAAATTAGGTTTTCTCCAATTCTGTATTATATATGTTAATGTATTTTATGTGAAAATTTTCTAATTTTTTCTTTATTTTTGCTTCTATCCAATTGAAGGTCAATGGTTGGTTTCTAGTCTAATAATATAGAAAGTTGGGAATTTAATAATAATAATAATCTAGGTAGCACGGAAACTGAAACAAAAAACGGGAAATAAGAAAACAATATTTTTGAAAAATGTAGAAAACCAAAAGTGGATGAAATGCATAAATATAAAAAATATAGAGGTATATATATATATATATATATATATATATATATATATATATATATATATATATATATATATATATATATATATATACACACTAAAAATAATAATTTATAAATATATGATTAATAATTTTAAGTATAATAATAATAATAATAATAATAATAATAATAATAATTATTATTATTATTATTATTAAGAAAAAATTAAGTCGGGAGTGAATATTTTTGTTTAGGAACTAATCTAGGCAAGTTGATTTTTTTTTTTTTAAATTTGGAATATATATATATATATATATATATATATATATATATATATATATATATATATATATATATATATATATATATATATATATATATATATATATATATATATACTAAAAATAATAATTTATAGATATTTGATTAATAATTTTAAGTATAATAATAATAATAATGATGATGATGATGATGATGATTATTATTATTATTATTATTATTATTATTATATAAGAAAAAATTAAGTTGGGAGTGAATATTTTTATTTAGGAACTAACCTGGACAAATTGATTTTTTTTTTTTTAACTTGGAAACGAGTTTTCAATTTTTTCAAATTACAAAAATGTGCCTTAAACGTTTCAATCAAATCTCCATAAATTTTCAGACTGAAAACGTTTCCAAAACATGGAAACGTGACATCTCAAGAGTTTCCATGTAACATAAATAATAATAATAATAATAATAATAATAAGCGATTTAAGTAAAATATTTTTATATTAATAACAATTACACAGGCCAAAATAAATAATTAAAAATTAAAAATTTCACTGTCTTAATATTAAAGAAAAAAAAATCGCATAATGAAAATATTCTTAATTATTGAAAGTGACAAGTGTAGCAAGTGAATTATTTTTTTATTAATAAATATAATAAACAAAATTATATATTAATTTTATAAGTCATACTTAAACTTATTCATGAATTGAATTTTGGATCACAATTTATGAAAGAAATTACATAATTTAAATATTTTTAAATAATTAAAACTGACAAGTGTAGCAAGTCAAATTATTTTTTTATTTTTGATTAATTAATATAAGAAAGTCATAGAAACTTTAGAATTGGAGTGGTGGATTATAGCAAGAAAGAAAAATCATTTGTTTTTATTATATAAAACTTTAAAAAAAAAATAAAAAAGAGTAAATTACTGAAATGTATATTTTTCTAACACATTTTGTAGACTAAAAATTAAAATGCATATTAATTTCATTTTTTTTTTAATTTTCGGACTGTGTTCCTACCTAAATATTCTGAATTATTTATAGCAAATTTAATATCAAGGCTGTCTTAGCTCAGCCGGTAGAGCGCATGGCTTTTAACAATTTTAATGAGCTTTTTCATTGAATAATGTTGCAGGCTGTGTCTAATATTTTTAATGTGCATATCAAATTCAATGTTGACGGTGCTAACACCTTACAACAATCATAATTATAAGTTGTTTGAAGAATTGAATTTTGGTGTGGTTGATGAATTTAGGATTTCTATTCATAGTTAAGATCTATTTGCAATTCAGTTTTCCAAAAATACTTTTTAACAAAACTTTTTATATTTTTTTAAAATTACTTTTAAGTAAAAGCATATATAAATTAAAAAAAAAAATCAATTAAATAAAAAAAATCTAAAAGCACTTTTTAATCTCTAAAAATAATTTTAAATGCATCCTTAATGAGTTTGACAAAAACATCTAATTCACTTTTTGAGTGAGAGAGAGAGAGTAAATGTGATATTCTGGCAATCACTTCCACCATTTTTTTTTCTTACCAATTTCACAAGATCTCTCCTTTTAACTGCCTTAACTAGTAAATAGAATCAACCATTTTATTAGTAATAAATTCTTGAATAAAGGGTTTGCATTTGGTCTATTCTTGTGCTCAAAAGAAGTTGGGAAATTTTCAAACTGTTAATGGGCTTCACGTCTACCGCCTCTCCCCTCAAACAATGGCTTCAAAATTTAATGATTTTACTTCTTGTAAGTTCATGAGATAGCCATGTTCTTCACTAATACCAATCACCACACCGCCAATCACACCTCACCTCAATATTCTTTTTCATTACCCTATTCTCTTTTCACTCCCATTTCATCCACCCTTCATTTTTTTTTTCTTTTTTCTTTTTTCCTTTTTCTTTTTTCTTTTTACTAGACTAAACCCTTAATGGTACCCACGATCCTCCAAGCAAACCCTCCCCCATTTCTGTTTTATTTAAGGCATTATAGCTTGCCAATTCCTATATTGTTTTGCCCCTTAAATTGTACAGTTTGATGTCTTTTCCTTCACTTTCTTCATTGCTTGAACAATGAAATTTGAAGACTACCTGATGCAGCAAAACGATGAGAAGCAGAAAAGATTCGATCTCGAGCAAGAGGTGAAAACTGAAAATCATTAATCGTGTCAATTCTCTTTTCCCCCGTCTGGGTTTTAGAATGTGGCAGAAGAAATTTATTTATAGTGAGCTTTTAATTGACAATGGTGTAGGTTGAAAACTTGCGAGTAGAATTAGAAGAGGAACAGACAAGAAACAAGGTTTTACATTGCGCACTCCATGGTCCTGTTTCATCACATCCATGTCTCGCCTCTTTGCTTCCACCTCAAGTAAGAGAACTTAAGCAATTGTTTGACATTGGAGACTAAACTGATTTTGGTAAAATATTTTTGCAGTTTTTAAAAACAAACTTAGCGCAAATCCTGTTTACCAACAGCAGTTAGAAACTCAATGCCAAACGGAGCGCAAGTAGACTATAGCCAGTAGCTTTTCTAAGGTATTCAATCTTATAAAGCTGAATTGAACATCTGCAGGTTCAAGGACTTCTTGCAGAACTGGCAATGGTAGAGGAAGAGATCATATGGCTAGAAAGAAAAGTTGATGAGCTGAAACTGAGTTTGTACCAGGAGAGGAAACAGACTGAGAAATGGAAAATGCAAAGGAAGCAGCAGAGGAAACTGAGGCAGTTGCCACCGTGCAGACTGGGAAATTCATCATCAATGCTTGATGATGACTCCTCCCATCAACTACCGAGATCGCAACATTATGTGGAACTCAAAAAAGAGAAACTGAAATTCAGAAGAACTTCTGTAGGTTCTGCACAAGAAATGGCATTATCTGCAGGTTCCACTAGTAAGCTTCCATTTTCTCCATCAAAAGATTGTCTTTGAAGTTTGAACATATTTTCAGCATCAGCTAAAAATGTTGTGCAGCCATGAGAATTGGAAATTATTTGATTTTGTTGCATGTAACTTAAATTTTGTTTTATGTAACAAGGAGGGATACAAATTAAGAAATAGAAGAAAATTTATTCTCTTTCATTCAGATAATTATCTCCAGTCAACAGAATTAAACAAAAGAAAAAACATATGGGCATTGATGAAAAGCATTAAACATGAAGTAAAATAAAGCTCTAAATAATAAATCTAACTGGTATTTGAAAGAAAATTCCACGATAATATTACTTTTTATTTTCGAGCATTGGGGAGGAGATTTTAACACTAGTGAGATTCAAACCCAACATTCACTTCTATAGTACCTCGCATTATTTTGATTACTATAACCTTACTACAACCTTAAGGGCCTAAACTAATATTGACTCAAAGGTCCAACAGGAATACCACTATATATACATCGTGTGCAAAGTCTACGCGCAATAAGAAACCTGCATTATCAAAACTAATACCATGTTCAGTAGAACAACAAATTTTTTCGATCTTCTGGCTGAACAGAAATGAATTATAATTTACAAACTTTTCTGGTGGTTTTGTTATGCACAGGTGATGAACAATCAAGAAGAGGAAGAATGCAAAAGGAGCAACACAAGTATGAAGAAATTTGCTATGAGAAACCAAATGAACTCTCTGAAGAACTAATCAAATGCTTAATAGGCATATTCCTTGACCTAAACCAGGCACCACAGGATACAGAAGGATCAGCCATTGTTCCAAAGCTTACCCTTTCCTGCGTCAATTCAAAAGGCTCAAAGACCTCATTCAATTGTAAAGCATCAGTGTTTGCATTTACCCACAATACATCAAATCTTGATCCCTATTGCATTATGCCAGATTTAGACAGCGCTATCAGAGACATTGGACCATACAAGAACTTCATCCAGATCGCAAGAAACTCATTTGATGTTAATCGGTTTTCAGAGTGCTTATCAATGACCAGAAAATTAAGGTTACTTGCAGGTTTCCTAAGAATGTGGTGACTTTTTGAACAGATATCACCTGAGTTCTTATATGTTTTGTTCTGCTACTTTCAGGGTTTTGATTCATAAATTAGGTAGTGTTGACTTGACATTCTTGACCTACAAGCAGAAGCTAGCATTTTGGATCAACATCTATAATGCCTGCATAATGCATGTACAGTAAGACATCTTAAGCTATATCATAATAAATCAAATAAATGTCTAATGCAGCAATATCAAACCCTCTAGTACTTCTAATGAAATTTCAGGCATTTCTAGAACATGGGCTGCCTTCCTCACAGGAGAAACTGTTAGCAATCATGAACAAGGTATGTCAACGTTTGACACATGATTATCCTAAATTGGCAGTACTGATGAAGAAGTCATGCAAGAAACCTCAAGCAATACAGTTACTCAAATATTTAGAATAAACAAAATTTGAAGTAAAATAATACTTTACCATACTTTAACAGGCTGCAATGAATGTGGGCGGTATAGTGCTGAATGCTTTGGCCATTGAGCATTTTATTCTCCGGCATCCATGTGAAGCAAAACATGTAAGTCATATATATATATATATATATATATATATATATATATATATACTCGTAACCTCTAAGCAACCCGGGTATGATGTTTTAGTACACTACATAATTTCCACACTTCATGTCTCTCCCAAGCCATCTCAAAAATAGTTAACAAATTTGAAAGAACATGCAAACTTCAACTTAGGCGATAAAGAAGAAGTAGAACACAAATCTCAGAATATCTCAAAGAACTCACTAAAAAAGAGCAACCTTAGATCTCAACTAGAGTTGCAAAGTTTAGACTGTAATACATTTAGTTCCTCTTTTTAGTACGATAGCTTGATAGAGTGATGTTTTCACTTCCAAGGGCCCTCCAGATGAAAAGGAAATGCTACTAAGGCATGCTTATGGTCTTGGGTACCCAGAACCCAATGTGACATTTGCGCTTTGCCGGGGTACTTGGTCCTCCCCAGCAGTGAGTATAAAACACTTCTAATGCTTGCTAATCCATTTATTCTTAGATCATGAATATAAATGTTCAAAATATTTAACTAAAGAAAAATTTTCTATGCAGCTAAGGGTTTATACTCCAGAAGAAGTCGTAAATGAACTGGGAAGAGCAAAAGTCGAGTATCTGGAAGCTTCAGTTGGGATTACAAGCAAAAGAAAGATTGTGGTTCCCAAGCTTTTGCAGTGGCACATGCAAGATTTTGCAGACAGCATGGAATCGTTACTAGAATGGATTTATAGCCAACTGCCACGCTCTGGATCACTGAAAAGATTGATGATGGAGTGCCTAAATGGAGAAACAAAATCTCCAACAAAAATGGTGGTAATTCAGCCTTATGAATCTGAGTTTCGCTACCTGTTGCCCTTTTAAAACACAAAAAAAAGTAGTAGGAAAAAGAAATCTCATGTGATAGAAGCACCTAGTGTCCCAAAAATCAAAGATCTAAGAGATTTATTCTGTACAGCCTACTATGCTTGAGTCTTAATTAGCTCATTAGTATTTACAAATATTAATTGCTGACTTAACCATGAGCCCCAAACTGTGCATATTAAATTCAACACTCTAATGTATGCAAAAAATATGTGATTTCTATTTGGAGGAAACAACAATTCGTGCATTGAACCATTGATCCATACAAGAATCCAGCCAAAATTAAATCTAGCAAACCAAGTGATATAAAATGAACCAGCAACATATACAATCAACAGATTGATATAAAGACACCATTGCCGCAAAAAAGATAGGCTTAATGACCTAAAAAACTGTAACCATTAGGGTATTTTGTATTTCCTCTACCCATTCTTCCACTTTTATCATCACAAACTGTCCTAGCATTACAATCAATAGGATTTTATTTTCCTTCACTAGGCCTAAAAGAGAAGCAGCAAGTTCACAGCAAATGACCAGCCAGTATTTACTTGTACCATTAAATTTTGAAATTCCACTTTTGCCAGGAAAAAGAAAATAGAATTTAAAAGTCTGCCCTAACAGAAAGAATGTGTCTCTCTTCCATATAAAAACAGCAACAATAAATAAAATTCAGTGAGGGCACAGGTTATGCTGAAAAAAAAAAAAAAAGAAAATCTCATTGCGGCGAATATGAATGTTCCACAAAAGTTTAAGTTGCTGCATGATTTCATAATTAAATATTTCTGTACAATAAAGAAATTTGGAGAACAGTATTTGAAGTATTCAGATTTCAGAAGAACTACAAAGAATTAACAAATGCAATTGCAGTTTAACACAGCAGCATCAAAGACATTCTCTGATGATTCACTAGTTTCTTTTGCTAGTCTGAATGATCAATGAGTACAAAGCTTTTATCACAATCAACAAATACAAGCATGTAAAAAAGGGTTCAGCTAAGGAAATTCACAATCCTATTCAACAGGTTTAAACCAAATACAGTTTCCTCGCAGTTGACTTTTATAGACACATTCAATGGTTCAGTGCATTTACCTTCAGCGGTAATGGTAATTAAGCAGGGGATTGAGTTGCTCAGAATTTCACTGCTGAACCGTAAGCATAAACCAGAGGCATCATCAAGATTGGCAGCAATTGGCATGTCAACAGATACGAGGAAAATATTAGCATTGCTAAGCATCTTTACAGCTAGGCTTTCACAGACTAGAAGAAATTTGTCTCTCACTAACATGTCACCCTCATCCTTGTTCAGCTCATCAATATGGTCAGTGAAGGTGCAACTGGTGACCCAAAAAAAAAAAAAAAACAGCAGACAGAACAGCCACTTCAGAACATTATATATAGATCCAAAAAAACAAAAAGTTCAAAAGAATCTGCACATCCGTTATCATTCGATTGAAAAAATTTCAGGTGATGAAGAACCTGATTCGCTTTCTTGACCATATAAATGTGTTTTGATTGCTCCATTTGATTAAATAGAACCAGAACAGGGCCCATCTAGCTATTTAATGGTATCCACCTCCCCATCTATCAGTGTTAATGATGTTTATTATATTCACTTATTTATACCTTTATTTCATATTTTTTGATGTCTATTCAATTGTTATAGAATATCAGGAAAGAGAATATCTAAATTCTGAGGTAACGAAGCACCCTAATTGATGAATGAATCCCGATGATAACATACAATTCATCAGAAACTCATTTTTTCAAAGGGAGAACTAATAAATTTTCTTACTATTAGAATGCAAGAGTTTTGCTTAAAACAGAATATAACCAGATTGGATTGGATTTGAAGGAACCACCCAAACGATGTATCCAATAGTTCAAGGCAAAGATAAGGATTCTTTACGTTTTTAAAAAACTCTCCTTGATTTGCAAGTAAAATAATTACTACTTTTACCATTAAGGGGAACCACAAAAGGTGTACTCTAAAGAAACCACCCATATTCCACAGAATGTCTAGCGCAGTGCAAGGTCTTAAATGGCTTTCATTCAATCTCTAAGGATGCCTTAAGACGCTCAGAACATAATAAATTATCAACACATTACAGGATCAACTAAAAAAAGAAATAGAAAGACTTTCTTTTTCACTATAATATTCTCTAAAATCCTTTGAAGGAAATAAGGGGCTGAATAGGAAATAAATACCTTCTCATGTACTCAAACATTCCAGGGAGACGAGACTCCTTATCTGTGAAGGTTTCAATTGTCAAAGGAAGTGGTTTTACAAAATATCCAATGTCGGGCCGCAACTTGACGGGAAGCTTCTTGCCATTACAATATAAGGCCAGCTTCAAAGGCAGTAGATGATGATGGAAACGAACATGGATAATCCTCTTTGTTTTCTGACCAGGTTCCAAAGAAGTTATCCCCTCCATAGGAACCAAGATCGGCATGTCATTATGAGATGTCAAGGAGCTGCAGTATCAAGATAAAAGCAAGTGGCCAAAATTAGCAACTAGAGCCAAGATACAAGATCCCTACGGTCAAAAAACATACAATATTCCTACAGTCAAAAAACATTGCCAAATCATATTTTGTCTCAACAGATTTCCTGTGGTCAGCTCAAAGATCAAGGAGTCATGTAATGCCACCAAGTATGAATGATAGTGAAAACTATGAAAAGTCTACCAAGCACAAATATAAATCTAATAATAAAAGAATACTCAATTAGACCCAAGAAACAAAATTTGACAGTGATAAAATGTTAAGATAACAGCAGTTTAAGGACATTTAGGAAAGGTAGATGAAGAACCATATGTTCTCACACCCAAAATACCTTAAATTCAAGTAAAAGCTCAATAAACTTGTAGAGGCTGCAGTCTTATGCAGAGAAATAAAAAGAAAATTGCTAAACAACCCTACAAAAATATAAAATTATTAACTTTCCAACATAATTGTAAACAGGTCCTTTATCCAAGATGGACTTGGGCCAAGATAAGACATGAGCTATGCCTGCTGGGGAGGTGAATATTTACTGGAATCAGGTGAATATACAGGAATAAGTAAAAACAAAGTACAAGTTGACTTAAAAATTGAAACTGAATCATGTGGCTTAGAACAGGGCAAATTAGCGATGCTGATGGAAATACATCTAATTTCTGGTTTTTAAATGCTTATACCTAGTTGATATGCTAATGTGCAGCTAATGGAAAGAGCATTGGATTTTCCATAGATCATGGTAAGACGGTGCATGTGTGCATTAGGACTTCAGAATGATAGGATCCCAAAAATATTTCCAAAAAAAAAAAAAAAAAAATACTGCATGGTGAGTTAATTGGAGGTATGTGATAATTTGACATGGCCAGCATAAATTTCACCCCCATATACAAAACTCCTCTCAATATCTAGATCATTGAACCAAAAAGAAAAGTCACCTTTCAGTAGAATCTGGAGGCTTGTTAGATTCTTCATCCACCAACGTTACTTCGGAAATGGTCTCAGTGGAACAGTTCTCGAAGGAAACTTCTGCACATACAAATAGAGGAGATATGCTAGAAATTTCAGAAGAAAATGAATAATCCACCTTCAAGCCATTGCCATTTGCAGGATCTAAGAGTTCATAGCTTTTATATTTAACTCGGTTTCCAATATCTCTAATGGAAATTCTTGCTGTAGATCTATGGACTTGACTTTGTTCTGATGTACTTAGGTTTAACAAATCAGGCCGCTCATCCAACCATGATTCAAGAGCTCCCTTTGACATTAGTTCTTCCAGATCAGTAGAGGCAGACTGAGGAACTCCATTTTGATTTTTAAGAGCATCCCCAACATCTGATACCTGAATCAGTGGATCAACATCATTTCCACTCTCACTAGCAGAACCAATATCATCACTGCCACCATCGCCACCTGACTCGGTAATAGATCGTTCTGAGCTATAATCTGACACAGTTTCCTCATCTGATGACCCAGACAATGTGCCAGAACCATCTGTCCCGTCCCCTAATATGTCTGCCTCATGAATTGTGTTTGACAGCAGGCTAAGCTCATCATGAAGGATAGTACAGGGTTTTGGGAGAGGTTCATATCCTGGAGCAGCATGAAGAACGATTTGTGAGAGAGATCCAGGAAGATAGATCCGATAATTAATAGGTTCCAAAGATGATTGTTTTGTTTGTCCTCGGAATAAGCATTCTGCAAGCCCATGTGACAGATCCTCCTTTTGAGGTGAACAATTCATATCTTCCTGAATTTCTTGCAAACTTAATTTTGATGAAAGAAGTTTCTTTAGAAGGCGAGCTCTGTCACGAACATCATAGTTCAAATCAAACTGAGCCAACTCAAACACATAGCTCCCTACTTTTTTAAAAGTCCAAAGATCTTCTTTCATTGACCTTGATAGCACCTGTGCATAAAAGCCACTTGAACGATAAAAAGCAGATTCTTTTTAGAACCAAAACCACATGGGTAAACTTAATTTTTGTACCATTATAAGGAGTACCCAGGCTGGTAAAAAAATTGCATCCAGATTTTTCCAGTGATATATATTATATTCCACAACTTATCATAAATACATGAGACAGTAATGTTACTTATCATATCTGCAACAGATTTGGAGAAAAGTACAAGAAAATTTCTTTTGTATACCTTAGCAATAGTATTAAGAATTTGAAGCTTTGTTTCTAATGCTTCTGAAGAAAAGCTCCACGCAAGATACTTAAGTACAGTTGTTAACATCCTTGGTATTATCTCCCCTAAATTGCTATACTCCCCCATCATCCAAATTATTATTGCACGAGCTGCAGGCACCTTGACTGAATCCAAACTACGAACCAGCTGAATTACAACCTTCAGAAAATAAAAAGAAGTCAAACAAGACATCAAATGCAAAAGGAAACATCTGAAAAAAAAAATAATAGGCCTGAGCCATAATTTCACCCCTGAACTTTGCACAAAAAGTCTATTGGCACCCTTCAATTTTGAATCGAACCTATTGAGCACTGAACTATTATTTTCATACCAAATGAACACCTATGGGTCAAATAAAATTAATATGAATTACACACGTGTTGACCTATTTTAACAAGCCAATAAAATACTTCCACTTAAAAATATGTCAACTTTTGTCCAATAAATATTTTAGTTCTGAATAATAGGTTGTTTTTCTTTTTTAGATAAAAGCAATACTTCTCTCATAGCCATTTTGCTGAACATTTCCAATGCAGTGTCAGAACACCTATGCATGCCCACCTCACGTCCACACCCAATATTCCCAAATGACTAACTCTGAAATGCATAGCACATGCCTCCAATAATGGAAGAAAATGAAAAGGCGAAGAAGTAAACAAAGAAGAACAATTGCAGCAGCAACAAGTATGAAGTTAGGAAGCAGGAATGAACAGGCGGCTGGGCAAAGGAAAGCTTGAGGAGAAGGTCCTCTCTCAACTCCTCAGCCTTCATTCTTTCTCCTCTGCCAGACCCATCTCTCCGTTTATCTGTGGCTGGTCTCACATTAATACCTTGTCCACTGGTATTTAACTTCCACTCCACCTTTTAATTATTTTTTAATTGAAATCCAATGAAAGGACATTTGATAAAATCACTTTATATGTGGGAAGTGGGCCATTTTACCTGAAAAAGGATCTAATGCTAGCCATAAATGAGAGTTTTGATGTTTTGATCGTATCAAGAAGAGAAGGTGAAAGAAGGGAATGCCAGCTTTTTTCAAGAAGCCTCACGTGCTCTTACAAGGCATCCTTCCTACAACAAGTTATTAGTATTTACCTTAGAAAGAACCATAGATCAAATAGAACAGGAGTATACCTTTTCATGACCTGGAGGATCTTGTTTTATGATTGATTTAATCGATGTTATTGCTTGAACCAAAACACCTGCTTCTCCATCAATAAACCCAAAGTCGGTGCTCAAAAATTCTGCAAAAATTTTCTGTTACTTCGAAAAACAATAGATTGTCCCCCTTAGCTCAAAAGTTCACTTAAGTAACTGAAAACATACCTTTTCTAATTACAGCCAACAGCCCTTCCAGGCATATATTGGCCATTTTGGGAAGTCTTTCAGCACATAAACCAATTGCAGCAATAGTATCAGCAGCAAATCTCCTATCCAGATCTCTAATATAATCCTAGAAATAAATTAAAAATAAGCATCAACTCATGCACTTAAATCCCAAATTTGTACATACAAGTGTTAATTGTCATGGATATAGAAAGAATATTTTACAGAAACATCATATCACAGAAAGCAAGGTCTAAAAATATTTTCCGTATATGATGCACATATACATAGATATACAACAATTTTTTTTTTTTTTTGGAGGGAAAACACAAAACTATTTTTGTGTGCATGTCAGTGAACATGTCTACATATGCATAAGTGCAAAATCTAAGAATTTCATCCAACTTCAAAATTGTCGACTTATATTACTGTCAATGAGTGAGGTGGAAATGAGATTAATCTAAGATTTGGAACCAAAAACAAAATCAGATTTCTTAGCTGCTATTCCATTCAATTATGATGTGATTAACGGTTTATCATCTCTCCAATATATCTAGAGAGTGAACGGCAACAACGTCAAACTTCCTAAAGGCAGCTAACTTCAGACAAACAAAGGGGAAAAAAATACCTGAAACTCTTTGAAGATAGATGAAATAGTTGATTCTGTAGCAATAGAACAGAGAATCTCAAGCTTCAAAGCTTTTATTTGATATGAATCTGAAGAAATAATGAAAAAATCTTCAAAGTATGGAGAAAAGAGGAAAGGCATTGCTTTAGCAAACACTTGAATGTTGCAAAGGACCTGTACAGGTAAATCAATACATATAAGCTCGATGTACTACCAAGTAAAACTGAAACTGCGGTAAACATTTTACAGAAATCCAGCTCTGGATTGGGTAGACATACAGAATTAACACACAGTTCAATAAACATAATAAAATATAAGGGAATGTAATCAAATGCATTTTTCAATCAAGCATTGAACTGAAAATGTACTTCATTATATCAGAATACAGCATATACCCAACATAGCCTAAGTATTTTGCACTGCATTGCCCATCTATTTCAACATGTATCATAACACAGTATCATACCAGCAAGAAGCCCCACGGACAAACCAAGTTTCAAAAGTCAAAAACATAGAAAATACACAATGAAGTGATCAAGATATTAAAGCAAAGATGTGTTTTGGGCAAACATATCAAACAGTGGTCATACAAATTACTGAATGAAGACCCGTCCAATTAACCAAATTATCCACAATTCCAGTTGTGCAACAAACAAAAGGACAAAAAAAGATTACATATTTCTTGGGTTTCAATCAAAGTTCAAAACGGTTCATTTAAACATTTAGAGAACTTCTGCATCACCAATAGTGAAGAGTTCAAAAACTTTGCTTTCTAAATCGCATTGTCCTTTTCCAAAGTTTCTCTTCTTCTGATTTTACTAATTACCTGATTTTCACACATTGCATCTTGAGGCTTTATCAGTCAAAGCCCCTTCTCACTACTTCAACTCACATGTATTAGTTTCTTGTACTGATGATAAATTAGTGCATATGGGAAAAGGCACAAATAAAAATATATAAAACAACAATATCTCTTTCATATATCTATACATCTCCAAGTATTCAAAGGAAGTAAAATGGATAAAGGAAATGCTAGGTACCACATATCTTGAAGTATTAGAAGATCTCAGCAAAAATAGAAGTGGTTTAACAATTCTTCTGACATCCTCACATGGTACCATAATCCAGTGGACACCAGCTGCTGCTAGTACAACTGCACTGTTGTTACTCCATAGCAATGGCAAAGTACACTGGAGCAGGATCTTCACATCATCATTACTTTTGCCAGAAGTAAATTTTGCATCGCTAAATTCAGAAGAAATCATGTTGGCATAACTTGACCGCGATAAGTATTCATCAGGTCCTTCAATATAACACCTGGAGATCATACTTGCCAATTCAGTGTCATATTTCCAACTTACAATACTACTGTCTTTTTCTAATGGAAATTCGGCATCCGAACCATCCTTTTCAGGCTGAGAACTATTCTTGCCATGTAAAGAGAACATTACAGATTCTTTTACTAGACCATGCCTTGCTATAGCATAGCGCAAAAGGATCCCAATTAGAACTATCTGACCCCACTCTTCCACATCAGGAAGAACCTCACACAACCTTCTATAATTTCTTCCAATCAAAGTATAATTATTTGGACAAACAGAAGTAAATGCAGCAGCAGCAGCTCCAACTACACCAGGGGAATGGTCACTTAACAATATTCCAACAATCTGCATAAAAAAGCACACTTTAAATCCACATATCAAACCAATGTTCACTTTTTATGATAAATGATTATCCGGAGATAGACATTACGGTGACATAGCCATTCCATATATCCTACAGGTGGTCCCTGGGAAAACTAGTCGACCAACAAAGAATACATTAGCAAATGCAAACGTTTCCAATCAGTCAAGTAGACTTTTGCCCCAATGACAACAAGCAAAGAAGAAGTGACATACAAAACTTCCTAAGTAATTGACAATACCTCTTCAATTGCAGAGGAATGTTCCTCCAGATGCAAATCATGCAACTTGGGAAGAGCATTAGCAGCACATTTTCTGACATAAACAGATGGATCTCTAGCACACTTGCCCACTGCCACCAAAACAATAGGTGCAATTACATGTAGACGGATTCCTGCCATAGTACGAAGTGCCCAAGCCCTCATCAATGGATTTGTGTCTCCCAAATCCTTCTGGAAGGAATTTATTGAGAGCAAAGCTTCATTTGGACGCCTAGAAAGGAAATTGCAGGATGCAAATAGTAAATAACAAAATGGACTATATTTCTTACATGGTAGGCTAGAATCAATTTAAGCACGAGTTCATCATTTATCCCCACACGCAACTGATGCATAATCCTTCAACTCAAACTCAAATCTAAACCTCCCCGCTCCTGCCCCCAACCAAAAAAAAGGCCAAGAAAAATCAGGATAAAAAACCTTGATGAGCCAAGAAATTAGAGTGAACTTGCAACAGCATCTACAACCATAAAAAAAATGACGCATCATAGCAGGACATTGTCATTGGTTCCATTGGCTAGAAACTAAAGGACAGTTGTTCAACTAACCACCTCCTAGATTAATGCAATTATATAGGGAATTAAGGGACCCTTCCCATGTTTCAATCCACTCAGCAAAAACCCATAGATTATAATATAGATTTGATATTTGCAGTTCTTTTGTGCCATGGATCGCGAATAATTCTTACTACGGATATGACCTTTCTAAGGAATTATCTCGCAGAATTTAAATTTCCATTACTTACTTTTCAGCATAATGCAGCAAGTACAAGTAAACCAGCTTCTTTACTTCCAATGACTGCGATGCCACATTTTTCACAACCTGTAATTCCCTTGATCAGAAGGAAGAAAAAAAGCATAGATATCAAAATAAGTAACAAGAAAAATCACAAGTTATAACTTCATTTAAAATTTTATATAGTACAAAGAATGTAACTGCTTAACATTTTAAATTCTTTCAAATACAACCTCTAGCAACTGAAAATCTTTCAAATTATCAATTTCCTTTAAAAATTCCAACATTATTCTCGGCAACCAAACAGAGAGCTAGTGAAAGTGAATCATAATGTATATGGACCTGAGGGAAGAAATTGGAAACGTCAAAGCCTTGAGCGATGAGAGCGAGTAGGCGCTTGAGAGCTTCGCATTTCTCTGAATCAAACTTGCTATCGAGCAAAGGAGCAATGTTAACATCCTCTGGATCGTCGTATAAGTGAGCGTCTGTACCCATCCGAAACACGATCGTCGATGCTTTACTTAGTGTCTCTGCTGTGGCGCCGAATTGAGGAAACATCTTTATCTTCTATATCTCTGATTCTGCTTCGAAATTCTATGCATCCAGAGAGAGATAGAGAGACTTTGGTGCTCCGAGTTCAAGTCTAGTGAGTTGTAAATGGAGTTCCTGTAGAGGTGGGGAGCCCGGTGCTGATGAGGCGTGTTTGGATGACAAGACGAGTAGGTCTTATTCAGGAATATGAATATGTACCCGTTTGGAACTCTAATACCGGAATTGATTGATTTGGGGGTGCTTGTTTGGAGGACGAATTTTCCTTCTTGTTTCTTAGTGTTTTTAATTTAATCCAACTAATTAGGTTTTGTCATGAAATTTTTTTATTCTCTGAAGTTTGTGTGATATAAATAAATTTTACACTCGTAAATTCATGTAGGTTATATTTGATACAAATAAAAATTTAAAATTAACAATTTTTTTTTTTGCAATTTTATGTCACTAATCTTATAGAATTTGTTTTAAATTAAATTAAATTTTATTTAAGTTTACAAATGAATTATAAATTAGTAAAATTAACTTTAATTTAAGTAAACTTATTTGATTTTGTAAATGAATTATATATATATATATATATATATATATATATATATATATATATATATATATATATATATATATATATATATATATATATATATATATATATATATATATATATATATTGTTAATTGGATTCTGATTGAAATTGAAATTTAATTGGATTTTGACTGAAATTGAAATTTACAATGTCTTAATAGTATAAATTAATAACTAATAATTTAAATATGAGAATTTATTTATAAATATTTTCATTTGAAAAATTCATTTGTAATAAAAATAAATTCCACATTTATATAATATAAGGAAAATTTTTAGGTTCATGATTCATTTAAGATTATCTCCAAAATTTTGTGATTAGCAGCTATTGGTCAACAAGTATTCTAATTAATTTTAATACTTATCATATATTTAAACTTAAGCAAATACATAAAATGATTAGTGAAAAAAATAAAATAAAATAAAATAAAATAAAAAATAAAGCATGGAGCTAATAAGATTTAGCATTTTTCAACTGCAGAATCTTGCTGTTGTAGCTTTTTATTCTCTCACTTAAGCATCATCATAGTACCAGTAGCGTTTGTGGTGCTGATTGCTTAATCATGGACAAGAAAGAACGGCAAATTCTTATGTATATGATCTCACAGCCAGTTCTTTAAAAATGATAAATTTCAACCTATTTCCAATAAACAAACAGCAGCCAAGCAATAAAAATCTATATAATTATACATTAGAAAATGTCAACCAAATAATGGACCTATTGATAATAGGCTACCAAATCCATTAGTAGATACAGTTATTTACCGTACATATGCAACGAAGAGAACATACATGTTGTTAGAAACTGCTCTAAGCGCCTATAGCAAGTGAGATTTACTCGGGAAAAATCTCTGCCAGCATCTCTTTTCATGGTTAATTAATCTGGACACAGATTCTGCTATCAAGAAATAGAACAAACCACTAACAGTTAAGGCAGGAGCATTTGACTTTATGTGTGCACGAGTCTTCAGGAAATACAAGGTTCTGCTACAAAATTGAATCAAACTATGAAGTTGAGTTATAAGTGGCAGTTGACTGTTACTTGAAAATAGTCAAGGGCCCTCCATAAACAAGGAAGAGCATAGAAGACATGGTGTTGAAGTCTTCTCCTAGGCAGGAACTTCTTTTTTGTAATGAATCAATAGAAGAAACAGAGTAATTAGCAACATCAGTTGTTATTAAATGCCTTTAAGTAACAAAATAAGATAATTATAAGGAAATCAGACCTGTAAATGCAATGTCACTAGTTGAAGCAACATTTTGTGATCAATGATGAGCAATGGGAGCCTTGTCTATTTTGAACCCCTCAGAGGACTACGAAAATGGGAACTTCATAGCAGTGAGCATGAAGAACTGAGATGGACGGATATCCATAGCCACGAGGATAAAGCAGCACTTGACTGTATAAACTGGAGGAAACAAAAGCAAAGAAATTATATTTTAACCTTGCAAGCTAAAGCAGCAAAGTACTAAAGCTAAAAGCCATCATTACTTCATAACATCATAAATTAGTTCCTAAAAGTGAAAGTCTGTTTATCCTTGCCTTTGTTCAAGCAAGCTGAATGTGCTCACGAGATCAACACATAATTGATTATAATGCAGGGGATGTCTGCTATCTTGTCCCAATCTTCTCCGCTGTCCTTTAGGCATCTATCTTTTAGAATGGGGCAGTTACGAATATGCAAGGAGGCCAGTGAGGTTGGAAGTCCCTCTTCAGGCAAATGCAAAAGCTTACTGCACCCTCCAATTTCCAAAATTTCAAGGGAATTAAGGTACGGCAGTGTTTTAGGGAGAGAAGTGAGATTTGGCATACCAAAAATGTGGAGAGACAAAAGACTTGATGGCAAAAGCCACTCCTCTGGGAAGGACTCCAAGTATGGACATCTAGCAATCTCAAAATGTCTTAGGGAGAAAAGTTTGTCCAATTCCCACTCAATCTTTGGCATAAGCATGCAGCAATTGATAATGGTAAGTGAATTTAGGTATGAAGGTAGACCACTTTCAGGGAAGCATATTATCTGTGGACAATTAGAAATATGCAGCCTCTGAAGAGACTCGATAGTGTGCATCTGATGAGGCAGGAACATAAGGTTGTCACAGTGATTGATTTCTAAAGAAATAAGGTTGGGAGGAGGCAGCCCACTGATTGAAAAAGAATGAAGCAGAGGACAATTATTGATGGTCATACTCTTGAGAGATGTGAGAATGTGAAGATCCTCTGGGAGGGATTCAAGGTTTATACAACCACTGATGTCAAGATATTCAAGATTTGGGAAATGTAATGAAAGTGACTTCACAGAATGACAACCAAATACATACAAGCGTTTAAGTGCTATGTTGTCAAACAACATGTCTTCAGGGAACAACACTAGTTTCTTACAATTCATGATCCTAAATTCTGTCAATGTAGTAGGTAGAGCAACCACAGATGAAGAGGAGGGAAGAGAGCATGAATCAAGACCTATAGAAGAGGTGGTGTTGTGTATTCTTACTCCAGGTAAGGATTGGAGAGCTTCACATTCCTCGACAACAAGTTGTGTAAGCATTGATGGTAATCCCATATCAGAGATTGATGCCAAACTTGAGCAACCATAAATCCTCAACACTCTAATAGATGTAAGCTTGTGTAATCCAGGTGGCAGCTCTATCAACCTTGGACAGAAAGAAATTTCAAATCTTTCTAGCAACGAGAGAAACTCAAATCCAACTTGATTAGACAAAGTCAAAAGGTTATTACAATGAGCGAGCATCAGTTCTTTAAGTGTTGTTACCTGCTGTAAGAACCCTTCAGGTAGACTTTTAAGGCCTGAAACAACAGTCAAAGATACCAGAGAGGAAAGGCAAGAAATACCAGTCGACAACATCTTATCACAGTCCTCTAATTCCAATTTTTGAAGAGATGGAAGACTTGGAAGTGATGCATCCAACTTAGGACATCTCAATAAGCAAAGCACTTCTAGATGAGGAAACCCTCGACCTTCATTATTGGCTAAGAAAACCCAAGACTCCCATTCCATCATATCCTCAAACCTCAAAGTCTCCAGAGATTGAAATGGTTTAGTTGAACAACAGTTGAAACGATAAAACTCAGGATCCACTCTTTTGATGCCAATCATTCCCACAATTATTAAGTCTTTGAGAAGAGGAAGTTGTCCAAGTGTAGGCAAGGCCTTGCAATTCTTACAATTACTGAGTCTTAGGAACACCAAGTTGGAATATGAAGGTTTTCCTATCCAGTTCGGAAATTTTGCACCTCTGTAGCACTTGACTTTGAGTATTTTCAAGTGCTTATGAGGCTGCAACTTTTCAAAAACATCCATATCATTCTTCAGATGACAATCATTATCATCCCATTCCAAATTCAATTCATCAAGGCGTGGTTTATCTTTCAAATTGGCCCTCACAGCATCATTGGCATCCACAATATGTTGAAGCTTTGAAATAGAAAGTGCACCTTGGATATGTGAGAGTTCACTCAACTCGCTAATCATTGACCCCCTACTCTCTCCCACTACAAAATTAGTCAATCTTTGGAGTCCCTTCAATTTTCCCATATGCAGGGGCATCATGGACAACTTATTTCCACGTATATCCAGATGGCGCAGATTTATTAGCTTCCAAAAATTGGCAGGCAATTCTGTTAGATGGCAACGTGATAAGAGCAATGTCTGCAAATTGTACAAGCTTGTTACTGACTCAGGAAGTCTTCTGATAGCAGTGTGAGAGAGATCAAGATACCGCAAATATATCAGATTGGAAATTGAATCAGACAACCCAGTGATTTTGTAGTGAGACAAAGATAGTACCCGTAGATGCTTCAATGATGGCAACAGGTCATATAGGACCCTATCAGATAGGTAGCAAATAACATCATCATGGCTCAAATTCAAAGGTAAGAAGGTTCGCAAATACTTTATCCTAGTGAAAGCCTCTAACCTTTTGAAACTATCATATTTGTGTTGAACATAGGATGAATGGCGTGCATTATGGAAAAGATCATGTTGTTTGTGATCCTCTTCAACACAAAAACTAAATTGTCCAGAGACAGATTTAGCTAAATCATTGATGAGATCATGCATTATGAAAAGTGATTTCTGGCCATCTAGCTGTTGGAAAAATGACCTCGATACTAAATCACAAAAATAATTATCACCAACCTCTTCAATCATTTTCCTTCCTGTTGGTTGCTGCAAGAGACCTTCTGCCATCCACAATAACACCAACTTCTCTTTCTCAAAAATATAGCCTTTAGGGAATATCGAACAGTAAGCAAAACACCTTTTCAAATGAGCTGGGAGATAATTGTAGCTTAATCTCAAAACTGGAAGAATTTCACAACAATCAGTTGGAAGATCCCAAATTTTGCTAGAAAGTACATTTTCCCAATCATCAATGTATAATTTGCTGTGAAGAAAAGCCCCAAGTACTTTTGCAGCTAGTGGCAAGCCTTTACATTTCTTGACAATTTCCTTACCAATCACCTCAAGATTTGGATGTGCACTGCGATTTTTATCTTCAAATGCATAATTTGCAAATAATGACCAACAATCTTGAAATGATAGCGGCTTTAAGTAGTAGATAGGGACAGTGCGTATGACTGATGCTGCATTTGCATTACGCGTTGTGACAATAATCTTACTTCCCTTCATTCCAGCTTTTAAAGGACGTTGAAAAAGATCCCATTCATTATAATGCTCATTCCAGAAGTCATCCAAGACAATTAGAAATTTCTTCCCTGCCAGGTTCTCCTTCAACCTAACCTGGAGTTGATCGAAGTCTTCAGTCTCAGAAGACCGTGAAGTGGCTGACTCAAGAATTGTTTTTGTCAGCTTAATAACATCAAATTCTTCAGATACATAAGCCCATGCCCTTAAAGAAAATTGTTCCTTCACTCTACAATTATTGTATGCTAGCTGAGCCAGGGTTGTCTTGCCAACCCCACCCATTCCAACAATAGTAATTATGCTAATGTCTTTGCTATTCCCATCATCTGATAGCAGCAATTTGATCATCTCTTCTCTATCATTGTCCCTACCATAAACACAGGACTCATCTACTAGAGAAGTTGTTGGCACCCTTTTCAACTGCCTCTCCCCACCAACCTCCTTTAAACCAAGGACTTCTTTTTGGCTTGCCACATATTCTAGTTTTTTTATAAGACTCTCAATTTTGGACTCGATTTTTCTATCAAATTGAAAGATAGAATTAGTGATGTGGTTCCAAACCTGTTTCGTGATGAATTGAGACTCTGGCTCAGCTATGCATCTCAAGGCTTCAGTAGAAATTGGCTCAGCTACGCATTTCAAGGCTTCAGTAGAAATCAAATCCAACAAGTCTTCTGCTTGATACACTGCATCTTTAAGCTCAACTACCCATTCTTTCACCAGTGCATTTGTCATTTGCTTCTTTTCTGCATCATTGAGAACTGCTTTAATTCCCAGTAATATTACTCTTAACTTGTTTAGCAGTAATTCATCAAGGTCTCGTTTTCGGAAGAAGTTCAAAAGCTCACGAGAAGCTAGCCTGTCTAGCAGAACTTGAAGGAAAGCAGAAAGAACTGCCTCACCCAAGGCCATGTTCTGTTATGTTTATCTTTGAAACTATAGAAGAAACATAAACAATGAAACTAAATATTGCTAATGGAGATAATAGATAAAACAATCGTTTAATGCTTTTGGACCCGGTCTAAAATTCATGGTAATGATTAACTTGCCAAAAAGAATTCCTGTGCAACTTTAATCATTCAGCTGGAATCTAAAGGATCATGACAAAACAGTGGTACCATTTACTTTCATGTGGGATAATAGGGAGGCTAGAAATCGCAAATCTCCAATTTGAAAACTTTTTAAAGTAAAATGCAACAAATCCTGTAAAACAAATAGTAAAATGCACCACAGGTAAACAACATAAAAAGAAGCACCAAAGTGGGGAGTGGGACTGGAGACTGGGGATAAGGGAGAGAATGTTGGAGTCATCATTGACGACTTTTACGGTGATATTCTTGGCCTACCAAATAAATATTAATTAAGTAATGAATCATGAAGATAGGCAATTGGTATCAGAGCCGACCACCAATTCTTCCGGTTGCAATCGAGCGGCGCAGGTAGATTTATGAAGTTATGAAGCTTCAGCTTTAAAATCCACCGAAACAAACATGAAAAAATTATAAATCTCAGTGAGAATGAAACCAAAAACAAACAAAATTATCAACGGCATTTACATAAAATTCCTGTTGGATCCCCATTTTTGTATATAATATTAAACAAGAGAAGCAAAGAACATTTGGCCAAAAAAGGGAAGCAAAGATCTGAGGGCTTCACTGGTATCTTTCAATCCATACGTGATCAGTGGAGAGACCGGAGACGAAGAGGCGGCTGATGCTAAAACGACTTGTCGGACATTCACAAATTTTCGAACGACCTCTGTTCGAAAATTCATGAACGTCGTTGATAGTCCGATAGTTCAATTCTCTATTCCCTTTAGCAAACAACAAGTCGTGAGATACTCTTCGTTCGCAGACAAAGAACGACCATCGTTTTGACATTATCTTTTAATTTGCTTCTTCGTTGATTTTTTTTTTTTTAACAGGGATGCTTATGGATTGAATTTGCTACTCCCAAAAGATTGGTGGAATTAATTTTTAAAGAACATACAGCATTAATTTTGATTTATCTTTTTTCATTGTTATCTATTATATTTAATATTTATACATACAAGTATAAGACTATTTTTATCGTAAAACCAAAATTATGTTGTAATACTTTTTAAAAAAACAATGAAAGATAATAATTTGATAAGTTTATAATTTTAATATTTATTTTAAAAAATTAATATTTATTTTATTGTGATATAATAATTCCTCAAAGAAATAATATTAATATGTATTTTTTAATTTTTGTTATTTTAAATTTAATAATTTAAATCTCTATATTTCCTTTACTAAAAAAAATTCAAAGATAATTACTGAAATTTTAAGAGATGCAAGCATTTTAAGGCTTTGTTTAGGTTGAAAACTCTTAAATCTATATATTTAATAAAATTTATAAATTGTGAAATTTATAAATTTTAAGAATTTTACTATTTCGATTGATTATAAAATCAATAAATTGTTATGGACAATCTTAAAATAAAAAAAATATTATAATCCCTTGTACAAAAAAAATAATAGATTTTAGACTTTTCCATTCTAAAACCTTTAAAATTGAAGAATTTTGAAAGGTAGAAAATTTTTTAAAATCTATAGATTTTAACTATTGTGGATTTAGTCTAAATTTATGAATTTTATAAAATTCCTTATTTAAAATCCCTAATACTAAATGAAGCCTAAGATTTAATTATTTGATGATTAAAGCAAAATCATTTTAAAATTTTAACAATTAAAATATAATATCATTCAAATTCTTAAAAATTAAATGTAGTAAAAAAATTATAATTTTTTTCTAATAAAATTTAAATTATTGAGTTATTACTAAATATAATGTAATAAGATTATTAATTTGAAAATAATATATATATATATATATATATATATATATATATATATATATATATATATATATATATATATATATATAAATTTTAAGACATATTTTTTATTTCCAACATAGAATTTATTGTTAGTTTTTAGAATATGAAAAAAAAAAATATATATCATTGGTGCAAACTTTTAAAAATTTATTTTGATTTTTGGACAATTTTTTTGTCCAACAAATTTTTAAATTTTTTAAAAATAATCTTATATAAATGTTTTTAGCCTTTTTTTATGTCACCTAATGCTAGTTTGTAACTCTAAAATCTCTAAAATTAGAGAAAGGGATATTAAAGTAAGATCTTAAAATAGAATTAAAAAGTTGCAAATTAAGGAAAATGAGAATTACAAATTAATACTGAAGACCGAAAAACAATTAAAAAAATTTATGAGATTATTTTTTTAAAGTTGAGAAAAATAAAAAAAAAATTGTCAAGACACCCATATAGTATATTTTTCAAAAAGTTCAACACCAATATAATATATTTTAAAAAGTATAGATATCTCCTAAAAAAAAATAATTATGTGTCCTATATCATCTTAATCCCATACAACACCCACAAGTAATATTAATTACAAATTATAATAAAGCATATATATATATATATATTTGAACAACCGTGCAAGTATTGTTTGTGCATTACTTGCAGCTCTACACCTGAAATTCACTTTTACAATAAAAATATAGAGTTTATCATGTTTAAATCAGTAAATGATTCAAGTGTACGCGCACACGCTTGAAAAGCAGGAAATATATTAAAAAGTAGGCTTAATGATAAAAAAAAATTGAACTTTTAATATTTTTTATATTTTATCAAATTCTTCCAACTTTTACAGACTAATGTCTGCAAAACTAATTTTTCTTCTAAAATACCATGCCGACAAGTCTGAAAATAAAATTCAGCAACAGTTGCTTAGTTGGCATCGGAATTGCCATATGCATTACACACATGGCAACTGACATATGCATTACACACATTCGTTCTTCCTCTTCTTCTTCGTTCTTCCTGTCCCTTTTTTCTCTTCTTCATCTTTTGAGAGCAAGATGAAAGCACTTATCCCACGGTAACTTGGATCAGTTCCACATCACTCAACAGCATGGAATGAAAAAGCTTCATTACAACAATTATTCGTAATCATATGCAATAGAAGTATTAAATTCAAATAGCAAATCTATTCAAGCATAACATTCAACACTAAGAATTTTCCACGTGTGACCTCATTCAAGGAAATTATACCTTTTGCAAAATTTTATCCGTAAGTTGTCATGTATCTGTTGCATTTTCTACAAATTACAAGGAAAGTATGTATGAAATACGGCACCGGTAACTGCAAAGCCATTTTTCCAAGCTGAGATGAAACGATCTACTACTCCCTCTTAGTTGCAGATGCCCATGCTTTGATTAAATAGCCCTATGCTTATTGTGATGGTTTCAATATGTGTCAGTAGATTATGGCTCATGCCTATTCTACAAAGACTTCTTTTGCTATATGGTCTATAAAACTAAATGTGGGAATGTTTTCTTTGTAGAACGACAAATGCAACCACAGAAATAAAAGGAATTTAAAAAAAAAAAAAATTTTTTTTTTTTTGGAAATTAATAGAAGTTCTTCCTAGGAAATCAAATTTGAAAGAGCAACCCTAGACTTTTGAAAAATCCTCCATTAAGTATTATCGTAAACACAAGTCTTCAATATCTCACAACAAAACAAAAAAATAAAGCTTCATAGTGATGGTGAAGACAGCTAACGTGTGCATTGGGTTACTACTTGGCAATGTGCAAGTTTGTGGTGAGGATTGGCGAGTAGCAGTCGCTAGCGATAGGCGAACAGGGGACGTGGGCGACATTGGGCTTTTGGGAACTGCGCTTGTGAAAAGGGCATGAGCAGTGACTTCTAGCGCTGCTGGTGGAGTTGATGGAGCTATTGCTTGAAGAAAGCCACTGGTCAATGGTGTTTGAGAAAAAGGAAAAAGAGAATCGAGGGTGAAGCAAAGAAATTGGGAAAAATTAGGTGGGTGACTTTTAAAAAACCTTAACTTTCAGTTTGAAGAAAGAAGAAGATGAAGAAGAGATAGAAGTGGGAGAAAGAAACGGTGCGTCTTAAGATGATGCGGCAGGCAAGTTAATAAATTTTTTTTTTTTAATTTCATCAGTTGCCCGCGTGTTATCTTCGGTACCAACTAAACAAATGTTGCCGAATTTTATACAGAGACTCGTCCGAATTGTATTTTAAAAGAAAATTATTATGGGCATTAGAGCGTAAAAGTTGAAATAATTAGATAAAATGCAAAAAAATTGAAAATTCAGGAATTTTTTGGTCATTAAACCTAAAAAGTATCACTCAAAACCTTGATGTTAAAATTCAAACACGATCACTGACTCGGAAAATATTAAACAAATTAAAGTCAAATTAAATTCCAAAGTCAAAAACATAGAAAATACACAATAAAGTGATCAAGATATTAAAGCAAAGATGTGTTTTGGGCAAACATATCAAACAGTGGGCATTCAAATTACTAAATGAAAACCCGTCCAATTAACCAAATTATCCACAATCCAGTTGTGCAACAAACAAAAGGACAAAAAAGATTACATATTTATTGGGTTTCAGTCAAAGTTCAAAATTGTTCACTTAAACATTTAGAGAACTTCTCCAGCACCAATAGTGAAGAGTCCAAAAATTTTTCTTTCTAAATCACCTTGTCCTTTTCCAAAGTTTCTCTTCTTCTGATTTTACCAATTACCTGATTTTCACACATTGCATCTTGAGGCTTTATCAATCAAAGCCCCTTCTCACTACTTCAACTCGCATGTATTAGTTTCTTGTAATGATGATAAATTAGTGTATATGGGAAAAGGCACAAATAAAAATATATAAAACAACAATATCTCTTTCATATAGATATACATCTCCAAGTATTCAAAGGAAGTAAAATGGATAAAGGAAATGCTAGGTACCACATATCTTGAAGTATTAGAAGATCTCAGCAAAAATAGAAGTGGTTTAACAATTCTTCTGACATCCTCACATGGTGCCATAATCCAGTGGACACCAGCTGCTGCTAGTACAACTGCACTGTTGTTACTCCATAGCACTGGTGAAGTAACTGGAGCAGGATCTTCACATCATCATTACTTTTGCCAGAAGTAAATTTTGCATGACTAAATTCAGAAGAAATCATGTTGGCATAACTTGACCGCGATAAGTATTCATCAGGTCCTTCAATATAACACCTGGAGACCATACTTGCCAATTCAGTGTCATATTTCCAACTTACACTACTACTTTCTCTAATGAAAATTCAACATCGGAACCATCCTTTTCAAACTGAGAACTATCCTTGCCATGTAAAAAGAACATTACAGATTCTTTTACTAGACCATGCCTTGAGATTGCATTATGCAAAAGGATCCCAATTAGAACTATCTGACCCCACTCTTCCACTCAGGAAGAACCTCACACAACCTTCTATAATTTCTTCCAATCAAAGTATAATTATTTGGACAAACAGAAGTAAATGCAGCAGCAGCAGCTCCAACTACACCAGGGGAATGGTCATTTAACAATATTCCAACAATCTGCATAAAAAAGGACACTGTAAATCCACATATCAAACCAATATTCACTTTTTATGATAAATGATTATCCAGAGATAGACATAACGGTGACATAGCCATTCCATATATCCTATGGGTGGTCCTTAGAAAAACTAGTCGACCAATAAAGAATTCATTAGCAAATGCAAACATTTCCAATCAGTCAAGTAGACTTTTGCCCTGATGACAACAAGCAAAGAAGCAGTGACATACAAAACTTCCTAAGTAATTGACAATACCTCTTCAATTGCAGAGGAATGTTCCTCCAGATGCAAATCATGCAACTTGGGAGAGCATTAGCAGCACATTTTCTGACATAAACAGATGGATCTTTACCACACTTGCCCACCGCCACCAAATCAATAGGTGCAATTACATGTAGACAGATTCATGCCATAGTACGAAGTGCCCAAGCCCTCACCAATGGATTTGTGTCTCCCAAATCCTTCTGGAAGGAATTTATTGAGAGCAAAGCTTCATCTGGACGCCTAGAAAGCGAATAGTAAATAACAAAATGGACGATATTTCTTACATGGTAGGATAGAATCAATTTAAGCACGAGTTCATCATTTATCCCCACATGCAACTGATGCATAATCCTTCAACTCAAACTCATATCTAAACCTCCCCACTCCTGCCCCCACCCAAAAAAAGGCCAAGAAAAATCAGGATAAAAGACCTTGATGAGCCAAGAAATTAGAGTGAAACCTTGATGAGCCGAGAAATTAGAGTGAACTTGCAACAGCATCTACAACCTTAAAAAAAATGACGCATCATAGCAGGACATTGTCATTGATTCCGTTGGCTAGAAACTAAAGGACAGTTGTTCAACTACCCACCTTCGAGATTAATGCAATTTTATAAGGAATTAAGGGACCCTTCCCGTTTCAATCCACTCTGCAATATATATTTAAAATTTGCAGTTCTTTTGTGCCATGGATCGCGAATAATTCTTACTACGGATATGACCTTTCTAAGGAATTATTTAACAGAAATTAAATTTCCATTACTTCTCGGCATAATGCAGCAAGTACAAGTAAACCAGCTTCTTTACATCTAATGACTGAGACGCCACATTTTTCACAACCTGTAATTCCCTTAATCAGAAGGAAAAAAAAGGCATAGATATCAAAATAAGTAACATGAAAAATCACAAGTTATAACTTCATTTAAAATTTTATATAGTACAAAGAATGTAACTGCTTAACATTTTAAATCCTTTCAAATCCAACCTCTAGAAACTGAAAATCTTTCAAATTATCAATTTCCTTAAAAAATTCCAACATTTTTCTCGGCAACCAAACAGAGAGCTAGTGAAAGTGAATAATAATGTATATGGACCTGAGCGAAGAAATTGGAAACGTCAAAGCCTTGAGCGATGAGAGCGAGGAGGCGCTTGAGGGCTTCGCATTTCTCTGAATCAAACTTGTATAAGTGAGCGTCTGTACCCATCCGAAACACGATCGTCGATGCTTTGCTTAGTGTCTCTGCTGTGGCGCTGAATTGAGGAAACATCTTTATCTTCTATATCTCTGATTCTGCTTCGAAATTTTATGCATCGAGAGAGAGAGAGAGAGAGGCTTTGGTGCTCTGAGTTCAAGTCTAGTGAGCTGTAAATGGAGTTTCTGTAGAGGTGGGGAGCCCGGTGCTAATAAGGCGTGTTTGGATGACAAGAAGAGTGGGTCTTATTCAGGAATATGAATATGTACCCGTTTGAAACTCTAATACCGGAATGGATTGATATGGGGGTGCTAGTTTGGTGGACAAATTTTCCTTCTTGTTGCTTATTGTTTTTACTTTTTAATTTAATCCAACTAATTAGGTTTTTTTAAGAAATTTTATTCTCTGAAATTTGTGTGATATAAATAAATTTTACACTTGTAAATTTATATAGTTTATATTTGATACAAATAAAAATTTAAAATTAACATTTTTTTTGCAATTTTATGTCACTAAACTTATAGAATTTGTTATATTAAAATTAAATCTTTTTTTAAATTTGATTAAGTTTACAAATGAATTAAAAATTAGTAAGATTAACTTTAATTTAAGTAAACTTATTTGATTTTGTAAATGAATTATATATATATATATATATATATATATATATATATATATATATATATATATATATATATATATATATATATATTATTAATTGAATTCTGATTGAAATTGAAATTTAGGTATTAATGTCTTAATAGTATAAATTAATAATTAATAATTTAAATATGAGAATTTATTTATAAATATTTTCATTTGTAATAAAAATGAATTCCACATTCATATAATATAAGGAAAATTTTTAGGTTCATGATTCATTTAAGATTATCTCCAAAATTTTGTGATTAGCAGCTATTGGTCAACAAGTATTCTAATTAATTTTAATACTTATAACTTAAGCAAATACATAAAATGATTAGTGAAAAAAATAAAATAAAATAAAGAAAAAAAATAAAGCATGGAGCTAATAAGATTTAGCATTTTCAACTGCAGAATCTTGCTGTTGTAGCTTTCTATTTTCATCACTTAAGCATCATCATAGTACCAGTAGTTTTTCTGGTGCTGATTGCTTAATCATGGACAAGAAGGAACGGCAAATTCTTATGTATATGATCTCACAGCCAGTTCTTCAAAAATGATAAATGTCAACCTATTTCCAATAAACAAACAGCAGCCAAGCAATAAAATCTATCTAATTATACATTAAAAAATGTCAACCAAATAATGGACCTATTGATAATAGGCTACCAAATCCATTAGCATATACGGTTATTTAATGTACATTTACAATGAAGAGAAGATACAAGTCGATAGAAACTGCTCAAAGCGCCTATAGCAAGTGAGATTTACTCGGGAAAAATCTCTGCCGGCATCTCTTTTTATGGTTACTTAATCTGGACACACAGTCTGCTATCAAGAAATAGAACAAACCATTAACAGTTAAGGCAGGAGCATCTGACTTTATATGTGCACAAGTCTTCAGGAAATATAAGGGTCTGCTAAAGAATTGAATCAAACTCTGAAGTTGAGGTATAAAGTGGCAGTTGACTGTTACTTGAAAATGGTTATGGCCCTCCATAAACAAGGAAGAGCATAGAAGACATGGTGTTGAAGTCTTCTCCTAGGCAGGAACTTCTGGTTTGTAATGAATCAACAGAAGAAACAGAGTTATTAGCAACATCAATCATTATTAAATGCCGTAAGTAACAAAGTAAGATAATTATCAGGAAATCAGACCTGTAAAATGCAGTTTCACTGGTTGAAGCAACATTTTGTGATCACTGATGAGCAATGTAGCATTGTCTATTTTGAACCTCTTATGGGACTATGAAAACGGGAACTTCATAGCAGTGAGCATGAAGAACTGAGATGGATGGATATCAATAGCCAAGAAGATAAAGCAGCGCTTGACTGTATAATTGGAGGAAACAAACGCAAAGAAATTATATTTTAACCTTGCATGCTAAAGCAACAAAGTACTAAAGCTAAAAGCCATTATTATTTCATAACATCACAAATTAGTTCCTAAAAGTGAATGTTTGTCCTTGCCTTGGTTCAAGCAAGCTGAATGTGCTCACGAGATTAACACATAATTCATTGTAATGCAGGGGATGTCTGCTATCTTGTGCCAATCTTCTCCACTGTCCTTTTGGCATCTATCTTTTAGAACAGGGCAGTTACGAATATGCAAGGAGGCTAGTGAGGTTGGAAGTCCTTCTTCAGGCAAATGCAAAAGCTTACTGCACCCTCCAATTTCCAAGATTTCAAGGGAATTAAGATACTGCAGTGTTTTAGGGAGGGAAGTGAGATTTGGCATACCAAAAATGTGGAGAGACAAAAGACTTGATGGCAAAAGCCACTCCTCTGGGAAGGACTCCAAGTCTGGACATCTAGCAATCTCAAAATGTCTCAGGGAGAAAAGTTTGTCCAATTCCCACTCAATCTTTGGCACAAGCATGCAGCAATTGATCAAGGTAAGTGAATTTAGGTATGAAGGTAGACCACTTTCAGGGAAGCATATCAACTGTGGACAATTGGAAATATGCAGCCTCTGAAGAGACTCGATGGTGTGCATCTGATGAGGTAGGAACATAAGGTTGTCACAGTGATTGATTTCTAAAGAAATAAGGTTGGGAGGAGGCAGCCCACCTATTGGAAAAGAAAGAAGCAAAGGACAATTATTGATAGTCATACTCTTGAGAGATGTAAGAATGTGAAGACCCTTTGGGAGGGATTCAAGGTTTATACAACCACTGATGTCAAGATATTCAAGATTTGGGAAATGTAATGAAAGTGACTTCACAGAATGACAACCAAATACATACAAGCGTTCAAGTGCTATGTTGTCAAACAACATTTCTTCAGGGAACAACACTAGTTTCTTACAATTCATGATCCTAAATTCTGTCAATGTAGTAGGTAGAGCACCCACAGATGAAGAGGAGGGGAGAGAGCATGGATCAAGACCTATAGAGGAGATGTTGTTGTGTATTCTTACACCAGGTAGGGATTGGAGAGCTTCACATTCCTCGATAACAAGTTGTGTAAGCGTTGACGGTAATCCCATATCAGAGAACGATGCTAAACTTGAACAACCATAAATCCTTAGCACTCTAATAGATGTAAGATTGTGTAATCCAGGTGGCAGCTCTATCAACCTCGGACAGAAAGAAATTTCAAATCTTTCTAGCAACGAGAGACACTCAAATCCAACTTGGTTAGACAAAGTCAAAAGGTCATTACAATGAGCAAGCATCAGTTCTCTAAGTGTTGTTACCTGTCGTAAGAACCCTTCAGGTAGACTTGTAAGGCTTGAAACAATGCTTAAGGAGACCAGAGTGGAAAGGCAAGAAATACCAGTCAACAACAACTTATCACAGTCCTCTAGTTCCAATTTTTGAAGAGATGGAAGACTTGGAAGTGATGCATCCAACTTAGGACATCTCAATAAGCAAAGCACTTCTAGACGAGGAAACCTTCGACTTTCATTATCAACTAAGAAAACCCAAGACTCCCATTCCATCATATCCTCAAACCTCAGAGTCTCCAGAGATTGAAATGGTTTAGTTGAACCATAGTTGAAACGATAAAACTCAGGACCCACTTTTTTGATGTCAATCATCCCCACAATTATTAAGTCTTTGAGAAGAGGAAGTTGTCCAAGTGTAGGCAAGGCCTTGCAATTCTTACAACTGCTGAGTCTTAGGAACACCAAGTTGGAATATGAAGGATTTCCTATCCAGTTTGGAAATTTTGCACCTCTGTAGCACTTGACTGAGAGCATTTTCAAGTGCTTATGAGGCTGCAACTTGTCAAAAACATCCATATCATTCCTCAGATGACAATTATCATCATCCCATTCAAAAATCAATTCATCAAGGCGTGGTTTATCTTTCAAATTGGCCCTCACAGCGTCCCTGGCATAGACGATATGTTGAAGCTTTGAAATAGAAAGTGCACCTCGGATATGTGAGAGTTCGCTCAACTCGCTAATCCCTGATCCTCTACTCTCTCCGACTACAAAATTAGTCAATCTTTGGAGTCCCTTCAATTTTCCCATATGCAGGGGCATCATGGACAACTTATTTCCGCGTATATCCAGATGGCGCAGATTTATTAGCTTCCAAAAATTGGCAGGCAATTCTGTTAGATGGCAAAATGATAAGAGCAATGTTTGCAAATTGTACAAGCTTGTTACTGACTCAGGAAGTCTTCTGATAGCAGTGTGAGAGATATCAAGATACCGCAAATATATCAGATTGGAAATTGAATCAGACAACCCAGTGATTTTGTAGTGAGACAAAGATAGTACCCGTAGATGCTTCAATGATGGCAACAGGTCATATAGGACCCTATCAGATAGGTAGCAAATAACATCATCATGGCTCAAATTCAAAGGTAAGAAGGTTCGCAAATACTTTATCCTAGTGAAAGCCTCTAACCTTTTGAAACTATCATATTTGTGTTGAACATAGGATGAATGGCGTGCATTATGGAAAAGATCATGTTGTTTGTGATCCTCTTCAACATATGCAAATACATGAAAAGTATGAAAATATATTAGAAAGTATCACTGATAGCCTTAATGCTAAAACTCACACTCGATCATTGACTCAGACCTAGAGTTGTAAAAGATGGTTCTGGATGATCTAAAAAATAGAATATCAAAGAAATATCAGGCACTAGTTATAGGAACTAAAAGACAGACACATCCTAAGACTAGGGAGAATTAATAAAAAATTTGACATAATTTCTGCTAAAATAAACATAATCTCTTTGAAATTGAGACAATGAACTCAACTCAAACAAACCTCAAATGCCTCATATGAACCTCCACATTTCAATATCATAATATCATCATTCCTCCTCAAAACTATAGAAATAGATTAAATACGTACTCATAATAATCTCAATCAACTATAATTAATTATCAATAATTACTCCAATTAATGTGCCAATAATTCAATTAATCATCATTAAACACTTTAAGGTCAAACGTATGGAATTTAAGAATTTAAATATCAAAATATGTGTTTAGATTTGATTTAGAAGTTGTTGGATACTACTCACCAGACAGTCATTGGAAAACTATCGTCATTGGCGATTTATAATGAAAAATAGTGTGAGCATTTGCTTGATTTTGTTTGAAAATCAAACCAAAATAGCATAAAATTTTAAATCAAAACTAAGCTCAACTGAAAATTTTTTGTTCAGTTCAATTTGGCAAATCGATAACTATTTATATAATTTTTGCTTTTAAATTTTTACATGGTACTAATGTTTACCGTGGTGGATGATGCGCTAAAAGTTTAGCGAGAGGCACGGATTTGATACCTAGCTAGTGCTCAATTTTTTTCTTTTTTGTATAACTAAAAAATAAAGTAGAAATTAAAGTTGCAGTGCATCAAACCTGAGACATTTTTAAGGCATACAACTTCTACTTACCACTAAACTAAGAGAAATCCATTTATATTTTATGGCATAGATTATATATATGTATAGTTTGGTTCGGTTCAATTTTTTGGCTTCTCTCACACAAAAATCAAACCGAACCAAACTTATATTTTTCAAAATAAAAATAAAAAACTAAACCAAATTTTAATTTGCTTCATTTTTTGGTTTAAATCGAACAGTGCATATCCTCAAAGCCAAAGAGGTGTCAACAGACTCTCCTCAAAGCATGGACTCCAGAAATGGAGGTCACTCTCTCTCAATCATTGAAGATTGCTGGATTCTGGTCAAATTTAGTCAAATGGTGGCAAATTAGATGTCAAAAAAAAAAAAGAAGCTATAAGTGACAGGAGTCTAATGGTACAAACCTCACTAAGAAAAGAGGACAGAATCCATCGGCATTGAGCTTAGAGGACTCATTGTGAAAGCTAGTTAGACAACGTGTGAGCTTACGTCCATTGATGAACAACAGTGAAATTTCACCCCTTGGATCATCGGCAGTTGGGCTTCTTCTTTGGCCGGTGCATGTCGTGAAGCAGTGACTAGACGGTAATGAACGGCGAGCGGCAACTTTTTCTCTCTCTCTCTCTCTTTGTTTCTAATTTACTCGACCAAAAGGAGCAACTTTGATTGGTCTTGGACCAATTAGCAGCTATATATATATATATATATATATATATATATATATATACATATATATATATATATATATATATATAGAGTAAAATAAAATATTCATTTTTAGTTTTTAAAATTAATAAAATTCTTAGGAATAAATTAGAAAATAGATGTCTAAAACTCATGACTTTTAGAATCATATAATTCATCCTTTTATACATTAGGTTACATATTTTTGAATTTATTGCAATTGATTTCTTAAGTTATTGTATTGTAACTTATGTTAATCTTATATTGTAAATATGGTTACTCATAGCATTGTTGAATGCACAAAAAGATAATTTTGATTCTTCTTTTTCTTTTTCTTCATTCTTGCGTTTTTATTACTTTTGCATTTGTTTATTTTTATAACACGTTATCAGCACGATTTTCTTTTAAGCACTAAAATCTATATAAGTTCTATTCTTTCAAAATTTTAATTTTATGTTTTTATTTATTTATTGATCTTTTGTCACCATCTTAATGAATATTTATATTTTAAAAAAATGATATTATCAAAATAATATTAGAGACATACAATTTGGCCATTTGTTTTTGTTGATTATTTGTTATAGTACATGATTATTTTAAGTTGGATTTAATTTATTATTGTTTGTATATTGCAAGTACAAAATAAAATGATTATTGTTTATTATTTTAATCATGATTATTTTAATGGATTATTATTTTTATATTTGTTGTTGTTTTAATCAGTGTTTTAAAAATCAGACCGGACAAGCTGATTCAACCGGTTGAATTGGGAACCGCTGGCTAGTTTGGTTCGATTTAGTTAAAAAACTGGATTTCAGTTCAACCACCTTTGGACCTGGTTTTTGGAGATTTTTAGTAGATTGAACCTCCATCAATGAAAATTAATAAAAAAATTAAAAAAAAAAAAAGAGAAACTAATTGAACCACAAACCAGTGGCTTGACCGGTTTGACCACTAGTCTGATTTTTAAAACATTGATCTTAATCATGATTATTGATTTTGTTAGTTATTTTAAGTTGCTTTTAGTGTACAGTAGTATATTACTATACATAATAATATACAACAAATATTATACACAACTTTTGTGCAAATTTTACTGTACAATTGTTTATTTTTCAAGTTTTGAATTTTTGTGTCCCATATTCATTTATTTATGTTAGATAATATTTTTTTTTCTGTTAACAAAACATTGTCCCGTTGTGGGTCTTGGACAGGGACGGATCCAAGTTGTATGTGGGAGTGGCCCTGGCCCCTCCCATTTTTTTTTTCAAAAAAAATCTAAGTATATAAAATAGAAAATAACTCTCCCCTCTTTTGCCATAAGTCAATGGTGGCCCCTTTTATTCCAAAAAAATAAAATAAAATAACACATCTGATCAATTAAAAAAATAAAACAAATCCTTGGAAAAGAAAGTAGATAAAAGACTACCAACTTTTTCTTAAAAGTGGTAAAAAATAAAATTATTCTTACTCTCTGTCTTGTGCCCATTCAAACAAAAAAAAAAAAAAAAAAAGAGCTTTCATACTCAACTCCCTATCTCCCTCTACGGTGAAACTGGTGATCTACTTTTTTTTTTTTTCTATATCATTTCTTGCATAAAGAATGTGTAAGGAGCTTGTTATTAATTTTGTTAATTCAATTTAATTTAGATTAGGTTTAGGTTTGTTGAGTAATTATTTGAATTTTATGTAGGCATCCATTTGATTCATCAAAATGGGGTCATGTTAGCCAATTTCAATTTAATTCTTGTGTAATTCTATTTTTTTTTTAAAAGATAAGATTAAAACTATAAATAATTAGATAATGCATTCAAAGGATGTGTATTTGCCTATCAATACTTGCAACTGAATATTCTAATCTAACCACAATGGGTTGGAGGATGATATGTTTCACTTTATAAGCTTGGATTAGGCCTTATTTAGATACTTAATTGAAGAAATTTTTTGGGTACGTCCATGGACCATGGTTGTTTAAATTTTATTAATTTGCAACAACATTTTCCGAAGGCAATTTTAATCCTATTTCATATTTTGCTATCTTAATTTGGATTGCAGATTGGCAATATCATTTTCTTTTTGTGATTCTATTGTATCTAGGTTTTTAATGGGTGCTTTGAACAAAAATAGTATTGTTGAGCCTCTTAAAGCTTCAAATGATGATCTTCTTATGGTAATTTCTTTTAATTGTTTAGTTAAACGGAGTTGATGTCAATCAAATATATTTAATTTTTGTAATGATGATGATTTTTTTTTGATATTGTTGCAGCCTATTAATTTTATTTTATTTTTTTATAAACAACCTATTGATCATCAAAGTTGCTATATTTCTATAAGTTTGATTAAATCAACTCGAGCTTGGTGCTAATTTCAGGTACGCAATTTTGCTTAAAATGATATGAATGAGAGAATTTTAATTGCTCAAAACATTTTAGTTGTTTAAATTATAAAGGAACTACATAATGAGTTGCATGCTTGAATGATTTAGAAAATTATAATTTATTTAGTTATGTTTGTTTTTTCATAGATGGGGAAACCATATACAATCGAATCACTCTATAAAAGAACAAATGATAAAATTTCAGAATCTACTAAGAAATCAAATTCTTCTATAGATGTCGATTCTTTGAATGTCGATAATCATCCTACAAAGTCTCAAAGAGTTGAAACGAAAGAAGAGTTTGATATCAATTCATTGCAGCGTGATCTAGGATTACGACCATAAATATGGGAGTATCCTATTGAACAACATGATGAAATTTAGAAATGTTATATTAAGAATGGTCCATATCAATGTATAATCAATATATACTTTCAAAATATCCAAAGTCTGTGGAAAAGCATGCTCGTAGTTTTCAGCTATCATGGTTTAAGTTATTTCCATCATGGCTAGAATATTCTCCTAGTAAGGATGCTGCATTTTGTCTGCCATGTTATCTATTCCACAAAAAAAATGGGCTTTCTGGATCAGATGCATTTACTGTTAATGGATTTCAAACATGGAAGAAGGTGAGAGATGGCAAAATTTGTGCTTTTTTTGGCACATATTGGAAAAAATCTCACATCTCCTCATCGAAATGCAAAGAAAGTGTGTGCAGATCTCATGAATCAACCATCTCATATTATGAATAGTTTTCAAAGATTTACATCTCAAGAAATTGTAGAAAATAGACTTTGACTAAAGGCTTCAATTGATGCAACTAGGTGGCATGCATTTCAAGGATGTGTTTTTAGAGGTGATGATGAATCTAATACATTAATCAATCGTGAAAATTTTTTGGAACTTTTAAGCTTTGTAGGATCTTACAATGACAAAGTAGCTGAAGTTATTGAAAACGCTCCAAAAAATGCCACATACACATCACCAACAGTGCCAAAACAAATTTTGCAAGTCATAGCATCTAAAATCAAGAGTATTGTTCATGAGGAAACTGGTGATGCAAAATTTTGCATAATTTTTTATGAAGCTAGAGATCAATCTGAGAAGGAACAAATGCCGATTGTCTTGAGATTTGTTGACAAAAATGGTTATGTGCAAGAGTGATTTTTTGGGCTTGTGCATGTTAAGGACACTATTGCATCAACATTGAAAGAATCAATCTTTTCAGTCCTATCTAGACATAATCTTGATTTTGATAATATCCGAGGACAAGGTCATGATGATGCAAGTAATATACGAGGAGAGTGGAATGATTTATAAGCATTAATTTCGACTGAATGCCCTTATGCTTACTATGTTCATTATTTTGCACATTGTTTATAGTTGGCATTAGTTGCAGCATCAAAGGAAGCTATCCCCATTCATCACTTTTTCACCAAGCTACACAACATTATCAACATTGTTGATGCCTCATGTAAGCGTAATGACCAATTTAAAGCAGCCCATGCTGAAAATATTGCTCATTTACTTGCAAATGATGTACTTGAGAGTGGAAAAGGACTTAACCAAATTGGTTCTTTGCAAAGGGTAGGTGATACTCATTGGAGTTCTCATTTAAAATCTATTTCTAGCTTAATCAAGATGTTTAATGCAATATGTGAAGTTTTACTAAACATTATTAAAGATGGGGCTACACTTACTTAGCGTGGAGAAGCGGATGCAACATATGAGTGTGAACCTTCAATTTTACACCCTCAGCATCCAACCGCAGCCTTAGTACTTGCTGATTTTAACTCATTGCACGGAGCTATTACGGTGGTCCCACTAACCGGTTAGCGGGCAACGGTTCAGGGGCAGCGCCCCTGAAAGAAAATTTTTTAGGCTTCATTTACATTGCCATCAAGCATCCAAATTTCTCAAACTCCATACCAACAACCAATCTAAAAAAAAAAAAAAAAAAAGAATTGCCTCGAAAAATGTGCCAGCGCCACGTGGCCTGCATCGCCGCGTCAAACTTGTGCGGCGCCGCATGCCCTTTGTGCAATGTACCGCAAATGCCTGATGAGGCGCCACACAGGCCTGGTGCGGCGTCGCACCAAGCTCTGCAGGCTCTAGTCCCTGTGGGCCCCACCTGCGCAGAAAATGACCATTTTACCTCTTTCAGTTCAATTTTCAGCAATTTCTAGCGCTACCCCTCATGGTCTTTTCACATTTTCATTACTTAAACTAATATCAACCCCATTTGCCTATAAATAGTCTCCCTATTCCCTCATTTCTCCACATATCCCTTGAATTTGAGTAGATGGTTATCCTCAAATTCCTCTCTTCTTCTCCTTCCAATCACTCTCTAATTGATTAATTAATTAATTACTTTACCCTAACCAAGTTAATTAATCTTTTTAATTAACTAATTTTTTTAATTAATCACTCTTTTTTCAAAAATCATTCCTTTTTTAAAAATCAAATTAATCATTTTTCTTAATCCACCTTTCATCCAAATTAATTAATTAATCCTTTTAATTAATTAATCATTTTTTTTTAAAATCAAATTAATCCTTTTTCTTAATCCACTTTTTCATCCAAATTAATTAATTAATCTTTTTAATTAATTAATCCATCCATCGTTTCTATCATATTAATTACTTAATTATTTTAATTAATTAATTAATCTTTCAATCCATCCAATCACCCGGTTCCGATAAAACGGAACTTTGGTCCGGTAAAACCCTTCGCCCACCAAAAGTCAAGGTATCAGCCTTTTTCCTCACTTTCAACACACCCAAACCAAAATCAATCTGACCAACTCTTAAACCCCTCAACTTAACAGTGGAATGAATTACGTGAGTTTTGATCCTATTCAATGGGGTACGTAGGCACGTTTGGAATCTAAATCCAAACCTCAAATCCAAATCCCAATCAATCCTCTTTTCCCTTTTTTTTAAATTAATTTGTAAATATTTTATTTTCACCATACCTTCATATTTTGCTATATTCATGCATTTCTTTAAAATTATTTTTTAAATGTCATTCATGAAATCCAATTTTCAAGTCAAATTAAACTTAAGAGCCAAATTTAGATTATTTAAAACTAAAAATCTAGTCTCCGAACTCAACCTGGTTCGAAGGCTAGTGATTTTTATCCTTGAGCAAATTAATTTAAAATTAATAAATTGGAGTCAACTGGGTTTTTCCTTAATTTTTCCATTTAAAAATAAATTAGAGTGGCGACTCCTAAAAATTATTTTTCAAAATCAACTAAATCTGAACCCGAGGGTTTCATCGTGAGTCTAAACCCGAATGAGTATCCTGGTTCCCTCTAGCGGACCAGGCTGGTGCTCAGGCGAAGCCTCACAATGAGGCAATGACTTCTTTTGAATTTGTTTTCATTTTGCATCTAATGGAAAAAATTTTAGGGATTTCTAACTTGCTTTGTCAGGCCTTACAACTTACAATGCATCTTGTTTCATCTATTAAGGCATTGATTCAAAAATTGAGAGATGATGGATGGGATGACTTATTTGCAAAGGTGAAATCTTTTTGTGAAGCAGTCAATATACTTATGCCTGATTTGAGTGCTATATTGTAAGAAGAGGAAGGGCTCATCATCAAGATAATGATATTACAATAGAGCATCATTACAAAGTTGACATTTTCAATGCTATGATAGATACCCAATTACAAGAATTGAACAATAAGTTCAATGATAACACAGTAGAGTTACTTATTCTTAGTTCAACTTTGGATCCAAGAGAGATGCAATTGTTATTCAGAATTAATGATATTCACAAGTTGGTACAAAAGTTTTACCCATTAGACTTTGCAGAGCATGAGATGTTACAATTGAAGGTTCAATTTGAACATTTTGAACATGTAAGACAACTTTATAATTTTAAAACGTTGTCAACTATTTCTAATTTGTGCCAATAGATGGTGAAAACTAGAAAATCAGAAATCTATCCACTTGTGTATAGGGTGGTAACTCTTATTCTCACACTTCCAATCTCTGCATTTACAACGAAGCGGTCATTTTCAGTGATGAATATTGTCAAGATAACGCTTCGTAATAAGATGGAGGATGAATTTCTTTCGGATTGTATGTTAGTGTATATTCAAAAACAAATTGCCAAAAAGTTTAGCTTAGATTTACTTGTAAATGATTTTCGTGATTTGAAAGAATGAGGATTTAAATTTTAATATATTTTATATTGTTATTGTGTTAGTTTAACTTGATGTTATGACTTTTTAATAGCAATTTTTGTTATTAGTTATATAAATTGGTTTGCCCCTCCCAACATGCAAAGCTGGATCCGTCCCTGGTCTTGGATTCGATTTGTGATTTTTCCATTATTTTTATTATTATAAAATTATTTTTCATGATTTGTTTGTTTTCACGATTTGTGTTCTTATTACTATAAAATTTTGTGTTCTTATTTTCATGATTCTTTTTCTCGATTTTCTTATTATTGTTTTATCTAACATAATTATTTGCGTGATAATTTTATCATGTCAAATCTCACAAAACTTAAGTTTAATGCACTTGATATTTCGAAGAAGAATTATATCTATCATGAATATTGTATGCTGAAATTTATTTAGATGCTATGGGTCTTGAAGATACTATCAAAGAAGAAAACGGTACTTCAATACAAAATTGAGTGAAGGCAATGATTTTCCTTCATCGTTATCTTGATGAAAGGCTAAAAGCCGAATATCTTACCGTAAAAGATTTATTTGTTCTATGAAAAAATTTGAAGAAAAGGTATGACCACCAAAAGATAGTAATTTTCCCAAAACCTGCTATAATTAGATGGATTTATGATTACAAGACCTTAAGCAAATATTAGTTTTCAATATTTAGAATTAGCTCTCAATTAAAATTATGCGGAGAAAAAGTAACTGATGATGATATGCTAAAGAAAATTTTCTCTATTTTTCATGCCTCGAACGTGCTCCTGCAATAACAATATTGAGAAAAAAAGCTTTAAAAAATATTTTAAATTAATTTCTTGCTTTCTTATGGTAGACAAAATAATGAGTTATTGATGAAAAATTACGAGACACATCCTATTGGTTTTAATCCATTTCGTGAAGTTAATATTGTAACATATAATAATAATGAAAATATAAGAGGACGTAGTAGCGGTCGTGGTCATGGCCACAGTAGTGATCATGGTCATAGTTATGGTCATAGTCAAAATAATTATCATGGTGGTCACAATAATTCTAATTCTAAAAATACAAATTACCATAAGAAGTGGGATAACAATGAATGATGCAAAATAAGACAAAGGAAAAAGTGGACAAAGCAAATGTTATTGATATGGTATGATTAGACATTGGTCATATACTTATCATACGTCTAAATATTTTGTTGAACTTTATCAAGCATTGATAAAGAAGAAAGGAAAAAATATAGAGATCAATTGTGTTTTTCAAAATAATGATTCCATTAATATAGAACATTTGGATATCATTGATTTCTTTGAACCTATTGAGAAGAAAATTTGATTAAGAAATATCAAGATATTATGAAAGTGTATTTTGTGTTCAAGTTTTTATTTTATTTTATGTGTTGGTTATTTCTTTACTGTATTGTAATTTTTTTTTTATTTTCTTAATGTAATGTTTTCTCTTATCAATTAATAATATTTCTAATTTATTTTGTTTTGTTTTATTCAATGACAAAAGAAATCAATACTTCTTCACGTTTCATTGAATCCATGACAAATTCCATTAATATAGAACATTTGGATATCGTTGATTTCTTTGAACCTGTTGAAAAGAAAATTTGATTACAAATATCAAGATATTATGAAAGTTTATTTTGTGTTTAAGTTTTTATTTTATTTTATGTGTGGGTTATTTCTTTACTGTATTGTAATTTTTTTTTTATTTTCTTAATGTAATGTTTTCTCCTATCAATTAATAATATTTCTAATTTATTTTGTTTTGTTTTATTCAATGACGAAAGAAATGAATACTTCTCCTCGTTTCATTGAATCCATGACAAATGAAGAAGATATGTGCATTGTGGACAGTGCAAGTACACATATTATTCTTCAAAATATAAAATATTTTTCTTCTTTGAAAATGGGTGCAAAGCAATTATTACTACAATATTTAGTAACACAAAATAATTGAAGGTTCTGGAAGAGCCAATATATTATTACTAAGAAGAACAAAATCTATCATAAATAATGTATTTTTTTTTCTAGAGTCTCATATAAATTTATTAAGTTTTAGAGATATTCATAGCAATGGATATCATATTGAGACTATAAATGAGAGGAATCAAGAATATTTTCGTATTACAAATATTGTTTCGGGTGAAAAATGTGCATTAGATAATTTTTCTGCTCTTTCCTTTGGTTTGTACTATATAAAAATTAGTACAATTCAAGCAAATCTTATAATAAATCAAAAGTTTATAGGCTCAAATATTTTTTTTATTTGGCATGATTGATTAGGCTATCCTAGTTCAGTAATGATGAGAAAAATTATTAAAATCACATGGTCATCAATTGAAGAACTAGAAGATTTATCAAGGAAATGAATTTTTCTGTGCTGCATGTTCTCAAAAAAAATAAATTGTAAGACCATCACTAGCTAACGCATTCAAGAGGATATATGCGAACTTATTCATCCACTATGTAAACCATTTACATATTTTATGATTTTAATAGATGCTTTTACTAATCACATGTGTGTTTATTATCATCACATAATTTGGAATTTTTGAGATTACTTGCTCAAATAATTTGATTACGAGCACAATTTCCAGATTATCTAACTAAGACAATTCGTCTTGATAATGCTGGTGAATTTACATTCCAAACTTTTAATAATTAATTGTATGTCACTTGGGATAAACATTGAACATCATATAGCACATATTCACACGCAAAATGGTTTAGCAGAATCACTTATTAAACTCCTTCAATTAATAGATAGATCATTTCTTATGAAAACCAAACTCCTTATTTTAGTATGAGGACATGTTATTTTACATGCAGTAACATTTATACGTATTAAACCAACAAGTTATCATCAGTTCTCCCTGTTACAATTGGTTATTGGTCAAGAGCGAAATATTTCTCATCTAAGATTTTTGGATGTGCAGTATATGTTCCTATTGCCCTACCACAATGTACTAAGATGGGTTCTCAAAGGAGATTAGGAATATATGTTGGATATAAATCTCTCTCAATAATAAAATACTTGAGCCATTAATATAGAATACTTCATCATTGTCTTATTTAGACCCTAGAACAAAATATTGTGAACAAAAAGTTCAAAATATAATCCATTTGCAAAAATTAGCAAATCAACCATCAGATGCACTTGTTGATCCAAAATGAGTAACAAAATCTTATATATTAGCGATCAATGTTCCAATTCATATTGATGTCCTAGAAGGATAATCTGTTAATGAATCTCAAGCACGCTTGAAGCATGGAAGACCTATTAGTCCTAAGGAAAAAAATCCTAAAATAAGAAAAATAGTAAATAATAAAGATAATTTTATTGAGAGGGCATATACTAACATAAATAAACTTCCTAAAGAAGTATAAAGACATGAAGTTGGTAAAAATGAAAAGATTTTGATAAATTATGTTAATTCTGAAAAAAGATAGAATCAAAATGGAATGGTTGTGGACTACAATTTGGCATATAATATGGCATTAGATATTATGAATGAAAATATAGATCTTAAACCACAATTTGTTCAAGAATGTTGAAACATAGATAATTGGCCTAAATGGAAAGATGTAATATAAGCAGAATTGAATTCATTTGAAAAGTGTAAGCTTTTTGGACTAGTATTCCAAATACCTGAAGATGTGAAACTAGTAGGATACAAATGGGTATTTGTGCGAAAAATAAATGAGAAAAATAAAGTCACAAGATACAAAGCAAGACTTATTGTACAAATATTTTCGCAAAGACTTGAAATTGATTATAAGGAGACATACTCTCCTGTGGGGGATGCAATTAGGGGTGAGTAAAATCGAACCAAAACCAAAAAACCGATCCGAATTAAAATAGAGATCCTATAGCTCATCTTTTTATTGTATTAGGTTACATACTCTTGAGCTTATTATAGTTGTTTTCTTAAGTTATTGTATTGTAACCTATGTTAACCTATGTTGAACGCACAAAAAAATAATACAAATTTTTTTTTCTTCTGGCTTTGTATTCTTGTTTTCTTATTGCTTTTGCATTTGTTTCTTTTTATAACTAAAATCAAATAAAAATTAAGAAATATGACAAATAAAATTTAGAATATTACAATAATGATATGTTTCAATACAATACCATAAATATTAAAAAATAATTTATAATCATTTTTCAATATTACGCCTATGAAATAGAAAAAAAAAATACATATCTTTTTATTAAAAAAAAAAATTGTAGACGGCCTAGTTATCTGAAAAATCCTAAACTACATAGTGTTTAATAATTTTATCATATTCTTTCAGATTTTTTACACAAATGCCTATACTTCAAATATTTTAATAATTTTATCCATTCTTTCAGTTTTTTCACACAAATGCATGTATTTCATTTTTTTTTTCTAAAATACAATTTTATGACAAAAAATAAAAAAAAATAAATGGTTGTTGTTGATATTTAAATTTTTTGTGTAAAACGAAAAAAAAAAAAAAAAGTAAACAAAAAATTGCTGACTCATCTAGCACACCCAAAATGATGTGCTTAAGTAAATCTGAATTTTTTTCATGATATCTCAAAGATCTAACCAATGTAGAGTTTTAATTTCGTTATTTTGATGCCCAAAGCTGTGTGCAAACATAGCAATAATAAATTGTTAACATATTGGAGTAAAAAAAACTCATGTAGAAGGTTATTTCAGTGTTGATTGAGGCAACAAGACATGTTATTTATGTAAAGTTATTGCTTTTTTGCATTTTCTATCATTGATTTATATTTTAGAAAAATTAAATGTATAGTTATTTGTGTGAAAAATATAAAATAATGGGATAAAATTATTGAAAAAAAATTGAAATATAGAATTTATATGAAAAATCTGAAAAAGTATGATAAAATTGTTAAAAATTTTGAAGTATTGGTATTTGCGTGAAAAATTTGAAATAATGGGATAAAATTGTTAAATATTGTATATTTTGAAAATTTTAAAATAATTATGCCTTTTGTAGGATGATAAGTTATTTTTCAACAAAATAAAGTATAAAACTCAATTCTTTTTTCCACCTAAAGTAGACGCTATCGAAGCATAACTATTTCTTTGACTAGTTTAGGCATTATATTATTTCATTATATTAATGTGTTTTCATTTTTTCTATTAATAACTAATTTTTATATATCAAAACAAATTTGTATTTATTCAAATAAAAAATCATTTATTTTGAAATTAAAGAATTAAAAAATAAAAAATAAACTTACAGCAATAATATTATTTTCCATTCTAAAACAATAGAAAATAATTAGAATAATAATTCATATTTCATAATCTATTGTGGGATAAGAGATTTTCCCCTTTAAAATTCACAATATAAAAAAAATAAAACTATAAGCAATATCAATAATATTACAATTATTACCAAAATAAAAAAAAAATTGCACTAAATGAAAATAATTTTTTTAACAGTGGGAGAGAAATCGATTTTGGGTGTATTATCAAAAAATTTACTGTTATGCTATGCTTGGTTGTGCATGAAAATAACATATTTGTGTAACAAAAAAGAGTAAATAAATAATGGACTATAGAAGGGGTATGTCTATTAGCCACGGTTGTCCAACTCTGATCGATCCAGTCGGTTCAATTGAAAAAATCATGTGAACCAGTTTGGATTACCTATAAACTAGGTACATTCTATAACAAGTATTCATAGTGAGTAACAAATGTTACTCTGTTCTTTGTCTAAAATTATTAGATTTTAATTTATTATAATGTTCGTTCATAACATATAATGTGCATTACCCATCCATATTAGCAAATGTTTAGTATAATTATTTTTAACACCTTCACAAATTCTTCTATTGAGCTCCTAAAGATTTATTTGTCCATATCAAACCTTCAAATTTTTACTTTTTCACACATTAAAAGACTTTTTGATGGCCATAAGTGAGGTTGAACTAAACATGCATTAAAAGAGCGTGATGTCTCTGATAATGCTTATCAAAATACATTCTTGAGCTCCTTAATTTTCACAAATTTATCTATTGAGTTCCTAAAGATTTATTTGTCTGTATCAAATCTTCAAACTTTTATTCTTTCACACATTAAAGGACTTTTTGACCACTATTGATGAATTTGATCTAAACGCGCGTTAAAAGCTCATGATGCCTCTTAAAATGCTTATTTCTTAATATAAGTCAATATTATAGTTTATATTGTTTTCTTTTCTATACATGGCCTCCCTCTCAATCATTTTCTAATTGAAAAAAATAAACTTTTAACAAACAAATATAAGATTTTAGGCTAGAAAATGACATTGGATACATATCATTCAAAGTACAAAATTTAAAGCTATTAGGAAGTGATTGCTTTAAGGCCCTAAAAAAATCCCGAACAAAAATAACAATAACCCAAACATTAGAAAATCTCAACAAAACCCAAGTTGATTATCAATCATTAGTCATCGATTCAAGAATATAAAAACCACAAAAATTAACTAGTAAATTTTCGGATAATATAAAACCAAACAATAATCACAAAATAAAATTTGAAATTTCATAGTGAATGATAAAACTCCCCAAAAATAGAGTAGGTGGAGCACATATAGGAGTCATATCAAAATAAAAATACAAAAAAAAAAAAATTCTTCTCTTATCTGAAATTAAAAGAGCAAATTTAATTCAATAAAATGATATTTTTGATGTCTCAACTTGGCAAAATTTATCAATTGAGTGTTTAAACTTAGAAAAGTTTCAATTAAATATTGTAACATATAAAAAAATTTTAATCAAATGTTATTAGCAGGATATAAATTGGTAATCTTATATAAATTATAAAAAGTTCTTAGAAAATTGCAAAATGAACCAAAAATTTTCAAATTCTTGCAACTAAACTATCTTCTTAAAATTTCAAATTTCAAAATTGTTGTTAAGGTTATTACATGCATGCTATGGATGAAGCCTAGCTCTACCTCTAATCTAATCTCCAAGGTATCAAGATTCTAAAATATCATTTCATAGTAAAATTTTCAAATAACTGACAATCGTACCAAAATATCAAATCATGCTATGACGATGATATTCTAAATTAAGAATAAAATTACAAAATACTGATTTTGTAAAAACATTCTAATCTATATAATCACACATATCTTTTTCGCAGGCGATGTGAAATTCTGAAGTGTCATTAATTGATTATTAATCATTTTCAAATATTGAAATCTTAGCTTAGAATTCACAAAAATATTTTCTCGTTTGCCAATTCTTAATTACTTTAAATTGAAATTATTTATAATTTTTTAACCTGTGCAAGAAATAATTTGTTGTAATATCTTATTAAAAAATTAAATTCTTAAAAAATTTAACCTATTTTCTATCGTTATTATCTTTATCAAGTAAGATTCCTTAATAATATAATATATAAAGAAATAAATTAATAATCATCTTATATGTCATTAGGCTATTAATTTAATAATATCATAAATAGTTAAATACTTCAGTGATGACTCCTACTTGCTTTTTGCCAAAAAAAATCTCTTTTTGCAACAAAATGATAAATACAATTTCAAAGTTAAAAATTTTGTATTATATCATAAATTTACAATGCAAGTCTTATTGATTTTTTTTTAACTTTTTAAAGATTTTTATATGAATAAGAAAATAATTGTATGATATAGATTTACCACTTTGAAATTTCAAGAAGATGGCTTTGTTGCAAGAATTTTTAAGTTTTTGGATCATTCTGTAATTTTCTAAGAAATTTTTTTATAATTAATATAATATTACCAGTCTGCAACCTATTAATAACACTTTATTGAAATTTTTTTTATGAGTTGCAATACTTAATTGAAACTTTTTGCAAGTTCAAACACTCAATTAATAAATTTTGCTAAGTTGAAACACCAAAAATAACATTTTACTAATTTAATTCAATATCTAGTCTGTAAGGATTAAACTCTTCTATTCTTAGCAGTTTCATCCATAAATATCACATGCAAGGGGAGAAGAGAGCTACAACCAAAATGCGCAATCTCTAGCTAGATTCTTAGTATGCATTTTGAGAGGCATTATGCCCTTTTAACGCGTGATTAGCTCAACTTTACTAATAGCAGTCACAAAGTCTTTTAATATGTGAAAAAATAAAAGCTTAAGGATTCGATGTAGAAAGGCTAAATAGACAAATCTGTAAAAGTTAATGAGTCCAAGGATGCATTTTGCCTTGATTTATATTAGGAAATAAGCATTATGAAAGGTATTATGCGCTTTTGATGTGCATTTAGCTCAACTTTGTTAACAGTCATCAAAAAGTCATTTAATGTGTGAAAAAAATAAAAGTTCAATTTAGAAAAAGGGAAAATAAGGGAGAAATGAGAGGAAAATAAGGGAATAAAATAACTTTTCTATATTTGTAAAGGAAAGAAAATAACTTTTTTATATTTGGAAAGAGAAGAAAATAAAGATAGGAATCTTATTTTTTTTATCTATTTTGGAAGGAAAATAAAAATAAATAGCAAAAAGAAAAGGGTGAAAAATAAAGGAATTTATTTCCCTTCTTTTATTTTCCACCCATCCAAATAAGAATGAGGAAAATAATGAAAGAAAACAAAATTTATTTTCTCTTTTATTTTATTTTCTCTCTAAAAAAATCTCCAAATATAAAGTAAGGGTTCAATATAGATAAATAAATCTTTATCGGTCCGTTTTGTTTATGGATTCGTAATCTTTAGAATTAGTCTCAATGCTATGCTTAATTAAACCATATAATTACTTATTTTAAATCTTTTTGATATATAAATTTTAATTTATAGTATTAAGTAATCTTACTTTTGTAATTTTATATTTAGTAGAATAGATTAATAAATGCGATAAATTATTAAAATAATTAAATTACTTAAATACTCTTTGCCCTATATGTAAAATTTGTATTTCTCTATATATAGTGATATGAAATGAGGTTTGTATTTTTTAACTGCAATAATTTATTTAGTGAATTGAGTATTATTTAATGTTTTTAAATTTTTATTTATAAATTTCTCATTATTTTTTATTTATTATAAAAATAATTATATAAAAATAAATTTATTATTCATTATTTTTAAAGACTTTGGGCATTAGCTGAAATTCAAATCCATGTAAAAAAAATTAATGAATCTAATTTTAAATACTATATAAAACCAAACTGTTATGGTGGCGTGAAATGCACACAAGGAAGATTGAGGATCTTTGTCGCAGTAGGCGCGTGAGGAAGTGCCTGACTGCCATACGTTTCCTCACTTATGGACCCACTATTTTTATTATTATTATTATTTTTTTATAAATGAATGTTTTATTTGGAAGTTTACCGTTGGTGGTCCAAAAAATAAAGCTTTTTAATTTTTTTGTCAAAGGAAAACTTCATTCAACAAGAAAAAAGAGATACATCAGCGTCCAATATGGTTTGGAGTCTCTTTGGTACTACAATGGACCAAATAGGAGATAAAACAAAAAAAACTATATATCAAAGCATTTGCTACCCAATCTGCAGGTTTGTTTGCTCCTCTTCTAACCCAACAAAAACTAAATGATTCAAAACAAGATTGAAGTTCTTTAACAATTGCAAATAATGCTTACACTTCTAGAGGACTTGTTTCAATAGGAACTGCATAAGCATTATATAGTGCTTGGCAATCTATCTCCAACATTAATTTTGTGTATCCAGCTGTTGCGGCATGTCTAATAGCAACCACCATGGCTTCAGCTTCTGCAGTAAAGGAGTTTCTTGTTTTCTTTCTAAAGGCAATGCCATCCACCAACTCTCCTCTATCATTTCTGAATATCACCGATATAGCTGCCATACTTGTTCCTATACTGAAACAAGCATCAAAATTTGCATTTATCTTACCTTGTTCAGGAGGCTTCCAAATTTCATTTTCAACAGGTCTGTCTTTAGGCAAAGAGGCAACAGATAATTGGGAAGCTTGGTATTCTTGAAATAAATTGTCAGCCATTTGAATGGTCTTTATAGGATCAATATCTTGTTGTTGAAAAATTCTTCTACTCCTTTGCTTCCCTATAGTCCAGCAGAAAAAAGCTATCCTTTTTGGTGATGTTGAGTCTTGAGCAGCTTGAAAGAAATTCACCATAGAGGACCACCATTCTGCAAAGGAAATAAGAGAATTAGAACTGGGCTTGTATCCCCAGTTTGATCCAAACCATGAAGCCTTGACATGCTCACAAAAAAATAGCAAATGTTCTGTGTTCTCCTGGAATTGAGAACATAAATCACAAATAGAATTCTGAAGTATTCTCCTTCTATATAATTGATCCTTGGTAGCTAGTTTATTTTTGCAGGCCCTCCAAATAAAGATAGCAACTTTTGGTTGTAGACCCAAGTTCCATATTTGCTTCCAAAAATTTTCAGGATATGTGAAAGAAGAAGAAGCTTGATCAACTATTGTTCTTTCTTTTTTAAGCTGCCATATTCCTCTATAAACTGATTTCACTGTTAATATTCCATTTCTATTCCAATTCCAAACCCAAGTATCCTTTTTTGAGCTTGGACCAATTGGAATTTTAGAGATAGCCTCTACTTCTTGATTATTAAAATTTTGTCTAAGTTTTTGAAGATCCCATTCTCTTGCTTCATTCATTAAGTCCGAAGCAGTAAATGGAAGGAAGGAATGGGGTCTTGGAGAGCTTACTTTGAAATGTTGAAAATCTGGTACCCAAGGATCACTCTAGATTCTTACATCTTTTCCATTTTGAACATTTAGTCTGGCCCCATCAATTAAATAATCCCTGACTTCCATGATACTAGACCAGCTCCATGAAGGTCTGGGCCCTACTGGGCATTCCAAAAATCATTTTGGAGGAAGTATATAGCTTTGACTGTTTGAGCCCGGAAACAGTCTGGAACAGTGATTAATCTCCATGCTTGCTTTGCAAGCATTGCCATATTAAACACCTCAAAATCTTTAAAGCCCAATCCTCCATCAAATTTTGACTTCGATAGATCATCCCACTTTTCCATAATTAAACTTTTTTTTTTTTGAATTAGAATTCCACCAAAATCTTGAGATTATAGCATTAAGCTTCAGACAAGTTTGTTTTGGAAGTTTGTAGCATGCCATAGTATAAGTTGGGAGAGCAGTAAGGACAGCTTTCGCCATGACTTCTCTACCTGTATTAGATAGAAGTTTATGCTTCCAACTTTGAGCTTTATTTTTAACTCTATTAATAAGAAATTATAAAGCAGCAACCTTGGATCTACCCCATTGAGCAGGAAGACCAAGATACCTCTCACCTCCTTCCATTTGTTGGATGCCCAACATTTTGGAAATTTGAGATTTCAACACTTCTGGAGTATTTTTGCTGAATAAGGTAGCAGACTTATTGAGATTGATACATTGATTAGACATAGAACCATAATCTTTCAAAATCTTTTGGAATTGAGTAATTTCTTGATAAGAAGCTTGACCAAAGAGAAATGTATCATCAGCAAACAATAGATGAGCTATTTTTCGGCATCTTTTGTTAATTTGGAAGCCTTTTAAAGCTCCTTTCCCAATTGAATCCTCAATTAACATAGAAAGAACATTGGAAACAAGAATAAAAAGATAGGGAGACAGCGGGTCTCCCTGTCTTAAACCTCTAGAAGGCTGGAAAAAACGAGTAGGTTACCCATTGATCAGAATAGCATAAGACACTGTGGTAACACACTGTTTAATGAGATTTACAAAATATTCAGAAAATCCCATTTTTTGAAGCACTGCCAACATAAATCCCCATTCAATTCAATCGTTGGCTTTCATCATATCTAATTTAATAGCACATGCAGCACTTTTTTTTGTAATTCATCTTCTTAAATGCATGAATTATTTCGTGAGCAAGTAGAATATTGTCTTGAATGCATCTATTTGGAATAAAAGCAGTTTGACTAGCATGCACCAATTTATCCATCCAAGGTTTAAGACGTAGCACAATGATCTTAGAGATAACTTTATAAATAAAGTTACAAAGACTCATAGGTCTGAAATGGGATACCTGGGTTGAAGCTACAATTTTGGGAATGAGAACTATCAGAGTCTGATTTATGGATTGTGGCATGATTCCACTTGTGAAAAAATTTTTAATTGCTCCTGTTATTTGTTCTTGGATGATATCCCAACTATTCTGATAAAAAGCTCCATTAAATCCATCTGGACCTGGGGCTTTCATGCCTCCTATAGTAAAAACTGCTTCTTTAACTTCTTTATCTGAAACAGGCTTGGATAAAATCTCATTGAGTTCATCTGGTACTATACTTTCAATTTTACTCAACACCTCTTCATATTGCCCTTTATCATCAGGAGAATATAACTTAGAGAAGAAGTTCAAAATTTCCTTCTTGATATCCTGTTTATTTTCTAGCCATCTACGATGCTCATCTTTAATCTTCCCTATCAAGTTTCTGTGCTTCCTTTGTATTGCAGATAAATGGAAAAATCGTGTGTTACGATCCCCAGCCTGAAGCCACTGAATTCTAGATCTTTGTCTCCAGAATTGTTCTTCCATCTTCCATAACGTCTCTAATTCCCCAAGAAGTTGCTGTTCTTTTGCTTTGTCAACGTCTGTCATCTTCCCTTCATACAAATTTTCTAACTGATTTTGAATACTCTGAATCTTCAAATTGCTATTTCTAATCTCTCTTCTTTGCCATTCAGTCAAGTTTTTAGCACCCCTCTGCAAATTTTGAATTACACCTTCCAGTGAAATCGAAGTTTTTGCAAAGGACCAAGTTTGATCAACCACTGCTCTCCAATTTGGATTCTCAAACCATTTATTCTCAAATCTAAAGCTCTTTATTCTTCTTTTTTGATATGCCTCCCAATTCAGAATGAGAGGTCTGTGGTCAGAGCCGTTTAGCTTGCCATGAAATACTTGAGCTGAACTATGGGTAATTCTCCACTCTGAATTTACAATAACCCGATCCAATCTTTGAGCAATCCTGCCTTTACCAAATTGTTTATTATACCATGTATAAGCCGCTCCTTTGAAACCCATATCAATTAATTCAGCTCTATTGATCCATGCTACAAAATCCTTAATATTCCGTTCAGAAACCAACTTTCCCCCAATTTTTTCCTCATTGGACACAATGGCATTCATATCACCTGCACACACCCAAGCATCACCATTTCCTGGTTTTAGCCGTAACCATTCCTCAAAAACTTCACCTCTAGCAGCACGATATGGGTTACCATACACAAAAGATTGATACCATTTGCTCCCATTATCTTTTCTTTTGCAATAACCATGAATGAAATTAGCCGAATTACTTAAAACCTCCACCTCCACCGAATGCTTCCACCAAAGAAGAAGCCCGCCTGCCGTCCCAATTGGATCCATTGACAATCCATCCTCAAATTGAAATTTCCTCCTCAGTTTTTCCACAAAGGAATAACTGACTGTTAGAGAACACCCAAGTCCCTGACAATTCCATATTATTTGCTTCATAGCCCTAGGTTGGCTTTGGCAAGCTACCAACGCCTAAAAATGGAGAAACCCCACACCAATTCCTTACAAATTTGATGGATCTTCCTTACATTCAGAAATTTAGCAAATGAGGGAACGGCAGTGCCTTTCTTATTCTTAATTGAAAAATGGAAAATTCGAAATTGAGATACTAAATTAAAAGCCTTCAAACCAGTAACCCAGAAACTGCAATATTTATGAAGAAATTTAACAAGGGTTAGAAGAAGAATAAGGTAGAAAGAAAAGAAACTCTGAACAAAACAAGGCTAGGGAAAGCTCACTAAGAGCAAGAAGGAAAAGCTCATAAAGAAATTTGGAGGAATCTTTTCTTGCTAATAAAGCTTTTTATTACATTTAATCTTTTGAGAGCTTTCATTTCAACATCACCGTTCATGCACCGGCAATATTTTTTTTTGCAAATTTTTTTACAATTTTTCTTTATAAATAGTGAATTTGCTCCTTTTTTCATAATTTAATCAAAATTTTCATCACTTTAACATCTAAAAATTATATATTTTTTCAATATTTCTTTCTACTTTTTTATTATATACAACCCTATTTTTTTTATTTCATTATAGATAAAAATTATAATTATCCATCTTCAAAAAATCAAAATCCTTTTATAAATAAAATGGAGAAAAATATGAACAAAAAATATAGAGAAGAGAATAGTTTTTCTAATTGTTCCATTCAATAGTATTAAGCCCATTTATATAGAGTACAGAAGAGAAAGAAATAGAAAGCTTTTCCAATAAGGAAAATACAAGAAATATGAAGTTTTTCCAATAAAAAAAATACAATCAATACTAATAAGGAAACTAGAATATTCATATATATGGAAAGACATCAATCAAATCTTATAATATATCATAACACTCCCCCTTGATATCTTTTACAAAGAATATGTCTCGTTAAAACCTTACTAAGGAAAAACCCTGTGGGAAAAAAATCTTAGTGAATGAAAAAGAGTATATTATTCTTGTAGGGATTTGCGCCATAACATTGCCTCGTTAAAAACCTTGCCAGAAAAACCCAATAGGACAAAACTTAGGCTAAGGAAAAAAGAGTACAGTGCATTAAAATCTCCCCCTCATGAAAATATGATTTCTATCAAATATCTCTTAGCTGACGCATGCTAATTTTGTTGACTAACTTTTCAAATGTGGTTGTAAGGAGCGTATTTGTAAACAAATCTGCCAAGTTGTCAAATCGTATAATAATTTATTTGTGGTACTCCCTTAGGATATTACTTGCGCTATAAATATAACTCGTTAAAAACCTTATTAGAAAACCCAGTGGGAAAAAACATATCTAAGGAAAAGAGTATATTTCATGTGCTATTTTTTCATTGTACAGATTGCCTCGTAAAAACCTTTGTCCAAGAAAAACCTTGTGGGATAAAAACTTGACTAAGGAAAAGAGTACAATCATATACTAATTCGCTCCCCCTGATGATGACAGATTTTAATACGACATATACTAATTGATGAAATGATACCGTTTAAATACCACATTAGATAAAAACTTAGTACATAAGTCTATTAAATTGTCACTCAAGCGAATTTGGTGGATATCTCTTCTGGAGCTTATGTATATACAAGAATTTGGGTGAAATTTATGTCTACTTCGTTACCCTTAATATAACCACCTTTAATTTGTGCAATACAAATTGCATTATTCTCAAAATACAATGGGAGTATCTTTTAGTGAGGTACTTCATGACCATAAAAATCTTTATAAAATTGCAGTACCACTATAAGTGAATACATAGCCAGTCTAAAATCTACCATCATAGAGACTAAGCAAATAACCAATATTTGCATATAGACCTATTTCAAATATGAATTATAATATTAATAGTATATTGAAAATAATTTTTTACACTATTTTAATATCTCTTTGTAGGTGCAAAGTTGTACCTAGTTAGGAATTTTTCTTGCAAATGCAATATCAAACCTGATGCAATTTGCAAGACACAAGAGTGTCCTATAGCACTTATATATGGTACTTCAAGACCAAACATCTCTTTATTATCTTTTTTTAGGTCTAAAAGGGTCTCTCTTCACTTCTAGTAAGCGAACCATCTATTGGTGTGCTTGAGAGAGAAGATTTATCCATGCAAAAATTGCTTAAATATCTTTTCCACATAAGTATACTGGTGTATTAGGACTCCTTAATAATCGGTCTACAGGCCGATACAAAATTTTATTTCCTATAAATTTTTCATCTCAAACTCACTTTTCAAACAGGTACATACTTATTTGAGTTCATTAGGAGTCACATTGATATTTAAATCAACTTATACTGCAATATTAACATATACCATTCTATGGTATTTTATGAATACAAATGGACATAGTGTATTATTCACATATCTTTCTTTCAATAAGAATTTACTCAAACAATCATACCACATGTCCATATTGCTTTAATCCATACATAGATTTTTGCAATTTGATGAAATATATGTCACATGTTTAATGTGTATTCATTTATGATATACTTAGTCCTTATGGGACTCTTATTACTTTCATAAGGCGTACAATAAGCCTTTCATTAACTACCATATTAATTAAATATCGGAACATGATCATTTCCATAATAAGAGAATTATTTTTCTCATAATCAATGATAGAACGAGTCTTGCTCTACTTTAATTGCCTCATTCCATGATGATCAATCATGTTTATGCTAATATTCAGTTATACTTATAGATTATGGATCCATATTTTCTCTTGTAACAGTAAAAGCTACTGTTGAGGCAAATTCATCGTCGACGATAATTAAATTTCTATCAACTCTTTCTTATATCACAAAATAATTGAGATCTCATAGTTTTCATTTATATGATCATCAACTCCATAAGCCATATCTGGAGGATTTAATTATTCCGTTGTCTCAGTCTGTGTCTCATAATTATCTATAGCTCTTTGACTGAGATCTTCCTCTTCAGGAGGTTTCTTTTCAGGAGATTTTATAAGTGGCGCTGCTTTTCTTTTCCGTGGATTTTTGTCTTTAGTTCCAATTTACTATCCACGCTTCTGACGTGTAGTGAGATTGATTGATTTTCTATTTGCAATTGGAATCACAACCCTTGCTAGGGTATTAGTAGCTGTAGCAAGGGTATTAGTAGTTGTAATATGAGACTTTGTCACTCTTTTAGCATCTATAAATGCATTTGGCAGTTAAGTTGCAATTTGTTGCAACTGTATTATTTTGTAAACTTCTGGTTCACTCTAACTTGTACATGGACCAAAATTATTTAAAGGGTTTTCCTTCTAATAAATTTCTCGACATTCTTTAGCATTGTAGGTGTTTTTCCTCCCCCTAATGTCGAAAAATATGCCTCATCAAAATAAATTCATAATCTCTTTTGTGGACCCATTATCGCACATTGAGATAGATTTAATATATTCATGGCACAGAAAAAATTTATAACTCATGTCCTTATACAAGTTTCAAGGGAGAGTATATATGATGTACACAATGGCATTCATGCCAAACTTTTAATTGTTGAACTATAAGTTCAATGCTTGAACTGTAGGTTCAACGTAATATATTGTGCATGTATACTAGGGATAAAACAGTAATTAAATAACTCATTATAATACACAACTTATAAAATCCTTGCAAATTACTCCTTCAAGGAGTTTACATAAAATCATCAATATTAAATTGAGTTGTGTCCTCTATATGGGTGGTTCCTCTTTCAGAATCTCATAATTTACCAAATGATTTATAGTATTCACTTCAGGGAATACAGTTGTACTAGTGGGCATTATTTGATGATTTCTCGTTAGCAATTATTCTTTCAGAATTCTCATTATCTACCAAATGATTTATAGTATTCACTTCAGGGAATACAGTTGTACTAGTGGGCATTGTTTGATGATTTTTTATTAACAATTATTCTTTGCAACTACTAGAAAAATAATATTTGTAAATTTTCACTTTTTATACTGGTACTACAGGAGCACGTAACTTTATTACCGCACAATTTCAGCTATGAAGTAATTTTAAACATGGTTGAATTATATTCTCAAAGAGACTTCAAGTCTTGTAGGTATATATTTAACCAATCATATTGAGTTTATGGTAGTATCACATATTTCAAGTGATTATATCTATTTTTAAAACTCTTCTAGAAAATATAAAAATCATTAATAGTAAGATATTTAACCTTTAAATCCTCACTTAAATGAGGTTTAAGTAGATAATAGCTTTTGCTTTTGCTAGCATCTAAATGCATTTCATTATCAACAACTCACGTCAAAAATTATTTCCATTGAATTCAAGAGCATATAAAAATTATCAACCAAACTTTAATTCACTATACTTCACTTTATTTAAATAACTTAATTTGCATATATTTAAAATATATCTAAATAGACCAATCAGAAAATAAATTAATATTAATTTTAACAAATATTAAATTTATAATTTATCATACCAAGGAAAGGTAAGCACCAATTATGCTTTTCTATACCAACATAAATCCAACAATGTATGTAATCTGGAAATAAATTCATCATTTTACAAATTAACAAAACCATGTTACTTATATAATTTATATTAATCTCATCTCACATTTAAATCTCTAATTGTTTTCACATCTAATACACATTGACATAAGTAAATTCAAAACATATATAACACACACAACTTTCTTGTAGGCTATTCAACTAACAAATATATATATATATATATATATATATATATATATATATATATATATATATATATATATATATATATATATATATATATATATATATATATATATATTTATGAGACATGTATTGTCCATAAAATAAATTTTGAGTTGAGATGCTAAGACCGAAGGATATGTAATAATATATACACTAGTAGAATCAATCTCAATTTAATGAATCAAGTAAACCTATTAATATGAACGCAAGATCACCATTTTCCCATAAAGCAAGTCAATCAATCAATAAATGAATAATTTAGAGTCGGATTTTATGCCAAAAAAAATTATAAGCCATGACTTTAAAACTATGCATAAAATGTGTTGTTATAATTGATAACCAATCAAAAGTTGCAATTTGGTTGGTAAATCAAATAGGCCATACCCATCATTCCAATACATATAAACAACAATGAAACACCCAAAACAGAAAAATCAAAGCAAAAGGGTTTACCTTAATATTATGACCATACACAGGTATTTTATTGATATCCAATTTATTCAATACGTGTAACTTAAATTAAATTTATTAGTTATTCAGGAACATAAAATATCAATTTTTCAAGGATGTCTATTTTATTTATTTGATTACTCGAAGGAGTGACACTAGTATAAATAATTCTTACTCATGATGTCGAGGCCCATCAATTAACATTGTCTAATATAAAATCATAATAAAATCAGTCTTTTAAAGACTTGTAGACAATGCATTTAGTTCTTCAGGAACATTTAATGATTCTTTAATGAATTTATTTACTTTAATTAGTTTTTCAGGAACTATATAGAATATCAGTTCTTCAGGAACTGTAGAGAATATCAGTTTTTCAAAAACTGTACAGAATACCAATTCTTCAAAAACTATAGGGAATACCAGTTTTTCAGGAACTGTAATTATTATTAGTTCTTCAGGAACTCATAGCTTAGTTATTTATTTAATTAGTTCTTCAGGAATTATAAATAATACTAGTTCTTTAGTAACTAGAATTTAAAATATAATATTAATTATCTAGAAACTCATAGCTTAGTTATTTATTTAATTAGTTCTTTAGGAACTATAAATAATACTAGTTCTTCAGGAACTAGTATTTAAAATATAATGCTAGTTCTTCATGAACTAGAATTTAATTGATTAATCATTAAATAGTATATCAAATCTTTATAAATATAAAAAAAATGATTTGAAATAAATGATTGTAAGAGAGAAGAAAAAAAAATGATTTCTTGAAATTAATTAGCCCAATATGTTCAAACGATTTCTTATAAAAAAATGATTTATTTTTTTTTCTTAAAAAAAAATTTGATACATAAATATTAATAGTAATAGTAATTAATTAGATAAAAATTGTTTACCATAAATCTTAAATTTTATTTCTTCAAATTTTTCGCCTTAGCTGGATTGTAGCAAACCACAAGCTATCCAAAATTATGAATAATATTGTAGAACGATTCGTGCTGATAACGTGTTATAAATAAAATGGAGAAGAACATGAACAAAGAATATAGAGAAGAGAATAGTTTTTCTAGTTGTTCCATTCAATAGTATTAACCCCTTTATATAGAGTACAGAAGAGAAAGAAATAGGAAGCTTTTCCAATAAGGAAAATACAAGAAATATGAAGTTTTTCCAATAAGGAAAATACAATCAATACTAATATGGAAACTAGAATATTCATGTATATGGAAAGACATCAATCAAATCTTATAATATATCATAACAAATCTAAATAATTTTCAAAATTCCCAAAATTATGAATATCATTTTTTCCACAAAATCCCCAAAATTTCCGAACTCCCCAAAATTTGCAAAATCCCCAAATTTTTTCTAACTACAATTCTTCACTAAATTTTCAAAATCACCCAAGTTTTTCATATATGTTTCCTTTATATTTGGGACCCATTTTTTTAACTCTCGCATGCCAATTTTGCCAAATTAGGGAAACAATAGTGGAATTCCAATTCCTACGAGTGAGCCAATCAATTTGGATGGGTCATCTGTGACCAATCAAGAAACCACAACACAAACGAGTTTTTTTTTTTACTTTTGAATTTTCTCATATTTCACACAACCGATGATTGAAAATATTGCATTGACTAAAGAATTGATTGAAGAAATTGGAAAAAAGTGCATGCCATGGAGCATAGATGATTAAAAATTGCTTTTGAGTGCATGGCTTACAATTTCAAGTTATAGCATTGTAAGCAATGACCAAAATTCTAAGACATTTTGGAAATGAATCACTGATTACTTCTACGAAAATCGAAGATCAAGTCCAAAAAGAAAAATAAATACTGTTGAGCAACATTGGTTCTAGATGCTTCCAATTATTAATAAATTCAACCAATTGTCTAACAAATTATTGGGAGAATATCATAGTTATTGAAATGATGACCAATTGAAGGAACATGCTTGTCAGCTTTATAAACAGAATCATAAAAAGAATTTCCTTCATGAGCATATGTGGGTAATGTTAAAAGATGATCCAAAATGGAAGGAGGCAAACTATCCTCTTAATTGGTATTCAAAGAAGATAAAAATTGATAAACGTGGTGCCTACATGCCTTCATCCAAAGACAAGCCTCAACCTAGAAGACGGTGAATTTCACCCCATTGATCAAAAGGCTACAAAGGCAAAGGCAAAGAGAAAGGGGAAGTCAAATGTTAATGATAAAGAAGTAGATGAAGATGTGCAGAAAATATGAGCTGAATTAAAACAATGGAGGAATGAAAATTTATCTGAAGTGCGGTCTTTTACGAAATCTTTTGAGATGCCTTTTGATCCTCAAATATTGACTATCGATACTAGCCACATGAATGGGGAGCAACTTGAGAATCATTGTATGATATGCTCAATTACAAAATCTAAATATAATAATTCTTAGCTAGTATTATGTAATTTTAATTTAATGCAATTTTAAGTTATTGTAATTTTATTTTTTATTTAATGCAATTTTAAGTTAATGTAATTTTAATTTTAATTTAATGTAATTTTATTTTTAATTTAATGCAATTTTAGTCAACTGTAATTTTAATTTTTAATTGATGCAAATATAATTTACTGCAATTTTAATTTAATGTAAAACTAGCCATTGGAAAACTAGCAGTTGCAAAACTAGCAATTGGAAAACTACTTGTTGGAAAAGTTTCATATATTTATTGGTCATTTTTTTCATTCTCCTTTGTCCACTACTTTCGTGCTAAAATTCAAACACTACAACTTACATAGAAAAATAGATTCTGCCTATCTCGAACAAGTTGGAAATTTTTTAGTCAATAAAATGATGGATGATACTAATGAAAAATCTCTATCTTTTTGACAAAGTGGAAAAGGTGAAAACAAGGTGATATATCAGATAGCCATATACACAATCAAAGACATTTCAATCGTAATCATGAGCAGGACATGATAGACTTTTCAACGACTATTTTACCGATGAACTAGCCTACCCTGCTAATGTATTTTGTTGAAGGTTTCGAATGAGAAAGGAATTATTCATGTGTATTGTAAAAGTCCTTCAAAATCATTCTGAGTATTTTCAAGTGAAGTTCAATACAACTGATAAAATGGGACTATTTCCCCTTCAAAAATGTACTGCAATGATTCAGTAATTGGCATATAGAGCGCCAGCTAACTAATATGACAAGTATATAAGGATTGCTAAATGTATAATCGAGTGTTTATTCAAATTTTGCAGTTGTGTGATTGAGATTTTTGCATCCAAATATCTAAAAAGGCCCAATGGTGAAGACATTGAATGTTTACTTCAATAGCATATGGAGTGCCACGGTTTTTCCGGAATGCTTGCCTTGTTACATGGAAGGTCAATTTACTCGAGGTGATCAAGGGGTACTCATAATCATGCTAGAAGCAGTTGATTTAGCAAATCTATGGATATGACATGCATTCTTTGGCATTGCAGGGTCAAACAATGGCATTAATATGTCAATCAATCTCCATTATTTAATGATATATTGCAAGGATACACTCAAGATATTCAATTCACGGTAAATGGCTCACATTACACAAAGGGGTATTATTTGGTCGATGGTATATATCCAAAGTGGGAACATTTATTAAAAATTTTTCATATTTGGAAGACCCAAAGAGGATCAAGTTCAATCAAATGCAAGATGTTGTAAGAAAAGAAGTCAAGCGAGCATTCAGAGTGCTCCAATCTCGATGAGCAATTGTACGCAGCCCTGCATGCTTTCGACATAGGGAAAAATTGAAAGATATAATGTACACTGCATCATATTCCATAATATGATTGTTGAGGATGAAGGAGATGCAATAAGAAACTGGGATGATGATGAAGGAGAGCCTCCGATTCTATGAGCCAAGGGTCCATACAAAATTTTCAACAATACCTTTGCAGGAATGCGACACTACATAATCGGGAAGTACATCACCGTCTTTGATCAATCCTGGTCAAGCGTATTTGAGAATGTTTCAAAGAGAATGCAAATGAAAATTAATGTTTTTTGTTTTAGTACTTTGTGTTTCAAAATATTTTTTTTAATGTCATGTTTAAAAAATGAAATTCTCGTTTAATTAATTATGTATTAAATCATTTATAATTTAATAAATTAGTATTTAAACAAATGAAAATATATTCCAATATTTTTTGAATATTTTAAAATATATTATTTTTTAAAAACTAAAAATATTATTTTGAATAAATATAATTTTTTGGCAAAATTAATAATGATTATCTTAAAATAATTAAATGATTTTGTTAAATAAATAAATTTATTATGAAATGTATATTGTGAATAATTTAAATATGTGATTTGATTGTGAGTCTCATATTATTTACTTTTTACAGTCTAAGGGCTACTTTAGTGGGAGGTTGATATGAGGTTATTGAGTGGTTGGTTACCAACCTCACTCTTAGGAGAGTTTAATAATTACCAACTGGTTGATATATAAGAAAAAAAGACCATATACTTTAAGTTGGCGTGAATTACACAGATCAAAAATTAAAGGTGCATTTGATTTAGGCGTCTAGGCAATTAATTATGTGTGTCTGTTGGAGGCCCATGATTTTTCTTTTTTATTTTTAATTGTAACAAGTGCCCAATGGTAAAAAATGAAATATTATCTATATAAATACATTAAAGTTAGAAAATGTGCATTGTTCATTAGAACAGTGTCTTGCCTCCATTCCTCAATTATTATTTTGCCTCTTGGTTTCCTTTGCATTTCTTGAAAAACAGCATTGTTTCACAGTTTAAGAGTCTTTTTCCTATCAATGAATAGTTACTTATCTTCATTATTCAATTACCTTCTTTCCCATGATTTCCCTTTTAATAACCTAAAAAACATGCCCTTTTAGGACTTTTAAACACTTTTCTAAGGATCCTATTATCTCTGTCTTTTATAAAATTATCATCTTCTCTAAAATTATCTCTTTGCCTTTTTTAAAATGGCTACAGTGCATATTGGAATGGTGGCTTGCATGTGCTAGCCAAAAATTCATTAACTATTATTAAGCTCTCCCTTCCCTAATTTGCACACCTCTAATTACGCCTATTCCTTCTTTTTTTTTTTTTTATTGCTTTGCTTCCTTTAAAATTCTAACGCCTTACCCATTGCTTTTCGTTTGTGCTACAATTTTTGTTTTCACTTCATTCCATTATACTACAATTGGCGCGAGCACTAGTCTACATTCCCTTTCTTTGATTTTTCTTCTTTGGTGGCTAATGGCACTGATAAGCCTTCCTTGATTTGGGAGCCCATTTTTGTGCCACTAAATCTCTGTTATGTTCAGTTTTTCCACTGTCATTGTGCTCACCTATGGATGCCATTTACATGGTTGGGTCGTTAGCTAGTAGCCTATTTGTGTAAGGAGGTTTAGGTTTGTTTCTTTTCCTCTCAAGTTTTCATGGTTTCCTAATTGAGGAAAATATATGCTTACTTTTTTTTTTTTTTTACTTGGATCATGCTACATTTGAGGCCTTTGGGCTTCAATTGGATTCAAATGGACTCAACTGAAATTTTGGAAGGCCCTTGTCGATGTATTCTAGGCTTAGGGTCTATATGGGAAGTTTTTTTATTTTTTATTTTACTTTTTATTTTTGCATTGTTATTAAAAAAAAATTTTTTTGATTTTGGACGACTGTCATTTCTTAGATTACAGTTCATGCACCATTTGCTAATGTGTCATCCTTTCATTATCCTCTAAAACATGCTTAGGTCATGGTACATGGATTTAGAATTGTTTTAATTAAACCCGAGAGTAATCATGATTATTCCTCACTTTGGTAGGCTTGATTTTCTTCCTTTATTTTAAATGTTAATTTTGGTTTTTTTTTACCCACCGTTTAGATTTGTTATGATGATCACTCTATTTTCATTAAATGTTCTTTTTTGTTCTAGCGTTAGAGATTATCATCTTAGCCTGTTTCATAAGTGTAGGCTTAGCTAAGGAGTAGCTCCTATGTGCATTATTTTATAGCTATTAGGTTAGCTTCCTATGAATTCATTTGGTTATGAAACATGTCATGTGCTTTGCATTCTTCACTCATTCTACGTGGCTTTTCTAAATTTTTTTTTTTGAAATATTCATTATCATGTATGTATATGAGTCCATGTATATATATAGTTAATATGCTAATAGATTTGAATTGTGCATTAGTATATTAGTGACATCATTATGTCTCTTGCTTTCTTCATTGTTGTCTAGTATCACGTGCCTATGTTTATAATTATTTTAATCCCTTCAAACCATGCTTACTATAAAAGGAACTATGGCTTGGTTTGATTGCACCTATTTCCTTCGCCCTCACTTGCTATGGCCTAGGTTAGCATCCCTTTTCTTTTTTTTTTTTTTTAAAGTCCCTTTTCTATTGTTGTTTGCCTTTTTGGATGTGAATCTTATAGCTTTTGTTGTGAACTTTGTTTGCATTAGGTTCTTTTTTTTATGCTTATTATTTGTTCCTTTAGCCACATGAAACAAATGACAATATGATAGAAATCTAATATAAATCATGCGTATGAATGTTGATAATATGTAGAATAATGAATCTTTTAAAAAAGAGAGATAGAGATTCTAGCTTATACATGGATTTTCAGTTTCATGAATATGAATAAACTATAGTTATGATTACTTAACATGTAAAGGTCAAGTATTGTGTAAGATAGATAAGGTGACTGATTAGATTTTCAGTTCCTTCTTTTTTCTTGCAACATATTGCCTATTACATGAATATTTTATTTTGTATTTTCTCCTATTTATTTTTCTATTAAATGTTTTCTATTTTCTTTTATGCAATGCTTTGTTCTTTTTTTATGCCTTTATTCTTATCCACTTTTTTCTCCTCACTTATAACTTATATAGTCTACTATCTGGAATCAACATTGTAAGTGCCTTTTCTTCTTTTCTATTTTGCTTTGATAGAATTGAGCTACCCTTCAAAATCATTTAGTAATGTAAACAAATTGGTTTACAAGGCACGATAAAAAAAAAAAAAGATTATTCTTGAAATTATTACTGAAGCCTAAAGTCTTATAAGGCAGGAAATGAACAAAACAAATGCAAAATATAATAATTATGTGTGATTGTATGGTATGAAACGTATTTTTTGTCATTCTATTTCCAATTTGATCTTATTATTATGTTTTTATAGTTGTATAATTCGTTTCTATAGTATACTATGTATAGATTAATATTTGTAGTTGTTATGTTTTTCTTTTTTAGATTGATTTCCATTTCATTAATTATATCCTAAGGTTATTATTTGAACATTTTACTTTGTTTCATATGACATAAAAATTGCTGTTTTTCTATATATGAGGAGTGTTGTATTGGTTTCCTTATCCTTTATGTCTGTTATATGTTTATATATCAAGGTGAGTTTGGATACTTGTATGATATATTCTTTTACTTTATTATTGAGTATTTTATCCTATATACATGTAGTCCTTTTATTTCATAGTATTTTAGAAGTTGCTTTCCACTCAATTTTCTTCTTTTTCAATGGTTTGTTAAGTATTTTCCTGTTATATAATTTTTATTTGCTCATAGCAAGGAAGTTAGTTTGATTTTAGAATTGAGAGATGTCAAAAGCAACCTAATGGTCTTCTTCGTCATAATTCAAGATGGAAGGAATAATTGTTGGATAATAAGTATTTAGTGATTATGTGATCACTGCAACAAATATTAAAGTAACAATATTAATTTAACATCATTTGATACATTCAGTTAAATTAAATTAAAAACAAGTACATATATGTAATAACAAATTAACAGTGTTGTTAAATAAAACATAGTAGTTACTTAGTAAACAGATCAACTAATTGATTAAATATGAGAAGAACATATACATATAACAAATAAGATGGACAAATTGAAGATTCTGGGTCAAAGATTCTAATTCCCTAGCTATAAACTATATGCTTCATCACATAAAGCTAATAACACCAATCTAACTTCTTAAAATTCAATAGTTAATGCTCTGTCTCTAACTCATAAATGTATATTCATCTTACTTAAAAAAACTTTAAAAAAAAATTATAATTAATATTATTGTGTGATATATATATATATATATATATATATATATATATATATATATATATATATATATATATATATATATATATATATATATATATATATATATATATATATATATATATATATATATATATATATATATAGATATATATATATATTGCATCCACAAGAGTATCCCACTAAATTCTTAAGTTCTTTGATTTTGTTATGCATTAAAAAGGAAATCCTCATTTGTTTGATATAGATGTGTTACCTATTAAAAGGGAGTCCTCATGCATGAGTTTACTTTCTCATTGAAAACTTTGTTGTCCATTGAAAACTCGATTTGTTGTTGTTTCTAAATATGTGTGTAATTCGTTTATTTTATTTATTTATTTATTTATTTATTTGCATATGGTTGTTGTACGTTTGTCACTAGAACCCATTTTGAAAACCGTCATGCAACACCTAGGTATGCCACCACCGACTTATGACACCCAAAACACAAGTGATGGCATGTTTAGTTGCACAGTATATTACCCTCATGTGGACCCTAATGGACATAAATTTGTTTCTTACACAGTTGGGCTGAGCAGTGAAAATTTTGAAGATGCTAAGAATAGTACCATAATAGCTGCATTAGACCATCTTAGGACAATATATTGTTGGTTTTGACAAAATCCCACATCGGGATTTTAGGAAAAATGGGAGGAGTCCTAGGCTTATAAATAGACTCCTCCCCTCCCTTAGTTTCTCATCCCAAAATTGCCCTATCTCCTATATTTAGGCAATTTTATTCTCTCTCTCTTTTTTGTAATATTTTTTCAAATAGTGAAATATTATTTTGGTAGTGTCTGAGGACGTAGGCAAAATTAGCCGAATCTCGTTAAATTTCTGGTGTTCTCTTTATGTTATTTTATGTCTATTTAATAGCTATTGTCAGGTAGTTGTTGTAAATTATTGTGCTATTAAAATTACTTATCTTGGTAAAATTCTATCTAAAGAGTGTGGTTTTTAAGTGGGACCATTATGACCCCACCATTATTTGCTGGGAATATACCTTAGGGTAATTTTTAGTATAATTATTTTCACTCTAGTCACCTGGATAATAGTTTTTAAGGTGAATTTTGTTATTATTGGTGGAAATTAATCCAAATTTCACAACAATTGATATCAGAGCTCTTGGTTTATTTTAGTATACTCTGCGATTGCGGCTTAGGCTGATCTTCCACACTATAAAAAATTTCCTTGGGCTAATTAGCATTTCACATTGATAGCTATTAAATAGAATTTGTAGCATAAATGGCAGACATTACAAAATTATCCACATTGACGTCAGCAGCTTCTTCATCTTCAATTTTGGCAAGAAATGCTGTGACAAATGTTAGATTTACAGTGGAGATTTTTTATGGCACCGGTCATTTCGGCATGTGGCAAAGTGAGGTTCTAGATGCCCTTTTTCAGCAAGGTCTAGATATTGCCATTGAAGGAGAGAAACCAGATGATGTTGAGGAGCAAGAATGGAAGATGATCAATAAATTGGCATGTGGTACTATTTGATCGTGTCTTTCTAGAGAGCAGAAGTATGCATTTTCTAAAGAAACTTCTGCAAACAAATCATGGAAGGCACTGGAGGAGAAATTCTCGAAGAAAAGTAGTCAGAACAAGCTCTATATGAAAAAGAGATTGTTTCACTTCAACTATGTTCTAAGTACTACTATGAATGATCAAATTACTAGCTTTAATCAGCTGGTGACTAATTTGATGAATATAGACATGACTTTTAATGATGAAGATCTAGCTTTGATATTCGTGGAATCGCTTCCTGATGAGTTTGAGTACCTTGAAACTACTCTACTTCATGGAAAGGTTGCTGTGTCTCTTAGTGAAGTAACTGCTGCCTTGTATAGTTATGAATTGAGAAAGAAAGAAAAGCAAGAAAATACAAGTGCAGAAGCAGAAGTTCTTGTTGTTAGAGGCCGTTCGAAGAGACAGAATAAAGGAGGGAGAGGGAGATCAAAGTCGAAATCCAGACTGAGTAAAGATGAATGTGCCTTTTGTCGAGAAAAAGGGCATTGGAAGAAAGATTGTCCCAAGCTAAAGAATAAAGGCAAACCTAAAAAGGGAAAGGCTGTCTCAGAGTCAAACGTAGCTGAGTATGATGATGTAGATTCATACTTCTCATTTGCTGCTACATCATCAACCAGCTGTTCAAGTTCATGGTTGCTAGATTCGGCTTGTAGCCACCATATGACTCCCAATAGAGAATGGTTCTTTGATTTTAAAGAACTAAAAGGTGGAGTTGTCTACACAGCAAATAATTCCCCTCTTGACACACATGGGATTGGTTTAATTCACTTGAGGAATCCAGATGGATCAATCAGAACCTTATCAGATGTTCATTGTATGCTGGATTTAATGAGAAATCTCATCTCTGTGGGGAATCTTAGAGTCAAAAGGTTTAGAAGTAAGAGTGAAGGATGGGATAATGAGGATTATCTCTAGAGCACTTGTGATAATGAAGGGAATTCAAAAAAGAAACAATGTGTATTACTTTTTGGGTAGTACAATTGTTAGGATAGCAATAGTAACAACTTCTACTAATGATCAGGAGTCAGAAGCAACAAGGTTATGACATATACATTTGGGGCATACTAGAGAGAAATCCTTAAAATTGCTGACAGATCATGGATTATTGAAAGGAGCACGGGCTTGCAAATTGAATTTTTGTGAGCATTGCATCAAAGGGAAGAAGACAAGGGTGAAATTTGGAACAGCAATCCATGATACTGAGGGCATTTTGGATTATATTCATTCAGATGTATGAGGGCTTTCTAAGACAACTTCTTTGGGAGGAAAACACTATTATGTTACCTTTGTTGATATTTTTTCCCAAAGAATTTAGGTGTATATGATGAAGACGAAAGATGAAGTATTGGAAATTTTCCTTAAATGGAAAATGATGATAGAGACTCAAATAGGTAGAAAAGTCAAACGTCTTCGTACAATGGTGAAGAGTTCAAAAATGATCCATTTTTGAAAGTCTATGAAGATGAAGGTATTGTCAGGCATTTCACCGTCAGAAATACACCACAACAGAATGGGGTGGCAAAGCGTATGAACCGAATATTACTAGAGAAGGTTTGGTGTATATTGTCCAATGCTGGGTTGTGCAAAGAATTTTGGGCTGAGGCTTTGGTTTATGCTTGTCACCTTATTAACCATTTACCATCAACTGTTATTAGTGGTAAGACAACATTAGAGAAATGGTTTGGAAAACCTGTTACAGATTATGATTTCTTACATGTGTTTGGTTCCATTGCATATTATCATGTTAAGGAGTCAAAGCTAATTCCAAGAGTAAAGAAGGCAATCTTTATGGGGATCACCTCTGGTATAAAAGGCTATCATCTTTGCTGTCCAGAGACAAAGAAAGTAATCTTCAGCAGGGATGTTACCTTTAATGAATCTACCATGCTAAGAAAGGTAACTTCTGAAAAGATGGAATAGACAGTTGGTACTCCCAAACAGGTGGAGTTTGATGGTAATAGAATTGTCCCAGCCAATAAAAAAACTGATGATGACTCTCCTATAATAATAGAGTCAAATGAAGAAGAGGTTCAGACCCAAGAACCTCCACAGCAACATGAATCAATTGCACTAAGAAAGGGAAAGAGGACCATTAGACAACCTACTCACTATACTGATATGGTCTCTTTTGCATCACCAATTGCAATTGATGATGTTCCTACTACTTTTAATGAAGCAATTCAAAGTTCAGAATAAAAAAAGTGGAGGATCGCCATGAATGATTAAATGCAGTCCCTTCAAAAGAATCAGACATGGAAACTAGCTAGTTTTCCAAAGAGAAAGAAGGCAATTGGGTGCAAATAGGTATATGCAAAGAAAGATGGATTTCCTTATAAGGATAATGTTCGCTACAAAGCAAGATTGGTGGCCAAAGATTACACTCAGATGGAGGGAGTTGACTATAATAAAGTATTTTCTCTAGTTGTAAAGCATTCCTCCATCAGAATTTTGTTGGCTTTGGTATCATAGTTGGATTTGGAACTAGTTCTGATGGATGTAAAAACTGCATTTTTACATAGAGACTTGGATGAGGAAATCTACATAACTCAGCTAGATGGATTCAAAGTTGCTAGAAAAGAAAAAATGGTATGCAAATTGGAAAAATCGATGTATGGATTGAAGCAATCTCCAAGGCAGCGGTACAAGCGATTTGATAAGTTTATGATAGAGCAGAAGTATACGAGAAGCAAATATGATCATTGTGTGTATTTACGCAAGCTATAAGATGGATCCTATATATATCTTCTTCTTTATGTTGATGATATGTTGATAGCTTCTAGGAGTCAGACAAAAATTGAGAAATTAAAGACTCAATTAAATAGGGAGTTTGAGATGAAGGATCTCGGTGAAGCAAAGAAGATTCTCGGTATGGAGATTTCAAGAGATAGGAAATTGGGGAGGCTTTGTTTGTCTCAGAAAGAATATCTAAGGAAGGTACAAAAACATTTTGGCATGAATGAGAAGTTAAACTAGTTAGCATACCACTTGCTCCTCATTTCAAGCTTAGTGCATCCATGTCACCAAAGAATGATGCAAAACGGGAATACATATCAAAAGTACTATATGCAAATGTTGTTGGTAGCTTGATGTATGCAATGGTGTGTACGAGGCCCGATATTTCACAAGCAGTTGAGGTTGTAAGCAGGTATATGCATGATCCTGAAAAAGAGTATTAGCAAGCTGTGAAATGGATTATGCAGTATATTCTAAACACCGTAGATGTTGGTTTGGTATTTCAGCAGGACAAGCAAGAAGGTCAATGTGTAGTTGGGTATTATGATTTTGACTATGCAGGTGATTTGGACAAATGTTGATTAACTACTGGTTATGTGTTTACTTTTGCAAAGGCACTAATTAGTTGGAAGTCCACTTTATAGTCAACAGTGGCTTTGTCTACTACAAAGGTAGAGTACATGGCAGTTACAGAGGCTGTAAAGGAGGCAATTTGGCTTTAAGAGTTGCTTGGTGAACTGGGAATAGAATAAAAGCACATCAAAGTGTATTGTAACAGTCAGAGTGCTATTCATTTAGCAAAGAATCAAGTTTATCATATAAGGATGAAGTACATTAATGTTCGATATCACTTTGTACAAGAGATTCTAGAAGAAGGTGGAGTCATAATCCTGAAAATTCGGACCATTGAAAATCCTGCTGATATGATGATAAAAGTTGTAACTGTAGTGAAGTTTAAACATTGTTTAGACTTTATCAATATTGTTAAATATTGAAAGAAGAAATGTGCAGACACTACGGAAAATTGGATTTGTGAGAAAATTGTATGGGATTTTGCGAAGGTGGAGATTTATTGGTTTTGACAAAATCCCACATCGGGATTTTAGGAAAAATGAGAGGAGTCCTAGGCTTATAAATAGACTCCTCCCCTCCCTTAGTTTCTCATCCCAAAATTGCCTCATCTCTTATATTTAGGCAATTTTATTCTCTCTCTCTTTTTTGTAATATTTCTTCAAATAATGAAATATTATTTTGGTAGTGTCCAAGGACGTAGGCAAAATTAGCCAAACCTAGTTAAATTTCTGGTGTTCTCTTTATGTTATTTTATGTCTATTTTAATAGCTATTATTGGGTATAGTTGTTGTAAATTATTGTGCTATTAAAATTACTTATCTTGATAAAATTCTATCTAAGGAGTATGGTTTTTAAGTGAGACCGTTGTGACCCCACCATTCTTTCCTAGGAATTTACCTTGGGGTGATTTTTAGTACAATCATTTTCACTCTAGTCACTTGGATAATAGTTCTCAAGGTGAATTTTGTTATTATTGGTGGAAATTAACCCGAATTCATAACATATATACCTTTGAAATAGTTGACTATAACTACCGTGATATGGTTTTTAACAAGTCAAGTGCTGAGGCAGTTGCTCAAAATGATGTTAATACCTTGCGAGCTGCCTATAAGCAATTGGCAACGGATTATGTATCCATGGCAAGGAAGTATGGGAGGGTTACGAGAGCTTTGAAGAAGGTCAAGTTGGTCTTGTATGGGGCTAGCCACTTCTTTATTTAGTTTATTGGCTGTGAGGTGGTAGGGGCTATAATGGGTTGGTTTTGATTGTTTGGTTTGACTTATGTACTTTTTGTTATAGCTGAAATGGTGTAATTTGTAGGTGTCCTCACTTCTTAAGCTGAATTAGGCATTTCAATTATTTTTTTTGGTCTGACCCCTACCTCTTTAGTCTTGGTAGTCAGCTAATGTGCTATTCCTAAACATTATGAGTATAGCACTTTTGGTTGCCATTGTTACTCTGCTTTTCTGAATGATATAAAGATGTTTAAGTTGGAATTTCTATTATGTTTATGATCATTGTGTCTGGTGGTTTGCTTAATTCACCTTTAATGCTGAATTATTTTTTTTCTTTATTGGCATAGCCAAGCATCATTTATTTTGTTTATTATGTCTCCTTTTTGAAAAAAAAAATAAAAAATAAAAAAAAAGGTGATTATGTCCATATTGAGCACACTGATATTTTCATTTGGTATTTTTTTCTTTTACATTCAAATATGTTAAAGGATTGATCTTTTTTTTTAATTTTTTTTATATTTCTTATTACTCTGCTTCCTAAGTCCAAATAATTTGTTTTAGGTTATTCTTTTAAAGTTCAATGTATAGTATAACTTTAAAAAACAAATAAGTAAAAAAACGGTTGCTTGGGCAAAAAAAAAAAAAGAACTAAAAAACAATTGCACTGTGCTTAGATTAAATTTAAATTGTTTATTATTTTGCAAATTATTCCCACTTTGCATCCAAAATTTTTGTATCATTATTTCGTTTAAGTCCATTGCAGTTCATGTAACCAAACTCAAATTATGTAGTGCAAGAAATTTTTTAAATATATTTTGTGTTGGTCTTTGCAGATTGATTACAATTTGGCTTTTATTATGCCTTTAATATTTATCTTTGGTTATTCAAAATTACAAAACAGACGTGCTTTTATTTACTGGTAGGTTCGCTGAATTTTTTTTTTTTTTTTTACTTCTCTATTATCATTCAATAGCCAATATTAATTCTAGGGATGGCAATGGGGTGGGGAATTCACAGTGAAATTTATATGGGCATAAAAAATGTTGTTTTTCATGGTGATACTAATGCTAATAACATGGGAAAATCTTTAATACTATTGCCATCGAGTTATACAGGAAGTCCCTGCTATATGATAGAACATTATCATGATGCCATGGCCATATGTAAATTTTATGGTCACCCTGATTTATTTCTGACATTTACATGTAATCCATAGTGGCCTGAAATTAAATGTATGTTAGATTATATAGGAGGTCAAAAGCTTGAAGATAGGCCAGATGTTGTTAGTCGAGTCTTTAAAATCAAAGTTAGTCATTTAATTGATGATATCAAGAAAAATAACCATTTTGGTAGAGTTGTAGCTTTACTGTACATTGTTGAATTTCAAAAACAAGGACTTCCTCATATTCATTGTTTAATTTGGTTGCATAAAGATGATAAGCCTGTTACTCCATCTAATACAGATTTAATAATTTTTGCTGAATTACCCTCAAAAGAAGATGATCCCAATGCATACCGTGTTGTCTCAAAGTTCATGCTCCATGGACTGTGTGGCCCTATAAATCCCTCCTCCCCTTGCATGAAAAAAAATAAGTGTTTAAAATATTTCCCTAAAAAATATCACAATGAAACAGTTATTGATTCTAACAGGTTTGCTATCTGTAGACATAAAAACAATGGTAGGTATGTACTAAAAAATAATGAAAAAATTGACAATTGTTTTGTTGTTCCATATAATAGAGATTTAATTTGTAAGTATGAAGCTCATATATGTGTTGAGTATTGTTGTAAGTCAACTATGGTAAAGTATTTGTTTAAGTATATAAGTAAAGGAACTGATAGGATACGTGTTATTGTTGAAAATTATGGTGATAATTCAAATGAATCTCAAAACAATGAAAATGTAATCATTGATGAAATAAAAACATATCTAGATTGCCACTACATTTCTCCGTGTGAAGCTGTTTGGAGATTATTTGAATTTTGAATACAACATAGAGAATCTTCAGTTGAAAAATTGACACTTCACTTGCAAAATATTCTATTTGATTCTTCTTTGGATTTGAGTTACATTGCAAGTGATAACCATTTTGGTCAAAATATGCTTACTGAATGGATGCATACAAATAACCTATATGAAGATGCACGAACATTAACATATGTTGAATTTCCAACTAAATGGGTATGGCAACATAAGGATAAAATTTGGACGCGGCAAAAAAAAGGAAGCTGTATAGGTAGAATTGCCTATGTTCACCCAAATTCAGGTGAATTGTATTATTTAAGAATGCTTTTAAATGTTGTTAAAGGACCAATGAACTTTAATGATATTAAGACAGTACATGGTATATTACATCCTACTTTTCAATCTGCATATGCCGCATTTGGTTTACTGGGAAATGATTGTGAATGGATCAGTGTAATGGAGGAAGCCGTTTCGTGTGCATCATCTTCTCAACTTTGCCATTTATTTACAATCCTTATACTAGTTTGTGAAGTTGGAGATCCAAATAAATTATTTAATTTATTTTGGCACTTTTTTTATGATGATATTAAATATGATCTTCATAGAACCTTTGGAATTCCTATTAATAAAATTTCAAATGATTACTTGAAAAACCATGTTTTGATTGAAATAGAAAAAATTTTAAAAAAAAAATCATGCTCACTTGCTAATTATAGTTTGCCTTCACCTGATAAGATAATGCTCAGTGATAACACTAATAGATTATTGGTAGAAGAATTAAGTTATAATATTCTTGAACTACGATACAAACATGACGCTATGTTGTCATCTTTAAATATTGATTAACGTATTGTGTATGATGTCGTTAAGCACAATAAAGGAGGACTATTTTTTGTATATGTTTATGGAGGAATGGGCAAAACATATCTATATGAAATTATTATATCAAGGCTCACGGCAGAAGGAAAAATTGTCTTAGTTGTTGCTTCTTAAAAAATAGCATCATTATTACTGTCTGGTGGCAGAATGGCACATTCTAGATTCAAGATACCACTCAATTTGACTGAATTCTCTTCATATGAAATTAAAAAAGGAACTCAATTAGCAAAACTAATAAAACAAAATTCATTGATAATATGGGATGAAGCGCCAATGAGTCATAAGTATTGCTTCGAAGCACTCGATAGGACATTAAGAGATATTCTTTGCCCTCCCCATGCAACAGCCAATGAAGTACCATTTAGAGGCAAGACTATGCTGCTAGGTGGTGATTTTAGACAAATTTTGCCTGTTATTGTTAATGGTAGTAAAGAGGATATTCTCAATGGATCACTAATGAGATCCCACTTGTGGAAATTTTTTAACATTTATAAGTTGACTATCAACATGCGATTGACATCTTTTTCTGATGACCCAAATCATATTGTAGATCTGTCTAGGTTTGGTAATTGGATTTTATCCGTTGGTGATGGGGCAACCCTATGGAAAAAATTTGATGAAATTGATGAGGAAAATAATTGGATACAAATTCCATCAAATCTTCTCATTGAAAATGTTAGTGACCCAGTTGAAAAAATAATACAAGAAACATATCCTTTATTTCTAAACAATTATAGTGATGCTTCTTATATAAAAGAACGAGCAATAATAACACCTACCAATGAGATTGTTGATGTAATTAATAAAAGAATGGTAGAATTAGTACCCAAGGAAGAAAAAGTCTATTACAATTTTGATTCTATATGTAAAACATCAAATAACATTGATGAACTTGAAATTTTTTATCCTGTTGAATTTTTAAATTCTTTGAATTTTAATGGCTTTCCACAACATGAACTTAAACTAAAGAGGAATGTTCCAATTATGTTGCTTCGTAAGATTAACCCCAGCATAGGTTTATGTAATGGAACAAGGCTAATTATACTTAATTTAGGAAATAAAGTAATTGAAGCTCAGATACTTACAGGTTCGCATTGTGGTGAGCGAGTATATATTCCTCGAGTTGTATTGGAAATAAATAAAGCTAAATGGCCTTTTATATTGAAAAGGAGACAATTTCCAATAAGAATTTGCTATTGCATGATAATAAATAAAAGTCAGGGCCAAACACTTAGTCGTGTGGGCCTTTATTTGCACGATCATGTATTTTGTCATGGTCAATTTTATGTTGCACTTTCAAGGGTCACATCCTATAAAGGCATATGTGTCATAATCAATAATGAGAATTGTTCTTCTAATCCTGATGTTTTGTCATATACCAAAAAATATTGTATATCCTAAAATTTTTGATGACTTATCTTAGATCTATTTTATAGTTTTTCCCATGTTTGTAGTTGCTGATTGTTTTTTAGTTTCCTATCTCCAAATATGTCGTACACTTCTTTAGCAGAACTTGACAATTACAGCAAAAATGTCCGTATTAAAGTTCGCATTCCAAGGGTTTGGGATTTTCTTAATATCTACAATCCCAATGATCTTTTCAACCTTGAATTCCTAATGATTGATGATAAGGTACGTCTATTTATTGCTTTATTAATTGGCCTATTGTTTTTTTTTTTTTTTTGCTTATTTGCACTTCTTTTCTTTAATGGTGTATAACATGATCATCTTAACATTTTTTTCCCTTTTCTTCTAGGGAGATACTATGCAAGGCATAATCCCAAAACAATCAGCTGATTACTTCAGACCATTATTAATAAAAGGGAAAATTTTTTATATCTCTGGATTTATTGTCATTCTTGCTCAGACAAATTACAAAATCAGCAATCATCCTTTTTGGATTAAACTGCCGAGAAATAAACTTATTAAGTCTCTTGATGAAGATGATCAGTCTATTCCATTTGACATATTTGAATTTATGGAATTCAATGATGCAAAATCTAGAGCTAGGAATAAGTCATATTTGATGGGTATATATGAACATTTTTTTTTAATATTATTAATTTAAATAACAATTGGCATTATTATTATAACATTGGCCAAGTATTTAACTAGTCTTTATGAACATTTTAATGTTGTTTTAATATTTTTAATCTAAATACTGGTTTGTATTATCATTACAGATATTATTGGCCAAGTGACTATGGTCGGAGTAATTGAAGATGTGAATGAATTGGGTCGAGTTGCTGCAAAATGTTGCGTCCAGCTTAAGAATAAAATGTATCTATTGTGAAATTATTTTTTAATTTTCCTAAATTTTTTTAAAATTTATTGAGTTATGTACAATTTGCGTGCAGTGATGAAAAAGTGGATATTACACTGTGGGATAAAGTGGCACTTGACTTTCCTGAGGATAATATATTCGCGGAAGAGTCTAATGGTGCAGTTGTTATTGCATTTATTGGAATGACTGTTAAAAAATACAATGATAATTTACTTTCATAAAGACTACTTATTGCACAATCCATTGTGTATCTATAATTCATTATTTTTGTGCAGATGATGTAACAATTAACAGCACGTCAGCAACAAAAATCATTATTAATCTAGATATACCAGAGGCATTGTGTTTCAGGTAAAGCTATACATAGGCATACTATACTTTTTTTTATATTTTATTTTTTGACCCTACTTCATTTCAAGTCTGTTTATATGCCAGAGAAAATCGTTCGCCTTTAAGTTGAAAAACAGCCCATTAGGGATATTGAGCTAGAAAAAAATATAAATAGAAAGACAATTTCTTAACTGTTGGCCCTCGACATCCATACTGACAAGGTGAGCTTATTGATAGCTGTATTGATAATTAATTTAAATTGTTGAGTGCCAGTTGCCATTCACCTCTATCTATCTTTTTTCTTGCTGCTATTGCAGAACATAAGATTCATATGTAAAGCAATCATTAAAGATGTTAATTCCTCAATTGGTTGGTGGTACAAGGCACGTCCTCAATGTAAAACCAGTATCCAAAGTTATAGTGAACAAACATGGTGCAACACTTGTGGTATTTTGAATGAGCCACCAATTTACTGGTATGTGTTGATAGATGAACAACTAAACTAAAAATAAAAAAATTAATGCACTTTCACTTATTTGTTTTTTCTATTTTTAGGTAGAAGTTAAACACTATTGTGAAGGATGCGACTGGCTTGACTACGTTCATTATTTTTGGTCGCTTAGCATCTAAATTAATTGGCTTACCAGCAAGTAATTTGGTTTATGGATCAAGAATAAATTCTCTCTGCCAGCAATAATAACAAAAATTTATGGAACAAAGAGGATTTTTCAAGTCATAATCAACAATAAAGTTGTAGATCCAAATGATTTAGCTTTTAAAGTTACTCATATCTTTAAGGATGAAGGGTTGACCAGCTTTGATGGAAAAGCAATAGGAAAATCATCTTCATCAAACTCTATATTATTACGAAACCCTATGGGAAAGGATAAGCAATTAATTATGAGAGATGACACAAATCCATCTGTGCTTAACAAGAAGCAAGACCCATGTGCTTCTCTTCCTTCATGTACATCAGAAATTTCTTTTCTAACGCTTCCAAGCACTAAGATACAATCAGAGCTATTTCTAGAAGAATCGCTAGTAAAAAAACCATGTCTCAAGTATGAGCCGATCGTTCGTATCAATCTAATATGTTATTTTATGATACATTATTATTGCTAATGATGCATATAACAGGTCTGATGCTTTGTGGTCTGGCAAGTCAAAGGTCGAATGATTGTTTAGCAAATATCTCAGACGGTAATGGATAAGTAAAAAAAAGAAAAATGCAATTATTGCTTTGTTTACTTTATACATGTTTTTCCATTATTAATTTCATTTTTTTTATATGTAGGTTTGCCTGACGACGAAAAATGTAGATGCACCGCCGCTTATTTGCTACTTTCTATTGGAATTTAGCCTATCTTATGTCATGTTTTCAGAAAAACCATCAATTATAGTGCATTCTTTTTGCTTTGTTCTACTATCCTTGATGTTTTGTCAGACATTCTGTGCTAGGCCATTATAGTCTAATGCAAAAAAAAAAAATATTGTTTGCCTTTTTAATATCATGTTTTGAACCTAATTTAACATTTTAAATAAACACCAACTATGTTTCATACTCCTACCATTATGTGATTATTGCATAGCTTTTTAATTTTGATTTTTTATTGTATTTAGCTATCACCTTTGCATGTATAATTGTCCTCCTTTCTTTAAAAATTGCCTAAATTATTTATATTCAATGCTCTTTCAACACTTAGATTATTTATGTTAAAAGTTTATTTAATATTGGAATCAATAATAACCTCATGCCTTTAGCTTAGAACAAAATTAATACACCGAAGCAACGCGAGGATTGCTACTTAGTTTTTATAAAAATTTGTTTTTTTTACTGTTGATTCATCGATAACATTTTAATTTGTATTTTTTTTCATTTTTTCTATAAATAGTTGGAATTGTTTAGTTCCCATTATTCATACTCTAAAAATTTTCACAGTTCTATCAATTCATTCTTACCTCAATTTTCATTACTTCAACTTCTAAAAATTCTACACTCTTGCAAAATTTCTTTCTAATTAAAAAAAAAGAAATTAAAAAAACAAGAACCTTATGGATAAAAATTCTAATTGTCCTTCACAAAATCCAAATCCAAATAATTTTTAAAATCCCCAAAATTTTGAATATTCTTTTTTTTCTTACAAAATTCCCAAAATTTTCAAACTCCCCAAAATTTTCAAAATCATCAAAACTTCCAAAATCTCCAAAATTTTCCTAACTACAATCCTCCACTAAATTTCCAAAATACCCAAAATTTTCATATCCATTTTCTTTATATTCAGGACCGAGTTTTTCCAACCCTCACATGCCAAATGTGCCAAATTCAGGAAACAGTGGTGGAATTCCAATTCTTACGAGTGAGCCAATAAATTTAGATGGGCATCCGCTACCAATCAGGAAACTACGACACAAATGGGTTCTTTTTCTGACTCTTAGATTTCCTCATATTCCACACAACCAGGGATTGAAAATATTGTATTGACTAAATAATCTGTTGAAGAAATTGGAGAAAAATGTGTACCATGGAGAACAGATGATGAAAAATTACTTGTGAGTACTTGGCTTATAATTTCAAGTTGTAGCATTATAGGTAATGGCTAAGACATTTTGGAAACGAATCACCAATTATTTCAATGAAAATCGAAGATTTGGTCCAAGAAGAAAAATAAATACTATTAAGCAACATTGGTTTTAGATGCTTCCACTTATTAATGAATTCAACCAAGTGTATAACAAATTATTGGGAGAATATCATAGTGGTTGGAACAATGACCAATTGAAGGAACATGCTCATCAGCTTTATAAACAGAATTGCTGCAAGAATTTCCTTCACAAACATGTGTAGTTAATGTTGAAAGACAATCCAAAATGGAAAGCAAACTATCCTCTTAATCAGTGTTTGAAGAAGACAAAGATTAATGAAAGTGACACCTACATGTCTTCATTCTACAGAAACAAGCCTCGAACTAGATGACAGTGAAGTTCGCCCCATCGGTCAAAAGGCAGCAAAAGCAAAGGCAAAGGCAAAGAGAAAAGGGAAGTCAAAGGTTAATGATAGATGTATAGATGAAGATATGCAGGAAATGTGGGCTGAACTAAAAAAAAATTAGAGGAATGAAAAATTATCTAAAGTGCGATCTTTCAAAAATCTTTTGAAATGGCTTCTAATCATCAAATATTGACCATGGGTGCTAGCCACATGAATGCGGAGCAACTTAAAAATCATCGTATGATATGTTCTGTTGTAAAATCTAAATATAATATTCTTAATTATTATTATGTAATTTTAATTTAATGCAATTTTAATTTATTGTAATGTTAATTTAATGTAATTTTAATTTTAATTTAATGCAATTTTAATTTACTATAAAACTAGCCGTTAGAAAATTAAGCATTGCAAAACTAGGCATTGGAAAACTAGCCGTTGCAAAACCAGTCATTGAAAAACTAGTTGTTGCAAAACTAGCCATTGGAATACTAGCAGTTGAAAAGTTCTATATATTTATTGGTCATTTTTTCATACTACATCCACTATTTTCATTTTTTTTTCAAGCACTATAACTTAACACAAAAATCCTGCCTATCTCAAACAAGTTAGGAAATTTTTAATCGATGAAATGATGGATGATACTAATGAAAAAATGTTTATGTTTTTTATAGAGCAGAAAAGGGGAAAATAATGTGAGAAATCAAACAGTCATATACGCAATCGAAGGCATTTCAATTGAGATCATGAAGTAGGACATGATAGACTTTTCATTTACTATTTTGCCGATGACCTGATCTATTCTGCTAATATATTTCGTTGAAGGTTTCAAATGAGAAAAGAATTATTCATGCGTATTGTAGAAGCCCTTCAAAATTATTGGGAATATTTCCAAGTGAGGTTCCATGCAACTGGTAAAATAGGACTATTTCCCCTTCAAAAATGCATTACAGCTATTTAGCAATTAGCATGCAAAGCATCAGTTTACCAATATAAGGAATACATAAGGATCATTGAATGCACTGCAATTAAGCAATTATTCAGATTCTGCAAATGTGTAATTGAGATTTTTGAACCCAAATATCTAAGAAGGCCTAACGGTGAAAACATTGAACATTTACTTCAATTGCATAGGAACACCACGGTTTTCTCGGCATACTTGGTAGTATTGATTGTATGCACTAGCATTAGAGAAATTTTCCTGTTGCATGGAAAGCTCAATTTTACTCGAGGTGATCAAGGGGTTCCGATAATCATGCTAGAAGCAGTCACTTCAGTTGATCTGTGGATATGGCATGCATTCTTTGGCATTGTAAGGTTAAATAATAACATCAATGTGCTCAACCAATCTCCATTATTTAATGATGTATTGCAAGTATACGCTTCAGACATTCAATTCACTGTAAATGGCTTACATTACACGAAGGGGTATCATTTGGCAGATGGTATATATCCAGAGTGGAAAATATTTGTTAAAAACTTTTCATATCTAGAAGACCCAAGGAGGATCAAGTTCAAGCAAATGCAAGAGGCTGCAAGAAAGGACATCGAGCGAGCTTTCAACATGCTTCAATATCAATGGGCAATTGTATGTGGCCTCACTCGCTTTTGGCACAGGGAAAAATTAAAACATATAATGGACACATGCATCATATTGCATAATATGATTGTTGAAGATGAATGAGATGTAATAAGAAACTGGAATGATGATAAAGAAGAGCCTCCGGTCCTCATAAGTCAAGAGTCCATACAGAGTTTTCAATAATATCTATATAGGAACGCAGTATTATGTGATCGAGAAGTACATCACCGTCTTCAATCAGACTTGGTCGAGCATATTTGGGAACGTTTCAGAGAGAATGCAAATGAAAATTAGAGTTTTTTGTTTTAGTACTTTATATTTCAAATTTTTTTTTTAATGTCATGTTTAACTACCAAAATTTATCATTTAATTAATTATGTATCAAATCATTCATAATTTAATACTTTAGTATTTAAACAAATAAAAAATATTCTAATATTTTTTGAATATTTTAAAATAAATTATCCGATAAATATAAAATTTTTGGCAAATTTAATTAATTATTATCTTAAAATAATTAAATGATTTTGCTAAATAAATAAATATATTATGAAATGCATATTGTGAATGATTTAAATATTGTGTAATTTGATTGTGCGTCTCATATTATTTGCTTTTTAGAGACTAACTATTATGAGAGATAATCTAATGGGAAAGAGTTTAATATATTGATGATGTGCCATGGTCATCAAATATTTGAAGTGTGTAACTATTAAAAATGTTCTAACCATTATGAGAGACACTATGATAAGTAAAAGTTTAATATGTTGATGATGTGGTATTGTCATCAAACACTTCAAGTGTCTAACCACTAAAAATGCCCTTAAATAGTCATCAACTGGTTAATAAGTAACAATCAGCTTGTGCCACTTACCAATAAATAATGGTAAGCTTAATCACTAAAATTCAATAAACTACTCTCTTCATTATGAAAAAAAAAAGTTATTAAAAAAATTAATTTTTTTCGTAAATAAGTGGTTATTTAGCAACCCAATAAAAAAAATAATAAAATGACTAATTTACTCTTTTACTTTTTAAATATGAGAAATATTTTTTTAATTTATACTATAATTAATAAGAATTTTTTTGATAATTTATAATAAAATTATTATTATTTTAAAAATAATAATTTTTTTTTAATGTCACTTTTTTTAAAATAAATGGAGTATACTAAAGATACTTACTCTCCTCCGACATGTCTTTACTCTCCCTTTTTTGGATTTCTTTCCACTCATCCACGTGTCATGGTCCATGTTGCTATATACATGTGGTTCTGGATATAATTTGCTTTCTATTTGCTAGTCACACTCCATCTGTCCCACTTTTGCCACGCGCTACAAGTGGCGCGTGCAAGTCCACGACGGTCCCTGCCACTATAATTCAAAATACACATGTGCTCCTTTGTCAGCTTCTTTCAGGTACCCCTTAAAAACTCCCCCCACTGACTGTAAAGCCCCAAAATATTCTTCACAAAAACCTCTCAGAAGCCTTTTTTCTCCGTCGATTCTGTCCAGGAAGCTCACAATTTCACAATCTCGACCACCAATTTGTTTTCCGGCGACGTTCTCCGGTTTGCTCGCATTTTATCCGGTTCTTGTGTTGGTGTTCATTTTGACTTCTTTTTTGTTTTCTTTTTTATTTTATTTTATTTTTTTTTTATAATCCATGCATGTATTCTCTGGTTTTCGATTTTATATCCATAATGTGTAATCTCTTATGTGTTTGAGTTTGGTTTGTGAACTCTCTTTCTCTGATCTGCATGTTTGTTTTAAGCTTACTAATCGTGATTATGTTTTAAAAATTATCATTACTGTTACCAGTTTCATTATTGTAAATTTGTTTTTTAATTTTTTTCAGCTTTGTTTTTCGGGAAAATTATTGGAGATAAACTGGTATTTTACCTTGATTTCTGTTTGTTTCTCGGGATTATATGTGATTTTTGCATTTGGTTTGTTGAAGAAAAACAAACCTGTTTGACTCCTTAGATTGACTAGATAGATAACAAGCTAAGAGTCACTGAATGGTCTTACATAGGGTGATTCAGTTATTTACAATTGCATTTTTGAATTGATATGGAATGCTTTCATTGCTATTTTTCATGCATGTTTACCTTGAAGCATTCAGTGTAATTTCTTCATTTTGTGTTATTATTGTCTAGAAAATGTGTCTGGCCTGTGTTCCTTTGTTGCTTATTCAATAAGAATGGATTGCCGTGAAATACAGATTTCTATATGTGACCGCCTTCTCTTGTGGGTCCTGTGTTTTGGGTTGCCAATTATACACGAGAACCAGACTATTATTAAGTTGTAGCATTTCTCATTTTGCGGGAGTGTTCCATTTCCTAAATTCTTTTTTTTGCCTCATATATCTTAGAGTTTTTGTTTTAGTGTGACATTTTTGTTCTTGAATTTGTAGGTTTCTCAGGCTTGAAGGCTTTCCTCTTGCTCTTTTTGATTCAACTTTTCCATATTATTATGGATTTTATTCTCTTTACTTCTGCAAACTTTATGCTTCTATATTTTACAAAATGGATTCTATTCTTTTGGGCTATTGTTGCAAAGAGCTTGCATATCGAAGTAGTAGTCTGTTGATATTATGTACAGAATATTGCCACTTAAGTTTACTGTTTCCTTCCATTTCCAGTACTCCTTAAAGAAATTTAAATGGGGAGCTCAGTGGATCACAGTTCAGATGAGGACACAGATATGAGTGAATCTGAAATGGAAGAGTATGAAGCTCAATCCTATGAAGAACTGAAGAATGGAAATCACAATGTGAAAATTTCAGATGAGACTTTTAGTTGTCCTTACTGCCCAAAGAAGAGAAAGCGAGATTACCTATACAAAGATCTCCTCCAGCATGCTTCTGGGGTAGGCAAGAGTCCGTCAAATAAAAGATCTGCTAAGGAGAAGGCAAATCACCTGGCACTTGTTAAATACTTGGAGAAAGATCTAGCAGATGTAGGCAGCCCATCAAAACCAAAGAATGACACTGATCCTCTTAGTGGTTGTGATCATGATGAGAAACTTGTGTGGCCCTGGACAGGCATTGTGGTTAATCTTCCAACTACAAGGACAGAGGATGGACGATTTGTAGGAGCAAGTGGATCCAAGTTTAGGGACGAGTTGATAAGTAGAGGATTTAACCCCACAAGAGTTCATCCACTATGGAACTATCGTGGTCATTCAGGAAGTGCTGTTGTGGAATTCCGCAAAGATTGGCCTGGTTTACATAATGCCCTTTCATTTGAGAAGGCATACGAAGCTGATCATCATGGGAAAAGAGAATGGTTTACTAGTGGAGAAAAATCTGGTGTCTATTGTTGGGTAGCACGTGCTGACGATTACAAAGCTGATAATATCATTGGAGAACACCTACGGAAGATTGGAGACCTTAAAACTGTTTCTGAAATCATGGAGGAAGAAGCAAGGAAGCAGGACAAACTTATAACCAATCTCAATAACATTATTGAGATTAAGAATAAACATGTACAAGAGATGGAGGAAAAGTGTAGTGAGACTACAGTCTCCCTCCAAAAGTTGATGGGAGAGAAAGATAGGCTTCTTCAGGCCTACAATGAAGGTGTTTTTTTTTTAATAGCCCTAAGTATTCTTTCTTTTTTTTTTTTTTTGCTTTTAACTTTCTACTGGACTGTGAAAAGTCAATGAACTGTCTGTCTTCAGCAGCTTCATTTACATAACTGCAGAATTGAATAAGTGGCTTGCATTTCCCTTTGTACCATGCTATTGTAGAGAAATTGATTTCTGCATTGTCTCTTGGCATTTCAGAGATAAAAAAAATTCAAATGAGTGCAAGGGAGCACTTTCAGAAGATATTAAATGACCACGAAAAGCTTAAGTTGCAACTAGAATCTCAGAAAAGAGAGCTTGAGATGCGTGGGTCAGAATTGGAACAACGTGAGGCCAAGAATGAAAGTGATAGAAGGAATCTTTCTGAAGAGATTGAAAAGGTATGTTATTGTTGATAAAAGTTGACCAATTGAAAAAGGTATGCTATGTACTGTAATGCCCTTGGCACAGCTGTTGTCTAAATAGCGTCATCCACATTTTGGCATTCTCATGTAAATATGAAAGAGGTGAAAACCGATCCATTAAAAACTCTTAATAGGAATCAAATGATCTCAGTTGCTCATAATTATGATCTGATTTCAATTTTATTTAAAGGGGAAAGGCAACAAATAATGACTGCCATTACCGCACTGCATCTCAATGTTAATATTGTCAGAATTATTAAAAGAGGAAAGCGGGATGTGAGAAAGTTTTCAGTTGTCAGCTAATGTATATGGTTTTCTGAACAAAGTGAAAGCAGATCACTGTTACTCTAGAGTTCACTTGAAACCTTTGCATGTAGTTAAACTGTCTCTGGTGCTAATCATGCCATTTGCTTTGAAAAACAAATCAACTTCACTGAGTTGGAATGTGTGAGGGGTTTGACTTGAGGCATCCTAGACCCCTATGTTTGTTTTCTCAATGATTTTGTGCTCATTGGATTGGATCATGTCATCTATTGTAGTAAAAATCATCTGATTGATGATTTTTTCTATTACAGTTGTGCTATTACAGAAGCTATTTTGGTTTGGTTCTTTCTTCTTTTGATAATACGGCTTAAAAGGAGGGATAAAGGAAAAAAGAGGTCATTCAGAACTCTGTGGTTTTAATTGCTATTGCAGCATGAATTAAGTGTTTGTCATGCTCAATATTTTGGTTTATTGCTAAGCTTGCCCATTCTTATTTTTTTGCCCTTCCAGAATGCAGTCAAAAATAGCTCGCTTCAGTTGGCTGCTTTGGAGCAACAGAAGGCTGATGAGAATCTGTTGAAATTGGATGAAGATCAGAAGGTACATTTGTTGTTTTGAAGTGCTTGAATAGTCAATGGACCATCCCTTTGCCAGTTTTAAAAATTAATAACATTGATATTTGATACTTGATATCATTCAGAGGCAAAAGGAGGAACTGCACAATAGAATCTTTCAATTGGAAAAGCAGCTGGATGCCAAGCAAGCTCTGGAACTGGAAATAGAGGGACTTAGAGGCTCATTAAATGTGATAAAGCATATGGGAGATGATGGTGATGTAGAAATACTGAAAAAGATGGATGCAATAATTCAAAATTTGAGAGAAAAGGAAGGAGAACTTGACGACTTAGAAACACTGAACCAGGCTCTTATTGTAAGGGAGCGCAAGAGCAATGATGAACTGCAGGAAGCCCGGAAAGAATTAATTGCTGTGAGTAATTTCTAGTTTTTGTAGTTTTTAAAAGTCAACTTCAATTAACTTTCAAGTTATGATAGAGAGGACATCTGCCTTTTTCATAATCTTAAAAAATCTTGGTATTTTGGTTCAGTCATGGCATAATAAATTCTTTGTGATCTGTATCCATGCTACCTTAGTCTTGTTACTCAAGTAGTTATTGCTTGAATTATTTTCGTTTTAATTTTATTGATTCAGTTGTACCTGAATATTAAAGATATAGTTGCTGAGACAAAGTTTTAATTGTTATTTAGATGTTTATCTGATAATTCATCAAGTTATGCTTGAAGCTTTATGACCCATAACACTGCCTCTGGCTTGTGACAGAGTACTAATTCTCTTACTTTCCAGGGCCTGAAGGAAATATCAAGTCGTGCTTCTATTGGTGTTAAGAGGATGGGAGAACTAGACAGTAAACCATTTCTTGAAGTAATGAAGAGAAAGTATCGTGAGGATGATGCGGAAGTCAGAGCTTCGGAACTTTGCTCATTGTGGGTGGAATATCTGAAAGATCCAGATTGGCATCCTTTCAAATTTGTTACGGTTGAAGAAAAGCAAAAGGTATGCATTTCACAAATATCTCTGAACGTCTGGCTGCCAGCTATTTATATTATGGAAAATCGATATATTGCAAATTGAATGATGCACATCATGTGCATTGTTAAAGCATGCATTTGGCGTGTCTTTTTGTGCTAGAATGACAATCTGTAAGCGTAATAGCGACGCTTTGTCAACTTATGTGACTGGGATGTTCTTTTGTTTGAATACGCATGGAAATAGTATTATAAGACTCCTTTGTTTCAACATTCTGATAGTTGTATACCTACCATGGTTACCTAATTCACGGAACCCCCCGGTTTCGTGATCTGGGACGTGTGTCCCAATTGGCGGGACCTCATTGTCCCAATTCGCTTGGGATTGGGAACCAGATCCCCATAGCTGGTGTCCCAATTTTGTGTACAGAGACAAGATGAAAGAAGAAGAAGAAGAAAAAGACTTGCGGATCCATGAAACAATGAGAAGAAGAAGAAATGAAAAGTTATTAAATGGTTTGAGTTTTTCACTGCTCTTGAGAATATTAGTTGCACTGTTTGTAGTGTTCTGTTAGTCGTCACACATAATCTTTGAAATATAAATTACTCTCTCTGTCCCATTTGGTTTGGGGCATTTTTCTTTTTGGGATGTTCCAAAAAATGTGCTCCATTTCTATTTTTGACACTTTTTTTTTTTACCCTTTATACCTATTTTGTCCTTGGATTAAAATTTATAGGAAAATATAAAGATTTATGAAGTTGAGTAGTTCAAAACAAATATTCATTATTTTAAAATATATTTCCAATGTAAAAATTTTTACTAATACTAGTTTTAAATATGAAAAATTATGTTTTAGACTTTTAGAAGTTTCAAGAAAACAAAATTTAATTGTATTTAATAAAGGCATAAAAAGAAAAATATCATACTATTTAATACACTCTTAAACTTTGTGAAAAAAATGTCATAAACAAAATAGGATGGAGGGAGTATATTTTTTTTAATATTGTATAATAAAGTATATTAATTATAATTATAACTATTAATATTTAAGAAATCATTATTATTTTAAAAAAATAATTATTTAATTTAAAATTATGAGGTAAATTTATCAATGAAACTTTATTTAAAATATGATTAATATTTAAAAATAATCTAATATTTTGGTCATATCTCAACCCTCAACACAAATTCAAACCGAGGTGCCCCGAATAAAATTCTAAACGAATTTTGTTCCAAAATAGCGGCCCAAAGAAGTGCACCCTCCACGCCCCAGATTTTTTCCTATATGTGTCCTGCATTCTACCACATTTCGCAACTTGATTATACTGTGAACTTGGTAAACTTGGTACATACTATGTAAGGCAGCCAGGGAAGGACTTGGACTTTTAGAAATGCATTAATTGCTGAAATATTGTTAACCGAAAACTGAAAATAAAGCACTAAAAGCGTGGGTATTTAATTATTTGTAGAACCAAATTAATCTTAAACCTTAAAGTTGAAGGAATTTCAAAAGTAGTCCTACTTCCTACGGAATTGGACTCCCAAAAGGAATGCTATTATTCTACACCAACAAGGACTCTAAAGACTTAAAATAAATATAGATACTCCTAAAGAAATAAGGGCAGTTTTCCAGATTACAAAATTTCCCCTTAGACTTAAAGTTATGTCAGTATATTTGAAGATAAACCTTAACCTACGTTACACATCAGTTGTGAATATCAATATTTTTAAATAATGGAACTGATAATCAAGTTGATAATAGTTGTAACCTATGTGAATTTCACTTTTAAGGAATAAAATAATAATTATTAGAACATTTTACAACATACATAAATTTATATAAAAAAATCTTAACAGCTTGATGATTCATCATCTGACTTTAGTTGAGTTTATTTCTCAAAAAAAAAAAAAAAAAAGTTTAGTTGAGTTTGAAAGTTGAAAGTCCAGTTAAACTGCTGTCTTTTTGCCATGAATTCATACTAGATTTTAAGAAAATAATGAAAATAAAAAGTTTTAAAATGAATCATTTTATATATTATTATAACAAAATGGAGAGAGAGAGAGAGAGAGAGAGAGAGAGAGAGAGAGATGAGATGTGATAAGAGTTCAAATGATTTAGATAGCAAAATTTAGTACTTATGTTTGAATTTTACATGCGAGGAAAACAGAGGGATAAAAAATCAATATATCATAATTGAAGAAATTCAAGAGAGAAACATAAGTATGAAATGATAAATTCATAAAGTACAACAATTTGGATTCTAATAGATGCTAATGACATTAACAATATTAGTTATTTTGTAACAAAATTAAAATTATTTATTAACAATATTACGTGGCATATGTGTTGAGAAACTATTAGGTACTTAATTTTTAATGATAATTAATTATTTTATTAAAATCTAAAAAATTCAAATTTCGCTCACTTGAAAAAAAAAATATATATATATTTTAAAGACATTTGAGACTTCATGTAATGGTAAAGGTAAATAATTTTCTTAAGCTTTAGCTTTACTATATAAAGTATACTAAAGAGATAAATTCTTGATTACTAGAATATTTATATTTTTATTATCCTATTCTCAAGTGGTAGGATCCGCAAACTGTAGAAACAGGGTGCTTGTACTGTTGTACAATCTTCGATGACATGATGCTCCAATTAGCTGCAATTTGTCCACAACCTGGCACCTTTAATTATTTTTGTTTAGTTAACTATAATCTTCCCTGGTTTTACATCTTTTGCAGTTATTTAGTTTCCTTTTCTCACTATACATGTTTTGTCTCGTTATGGTTTTTCCTTTCAACAATTAGCATGGATAGAATGCCTTGTGTTTACTGTCTACGAGCTTTATCTGCATCTTTTATACAATTATGCATGTGTGTTACTCTTGTTATTTGCTGGTAATGTGATCTGTCCTTTCTGAAGGAATTTGTGCTCAGCAATGTGCATACTAATTGCAATCAATGCGTTTGGAAAAAATTATTTCAAACACATAAATTCCATAACTGCTGAAAGATTTTTCTTTTCGTGTTCAGTAATTTGACAATTTAATTTATACAAATATGAGTTAATTCTGTTATTCTGGCATTTGTGTATACTCCATCCTTCTCTGCCCTCTCTCTGTTATCATACGCTGGTTGTTGCTTCCTTTCACAATGAAATGGCTGTTTTACGATTTGTTGGTTCAGGAAGTAATTGATGATGAAGATGAAAAATTGAAAGGTCTGAGAAAGGAGATGGGTGTTGATGTTTACAAGGCTGTGACTGATGCTTTAATGGAGATAAATGAATACAACCCTAGTGGAAGGTATATAATCTCAGAGTTGTGGAGCTATAAAGAAGGGAGGAAGGCTACCCTGAAAGAGGGAGTCAAATTTATATTGGAGAAATGGCAAGTAGCTAAACGCAAGAGGTTACTTTGAAGGTTGGTACAGTTCTCAGTCTTGGTGATTGAAAAGGAAAAGCAACTGCTGTTGAACATACTATTTACCTGTCACTTCATTTCTGCCTCATTTCATTGCATATTCATTGTCCATCTTGATTATATATTGTCTCAACAAGGGGAAAAACGTACAGTGGTTTTTTTATTTGCTTTAAATGATGTTTCTGTTATCAAAGAGAGTAGTATTCAGAGCCCATAGTGCAAAAAAAAAAAAAAAAAAAAAAAAGAGAGAAAAATGCCCATTAATGAAAATCTGCTGATCTTTTGTTGGAAACAAATAATGAAAATGATTTGGGAAATTAATCATTCAACAGTAAAATAAACTGGTAACGTGCTTTGCATTTGTCTCACATTATTAGAATTATACTCACATACTGCAGTTGATGCTATTTACAGGAAAACAATCATTGATATCCACTGATGAGATCATGTGCCCCAAAATTTGGAGACCACCAGAAAATGAGGCCATAAAATGGGATCCCGTGTTTCATGGTGGCGGCATTGATTCTGTGCAGTCTAGACTGGCTTATTCCTTATTCCTTATGTTTAGAAACTGTATTGTATGCCAGAGTAGCTATATGCTTTGGCTTGGGATGAGAAATAATTTAGCTAATTTGTTGTGTAAGTTATTGAATTTCATGTTGTAGGAGTTGCTGCTCTTATGAGACGGCATGCCTGGAATCAACTGTCCATGTGACCTTTAGAATTCATGGTGTTAGGACAATTTGTAGGGAAATTTGGTCATAAATCTGCTTAGACTCCGGTTTTCAATGCAGAATGTGCATTTTCAAGTATTTGGATAAGGCTTGAGTTTCGGTCCGGTGAGTTTCACTAACCTTTTTTTTTTCTATCCTAATCGAGTCAGCACCATAGTAGAACAAGGAATGTTGTGTACAAGTTATGAGAGAACACTTTGCAAGCGTTGAATGCAACAGAGGCTCAATTGCTGGGGCAGGTTACACCGACTTTATCTGCTTGGTATTTCTATTACTTTGCTTTTGCGATGCGTAGGCTTATCAAACAGTTGAAAAAAATAAAATTTTGAAAAGCGGTTGAAAAGTCAATGCCAAGGCCCAAGTAGGCCCAAGTAGTCCACCAAGCTACCAATTCAGTGGCTTTGTTTGTATTGTTGGAGTAAAAATGTTTCTGATTTTATGACATTCCTTCTAAATTAGAAACACACCTAATTATCAAACGCAATATTTTGATAGTCATAAACTATTATTTATAACGTTAATTTATGTCAAAACTTGAATAGTTAAACACATTTTCAAGACCCATAGTTTTCATTGATTATTATATTTTCCCTTTAATAGCACAACTGGTGTAAAATAGGTTGCAGAGGTTAGCATATGAGAACAATTAAGTTCAAATGAGAAGTTACTTCACCTCATTGATTGTGCTTTTGCTACCAATTGACACCCAGAATTAGAATTGTTATAAAACCTACAATTACTTGTATCAGTACTCGCTCTGTGAGAATATTCAACTACACTAGCAGTGAAGCACACGAGACATTGCAAGACAATCTAGTCAAAGAACATGATATATGCTTCAAATACAATAAATTGTGGAGAAATGTCTAAAGCACAAATTTCTCCAAGTTTCCGATCAATTGTGTCATATTATAACCTAAAATAAAGCAGAGGACAAGCATAAATATAGCTGAAATAGATAAACCTACACTGACTCTCATAAAGCTGTGATAAAATAATATGGCTTCTCCTTAACTTGCAAAAGATAGTCTGATAAAGTTTTGTTCCTATTAGCAAAAGTGAAAGCCCATAACACTCATAAAAGAGTAGATAAACTGTTGAAGTTCAAAAATGAGGATAATTTTCATGCAAGATAAGGAATTGCATAATTGAACATACAATCCCAACCTACACCAAAGCCTGCAGGTTTGTCTATTTCAACAACAAAAATGGTTGAGCCTTGAAGCCTTACAAAAGGCGAGCCTTATAGTTCAGATGTGGTAGATGGTACATATCAGTGTGTAACAGTAAGAAATTAAAAGTTCTCTAAGGCTTGCTTGAATTAATATAAACTCACTTGGGGTTTGCTTGGATTATTAAGTTGGCTTTGAAATGATGATAATAATAGTATTAATACACTAAATTAGGAGGACAACACAAATCTAATGAACTATCAGAATAATTATAAGATCATCCAACTAACAAATAATATTAGCATGCACAATAAATCTAGGTAGACTAGTACAATCTCATATGTCAGTCCAAATGAAAACCACAGTGTATGTATTTATATATAGAACCCACCCAACAGATAAAATCACAAAATTGGTTTGTCCCAAGCCAAGATAATAAAAACATAAAATTTGTTAATGGACCTAGAAGTGCAATATTTCAGTGAATGAAAAAAAAAATTTAACATTATTCTGAAAACAGAGAAAACATAATGCAATAATTATATGATTATATAGTAACCATTTAATTACATAATTATTGTTTAATTTTATTAATATAGATTTTTTTATTAGACATAATAATTATATAATAATAAATAATTTTATAATTTAACAATATTTAAAATAATTATTATATAATTACATAAATATTTTTTACTTTTATTAATTTGAATTTTTTTATTTTTATTTTTAAATAATAAAATTCAAATTATATTTATTATATATATAAGGATATTTTAGTTATTTTAAATAAAGCAATAGAAAAAAGTACAAAAACTAAATAGAATAATTAAATAGTACGACGGAACCAAAATTTAAGAATTTATTAGTTAATTAAATCAAATTTCAGAAACTTGTGCATCATTTTTTCCCTTGATCTTTGCATAAATTATCAAATTCACTCATTACTAAAAATTTTATTAATTTAGTTCATAATAGCATTAGTTTTACGCACCTGCAATGAAGAAGAATAGCAGCAAGCTTAAATATTATAGAAATTGAATGGCCTATATTGGTTCATAAAGCTGCGATGACTTCCCAGTAATCAGCCTTTGATTAAGGGTACTAAAATCATTTTAGAGATGAAAAATTTCGCATTTGAATTTTAGTCGGAGCCAAATTTATTAAAATATAATATAAGCTGAAGTAAATTCTATGCCACTCATAAGAGAATAGAGTTGTTACGTTTAAACTAGAAAATAATCGATGATGCAAATTACTGGGTTATCATTGAAAAGAACAACAGTGTTGGTAATCAGGGCTTAACAGAAAGGTTGAGCCTTGAATGCTTACAAATTTACATCCAAGCCATCTTCAAAGATTTTCATAACCAAAATGATAATTCCTAATTTCAGACGATTTCCATTTAAAGCATTGTGTATCAAAAATATTGATCAATTCTGAGACTCGACACCTCCTTGAAGCCTTTGGAGACATTATTGTTCGAGCAAGAAACCTTTTCTTTGCCTTTGTCCCTAGACCCTTGAAAAGAAACATTATTTTCTTCAATACTTTTGCATTCTTCAGCAAATACTTGACCACCTTCAGCTCATCTTTGTCTCCCAAGCAATTGACAAATTCAATTGACTTGAGCTGAAACAACAAAGAATTGGGCAACCGAGGCAGTAGAATCAAATCAGAAGTCTTGTGGAAACATGAAGAATAAGAAGTATCCTGCAGCCATAAAAAACAAGGATTAGGAACCGCGGAGAAAAAACCAATATTTATATATAGTAAATTTAGACCAAAAATGTCTAATGCACATGAAAAACTCACCCTGTTCAAGCAGAGATCTTTGAGATTAGGTGAGCTTTTGAGAAAATGAGGCAGCAAGCGCAAGTAATGCCATTGAGCAACATCAAGTCTTAGGCCAGCCAAATTATTAAATATTGGTAGATTATTTACATCACCATGGTTGAGACCCTTCAATGATAATGATAACAAGAAGAAAATGAGAAACAATGGAAACAAAACTAAGATGCTTCAGATTGGTTCCTCGAAATGTGGATTTCCACATAAGTGATTCTAGATTGTGAAGTTAAAAATAGAAGTTTCTCAAGAATACAACTTCATTTCATTTGGTTTGGCTTGAAAATTTGTAGGACAGGTGGAGTGGACTACCAATATGCCCTTAATGTAAATTCCAAGTGTAAACCCATGTTTTTCTTAGATAATAGAACAGTTATAATGTGTCAAGTTAGGAGCACAACACAAATCTAATGAAATAGTAAGATCATCCAGACAACAAAATGCCATACTAACATGCACAGTTATGTCAAGGTAGAGTAGTACAATCCCATATATTAATCCAAATGAAAACCAGTAAACCACAATATATGTGTTTGTATGAATGCATTGGAGTGCCAGCAAGTACATATGCAGTAACTGAAAACCACCAAATTGATTAGTCCCACCAAAGCTAATAAAATTGCTAAAATGATCTACAATAGCAATTTTCTATGAGAAAATTTTGACATTATTACAAAAGCAGAAAATACTTACTGCAAGGGTACTCGCTGATAAAGATAGAATCTCAACACCAGCAATTTCCCTGAGAAGTCGGTGTAAACGATTCGCTGTATAATTGTTGGAAAAGTCCACCATTACATCCTTGATTCCAACATTAACAAATGCTTTAATCAGGGAGAACGAATCAACCACAAAAAAGGCTGAGTAATATTCATCCACTGAATCCATCAGCAAAAAGGATGGACAATATTCATCTACAAGACTAAGATATTCAAGATTTGGTGCCATGACCCCAATATTGTGATCACAAAAACCATGGCAGCTAGTTGTCAAACATATACTTAACCTCTTCAAAGCAGGAGAAAACACAAAAAGAGTCAACTCATCAACACACATATTTATCAGCAATTCTTCAAGCACAAGGCTGGCCCAACAGAACTTCTGCATCAAGTCTTCTTTGGGATGCAATAGCGAGATATGAAGGATCTTAAGGTTTGAAAAACAAATTAAATCAGGAATAGTGACTTCAAGATTGCATTCAAGCTTCAGAACTGCCAGATTTCTGCATGTAAATAGGCTAATCGGCAAGTCCAAAGACGAATTATCAAAAGGCATACACTCAGTCATAACATTAATTTCAAGTTCTTCAACATGCCTTCTAATTGCAAAACTTATCCATTCAGTCAAGTACGACATATCAATATTATAAGCTTTGAGACAAAATCTCCTAATGCATGACAAATTATAAGAATGAAGCACTCGATCCACAAATTTTTCAAATTTCACTTTATTTAAGACCATATTCGTGTGGTACTGTCTCTTCTTCTGCTCATCACAATCAAATGAGTCCTCCTCAAAACTCATCCTTTCAGAATGAAATAATAGCTCTTGATTGAAGTCAAGATTGGGGACATAAGCCCACAATCTCTCCCATCTTCTAGATAGAATGCAGGTTCCCACAGCATATTTTGTAGGAAGAAATGAAAGGATATTAACAAGAATTTCATTAGGTAAACTGCTTAATCTATCAGTCAACTCATTATCACGACAGTTGGTGAGATCCTCCTCTGATTTATGGCTATTTGAGACCAGTCCCATGACAAAATTCCACTCTTCCTGATACAAGACTGAAAAGAAAAGAAAAATACAAAAAACCCATAAAAGTTCTGATAGTAAAGCAAACTAATTGCAACCCAAACTAATAAATTGTTAGTTCTTTCTCACTACAACAATAATAAAGTCTTTACCTTTGATCAGTAACTGTAAATGGAAAAATCAAACTCAAATAACAACAAAGATATTCAAGCAATCCAACAAGAAATGAAAGCAAAACAAAACAATTTTTTAATATACAAAACCTTTCTTCAGTGCACAAAAAAAAACATTTTTTTGAAAAAATATAACAATTTCATAACCGAAGCAGATAAGATAAAGTGAAGTGAAAAAATTTTAGTAGATCTTACCCAAAAATAGATCACCTTTCTCTTCTACAAGCTCTCACTTCTTTCCAATAACAGGTTTCAATATATTAATTCTTTTTTTTAGTAGCCTGATTTGACTGGATTGTACTCTAGAACTTGTTATAGAAGTACTCTCTACAACTTCTTGTCAAATTGGTATCCTGTGAAAATGACTCAAGTCGCTGGCGATCAATTCAATATTTGGTTGGATAAAAATTAGTTCATATTAGAATTATTTTATAAGTAAGTTAAATAAGAATTTTATTTTAAAATTTGATAAATAAATAAATTAAATTTAAACAAAATGAAACTCAGATCGATTAAATTCGTGAATAATTTAATTATAAATTTGTGAATATATTCAAAAATAGCTTGATTAATATGATTGTAAACAGTTTTATTGTTTTTATTATTATTATTATTATTAACTTAATAATTTTGACACTTTAAAAAATATATTTTAACACTTTTATAAAATTTTTACTAATTTAAATTGACTAAAATATATATATTTCTTACTAACATAATATAATATTTTCATATTATATAAAATATATTTTTTATTAATTAATATCTTTGTAATATATGTAATACTCAATTTTATAATTACATGCTTTCACTAATTGGATATTTTTACTTTTATATTAATTTTAAATATTTTCATTATAATTATTTTATATATTTAGGAAATTAAATATTTTGATAAGTTATAAATAAATTTTATAATGAGTCGAACTCGAATTTAATTCGATTATAATTTATTTATGAGGCAAGCTTGAGTTTTAAGTAAATCAAATTTGAACATAATTTTCAAACTCGATCCAAAATTCGAACTCAAACTCAAAAAAAAATATTAAACTGAGTTTGAACAAACTAAAACTCTATTAAAAGGTTCCAAGTTTCAACTCTACCCATATTAACCCTGTGTTTTTTGAATGAAAGAAAATAACAGAGGATGAAAAATAAGAGAGTATAATAAAAAAGGATAATAATAATAATTTTATTTTGTTTGGATATGGAAAGAAAATAAAGCGAGAAACTTATTTTTTTTTAAATATTTTCTTTCCAAAATAAAAAAAATGTGGAGAGAAAAAATTAATAATAAAATACAATAATAAAATTTAATAATAAAAGAAAATTTAAATTCAAATTTGAACTTAAGATATAAAAGATTAAAATAATAATTTAAATTTTATATATTTTCTTTATAATAATTTAAAATTTATATATTTTCTTTCATTCCATTTATTTTTAGCTTTCTAAAGAAAAGAAAATAAAGTTATTTTTATTTTTTTCCTTTTTATTTTTTTTTTTAAATTCAAACAACAAGAGAAAAATTGAAGAGAATAAGTTTTTCATATTTTCCTCTCTCAAAATTTCCATATTTTTCTTTCTTATTTTCTCTCCTCCCTCAAATTTGCTCTCAAACATAGGCTAAGAGTGTGAGTATTATTTAATATTTTATTGACGATTTATATTTATTTTCAAACGTGTTTGGATATTGTCTATTACCTTTCGAATTGTATTTTATAGATGTATCTAATATAAATACTCGTGGACATTAAATTTTATTTCTAGCAAAAAAAAAATTTATGCCATTAAATAAACATAATCATGAATCATGTTATGATTTATGAAGTAAATTATGGATGAGTGAGTCAAGATTTTAGAAAATTTAATAATTTTCAATTTTAGAATTTATTTATAAACATGTCTAGTTGTAAACCATTAAATCCAATGCTAATTTTTTTTTATTTTATATGTTAGGAAAATTCTTGCATATATTAAGAGTATAATTTTATTTTATATATCTAAATTAATGAATAATAAAGTATTTTAGTTATTATAATTTTTTATTTTTAATTAAAAAATATATTTTTTTGTATTTTGTTTCATTGGACTAGTGTAGGGGTGTCATCAAACAATACCTACTCTTTGTAATTCCTCGTAATAGGGGTGAACTCTCACTATATATTAGGCCTTGGCCGAGTGACTATGCAGAAAGCAGTGCAATTAGGCAAATTAGATGCATATCACTATATTTTTTTTGTTAAGAAAAAAAAACTCATTCATTCATTCTAAGCTGAGAATCATCTCTTGCATAATAATCCAGAGTATAACTAGGAAGAGTATTACACCAAATGGCCGGCTTATTACATAATAAACTAGCTTTACCAAGAGAGTGAGCTACCATGTTTATCTTCCTTTTAACATGGATAAGCTTAATTTCAGGTAACAATAATGCTCTAATCTCTTCAACGGTAAAACTTAATTGAGAAAGATCATTTTCCTTACTATTAACCTGTTCAATAGTTGATAGGCAATCTGATTCAATAATCATCGCAAAAAATGGAGCAGTCTTCATCCAAAAAAGTGCATCCCGAACCATCGGTTCAGTAAAACAATCAAGGGAAGCTAATTTCGCTATCAACACAAATCCATCATGAGAACGGATCACAACACCCATAAAAGCTTGACAATTTTGATCATGAAGAGTTATATCTGCATTTAGTTTTAAGACATTGAAAGCAGGTGGGCTCCATTTAGTTATTGTTGTAGCACTGGCATGTACATTAGCCATGACCAAATCCTTGTGTGGTGTCAAATTTTCACGATGCCACTGCCATCTCAACATCACAAGTTTACAAACATCTTCAGGTTCAATTGAAATGGCATCCCAATGCACCTTATTGTGAAACCACCACATAGTATCCATGGTAAAGACCACCAATGAAAACACATCTTCTTGAAGAACCTGCATATATAACTCAAGCAAATCCACCATACCTAAAGATGCTGCGAAAGTTATAGACTGATAACAAGGGACCTGTTGCCATACTCGTTTCACTATACTAATAACCCATAAAATTGGCAAAACTTATGTCCTCTTCAACTTTGGTGGTGATGTTGGTAAAGCCGTAAATGTAACACACACCACTTCTAATCTAAGGGCTCATTTCTTTATTTGTTTTTTAATTATCTATTTGCTCTCTGATTGGTTAATAATAATATTTAAATTAATGTTGATTCTCATGTTTGGTGAGAGGGAAATTAGTGGAAAGTGAGAGAGAGAGGAATGAAAAGCTCAATACATTATTTTATTTATTTATTTTGTTTTTGTTTAAAGAATAACAAATTAGTGAGAACTTAGAAAAAAGCTCAATTATTGAAACCCTTTCAAGTCCAAAATTGCTAAAATGTTAAATCCCTAAATAGACAAAACACATATTCACTTGGTTGGTTCGGTTTAATTTGTTAAAATAATATTTATTAGGGTTTAAAATTTTGATTTTGGCATGGATTTGCTTCTAATTGTTGTAGTGATGATGAATTAGTACGCAAATTGCTGTTTAATGAGGTTGAATTGATACGTAGTGATAAATTGTGATCCAAACATAAAAAAAAATATGAAGATTGATTCATCTCAATTTGACAATTTGAGCGTCTCATTGCTTGTAGTATTGGAGTTTTTAGGAAGTTTATCTGTTTTGAATATTAATTTGATGGAACTTTTGATCCTTTTCAATTTTCAAGTTATTTACACATCTTTCTGCTTCAAATTTGACTCATGTTGTAGACATTTGTGGAACAAAGTTGTTGATCAAAAGATATATAATTTTGTAGCAAACTAATAGAAGTTTTGATCCTAAATGAAGGTAAATGGAGGAAAGGGCTCATGTTGGTGACCCCAAAACTCATTTGGAAGCCATATTTATTTGAGTTGAGTTCAGTTGTCATAGCCTTGTAGGTGTTTTCATAATCTACTTTTAAATTAAATGGACAATCACATTCTTGAAGAGCTTCAAAAGGCGTCCAATCTTGTTAGCGCTCTTCAAATGACAGGCAATTTTGTTGTTATCGTACCTCAAATGGTGGGCATTCTTGTTGTTTTCCTTACCGCAGAGATAGGTTTCAAAAACCAGAAGTTGATGGAAATGGAGAAAAAGTGTGGTGAGATGTTGGCATCTTTAATTGCAATGAAAAAAGAGAGTGATAAGCTGCACCAAGCTCATGTTGAAGGTGTGCCATACTTCAAACCAAAGCTAACTTACATTATAGTCATTTGTTTGAAATTTGAATAGAAAATAAAAAGAAAAATTAGGCCATATGGCATCTTATCATAGTCTTTGCACACCAAATAGCATGTTGTTGAAGTCTATTTTCTCTCTTTCCCATTGTCACTATGTTTTAGTTGGAGCTAGTACTTAGTTATGACAAAAATATGTTACTCAGTTATGACAAAAATATGTTTCTCTCTTGAACGTATTAACTAGGTATGAAGCAAATGCAGATGGTTAATGCACGTAATAGGACATTGTAGCGCAAATTAGAATTGCAAATAGATGATTTTGAGCAAAAATTTAAAGAATTGGAAAAGCAAATAGCTCAAAATAAACTTGATCAGAAAAACCTCCACCTTTAGAAGGATGAGCTACCCAATTTCACTTTAATGAGCTCATTGCTTTTTTTTCTTTCTAGCCCTAAAAATAAGATGTTGCTAAATAGACATATGTTTTATGTTGCTATATGAATGTTTATCATCCACTTTTTGTTTGCTTTCTGTTTATGCTTGATTCGATACTTGTGAACTCTTAATTTTACACCCTCATTATTCAGTTGCGCTTGCTAAGTTTAATGCACTAAGCAAAGCCGTTACAGCAGTCCCTCTCCCGAAAGAATTTTTTTTTTAGCCTTCAAATATGTTGCTACCCAGATACTCAAATTTCCTAAACACAAACTAACAATCAATCTCTAAAAAAAAAGTCCACCACGTGGCAGCCACATGGCAGCCCGCTTTAATGGAGCATATACATATGGAATAATTTTAATGGACCTCATGTTTAATGGAACATATGGTGAGACTGTGTATAAATCTGTAACGAATGCATTGCTGGAATTGAAAGAGTATAATCCAAGTGGGAGATATCCAATCCCTGAAGTCTGGAATTTAAAGGATGGAAGAAGAGCTAGCATGAAAGATGTCATCCAATATGTAATCAAGCAATTAAAGAGTCATAAGCACAAAAAAAGGTTCTAATCTTTCATCAGATATCACATTTTGAGTGCATTTCAATTTTGGTATATTCTTTAATATTAAAGTTTAAGAGTAATCTGGGTAAGGGGAAGGTTGTGTTTATCTAACCCTACTAAGAGCTTGCAATTTGGAAGTCTTGTGCACTGGGACATCCCTCACTCTTAAGTTTAATGTTTACATATCTATAATCTAGCTTATTTCATTAATAATCAGGAAGATTGTCTTCTCGAATTCTAATTGAGAAATAACCATAAAACTGGTTTTTGCTCGACAAGTCATTTTTAGCCAACAGTATGCATATAATTGACATTACCAGTCTGCCATGGAAGAATGTAGCATGTGAACATGGGTTATGATGTTAGTTACTAATAATCAAGAATAACCATCTCATAGTTAATTAGCTTACCTGTGTAGACTAAATCAATTGGGCCATCTAGCCAGTTAATATTAACACTTGATCAACAAATGACGTTATTATTTTAGCATTTTTACATCAGTTGGAACATCAGTTATTAATAATTAAACAATTGATATGTTGAATTAGCAAATTAGGGATGATGCACTCTTTTTTTTTTTCTTTAATAATTAACTCTTAGGTTTATAATCTATCGCTAATTAGCTACTAAAATGCATGTAGTGTCAGAAGAAGTTTTCCCATGAAAATAGAACCAACTTCACAGATACAAAACTAATTGAAATGTGGACAGTGTATCAACTACTTGCTCGAATGGTAATACCAGCCAACAAACGATGTTGATGACCATTTCATGGATATTAGCTAAAACTAATGTAGTAGTTTAGCATAAGGTTTTAGCTACTTAAAATTTCTGAGAGCTTTTCCTTATGATATGTAACCTAAGAATTGAACTAGCATTGAGAATGAGATGATCAGTTGATCACTCTATATAAGTTTGTAACTTGGGATTGTTCTCTCTACCTTCAGTTGTAAGCATTTTGTCTATAAAACCAAGAAAATAGCATAAAATAGTAGTAAAAGCGTAAGATGTTTGTGAATGTTTTCATTCACTAAACATTCAATGTATTTAAGGGTCAACATGAGAGATTGAGATGTTAATTTCATTAAATCAAAGTATTTGGTAATTAATAATGATTAGCTTGATAAATTAAGTAATTTGGATTCATTTTAAATTTCACCTGTTTAATTAAAAAAAAATTCAAAATGCATTGAATTTTGTATTATTGAAAAAGTGAAATTTTTTTTCTATATTTCAAATAAGCATAAAATTGCTAAGAATGACAATTGGTAGAGCAAGATGGATTTTGCAATTATTTTCCCACCTCATTAGAAATAGAGATAAAGATAAAGTGAGATAAAATAATATAATCCACGCATTTTTTATATTTTTAAATTATTAAAATAATTTATATATATAATTTTTTTTTAATAAAAGGAGGGAGATATCAAACAGACATATACTAGCCTCTTCTCATTTTTCGTATTTTCAAAGGAGATAAGAAATCTATTATATTACACCTGATTGGTCTTGAATATAATTTTTAATATTATATATTGATATTTGAGAAATAATCTCAACATTATGTAATAAATATTATTTACTTAATAAAAAATTATGTTTGTATAGAACCCCAAAATTAATTGGGAAATGGGCTTAGTAATAGGCTTTGTAAAGCCCAGCTGGAGCTATTTACTTCTATAAAATTAAAAAAACCCACCTCTGTTTCTTCTATCTCTAGCCGCCATCAAAATCCCCTCTGCTAAAACCCTAGAGCTTCTCATGGTATTTAGGGTTTTGAACCGCTAAACTTGACATTTCTCTGCTTCTGTTATATCTAAGTATGTAATGCTATGGGTTATGATTAGAAAGAGAGAGGCTTGAGTGGGGATCGCAACAACCAAAACCCATCTTGATTTGAACCTTGAAAATGGCGGAAATTGAAGGCAAAGAAGCAGATGGTGCCGCCATAGCTCTTCACAAAGAGTAAGGCTTTGGTATCTCCGATCTTTTTTTCCTTCTTTTCCTTCAAATTTTTAACCTTCTTTTCAATTTGGGGTTGCCCCACGATGACGGTTCTAATCTTTTACACTTGATATGAACCCATATGCCAATTTTTTATTTTTCTAATATTAGTTTTTGAATTCTTGTTGTATGGAATTTATTAGCAGTTGTTGTTTTTGATGCGAGGAAGCATTTTTTTTTTTTCCTTTTTGTTTTCTCGCTGAACAACAGTGCTACAGAGAAAGCCTGATTGCTACCTATTTTCTCAGAGCAGAGAGTGGGGATGTAATTAGGCAGCGGCCAGACAACCGTAGGGATGATATCCACAGATAGCGGGTTTTTGATCTCGCATTGTCTACTAAAACCCATCTCACATTCTAAATTATTTGATGATATGCCTAAAAAAAATTTTTTTTTCCAAGCATTGTAATGCTTTACAATTTGAGAAAATAGTCATTGATTCTTCAGTTTTTTCATTTGATATGAACCCATACCTCAAAATTTTGTAATATTATTTCTTGTATTCTTGTTGATGTGGTATTGATTTGCATTTGTTGTTTTTGTTGTGAGGAAATACTTTTATTTTTGTTTGCTCATTGAACAACAATGCTGACATAGAAAGCCTGATTGCTACCAGTTTCCTTACAGCAGAAACAACTGTTCTTTAGGAAAATTAGGGATGCAATTAGGCAGCGGCCAGACAACCGTAGGGATGGTATCCACAGATGGCAGGTGTTTGATCCTGTTTTGTCTACTAAATTCCATCTCACATTTTTATTCATGTATGTCATCCCACGCATGAAATGGTTGGGTATTGCTCAGTTATGTGATGTTCTATTTGTGAAGGAATTGAGGAAACCTTCAAGTTGTTTGATGGGTATGCCTAAAAGACTCCAACCATAAGGCTGAATTGGCTAAATGAGTAAATGCTTACATAAGTACCTTTGAGGGTTTTCTTTATATAACGTTCTACCTCTTCATTAAATCATTTTTCTTACATTCAATCTAATGTTTAGCTACTCATCTTGATTCATCAGTTATTTGTTTCCCTTCTAATAATGCCTGATTTAATGGAATTAATGTTGTAAAATCTCCAAATTTTGTTACTGCCACTTCCTTGTGAAAATTTTCAAATACCAAATGTTTGAATGAAGTGTTGTTAACTCTTGGACTACTTGATTGAGAATTTTAAGTTGTGTTGCACAAGCATTGTTTGAATAAAGTGTTGTTAACTCTTAAAACTATTTGACACTTGCTTAAGAATTTTAACTTGTATTGCACAAGGTTTCTTAGCCTACTTCTTCTGGTTTGGTTTTGGGGTTTATTGCTTTGTTTAAGGATTTATGAATAGGATTGGCGTGTGTATTCATGTTATTTTTGGGCAAAGAACTATTTTCTATACTTGGTATATGTGTACTGTCAGTCAGTCAATGGTGCAGTCACCAAGCTGGAGGATTCATCCTCGGTGATCCTATGCATATGCTTTTGTAAGACCTTTTTGTGGACTTTCTAGGGGATTAGAGTGTAGGATTCACACATATCACATCATCAGTCAATCCATCGATAGTTTATGCTACATTTTTCAGTTCATCCATTTGTGTGAGGATTGGCACTAATATTCATCCTCATTAATATGTCATTGTTTTATTTATTTTTTATTTTTTTGTGAAGATAGAAATTGCTTTTGCTATTCAACATATTTATAATTTGTAAGTTTTCTTGCGAGGGTTGCAATTCGAACAAAGAAGTCTATTCATATGAAATCCTTTTACAATTTGACTTTGAAATCCTTGTCTCTGTACATGTTTAGTTTTGCTATATTAGCTCTTCAATAGCAGAAGATTTTTCATACCTACACTCTGAAACACTTGAGCAACTCTCTGTTTCTTTGAACACGCTTAATTTGGAACATGTGACTGGACGTGCTTGTTCAGGGGTTCTTGTCAGCAAGGATGCCAAGGAAAAACATAGGCCGAGGAAATGAAGTTCATGCTGGATTGTTTAGTTGTTGAGATGTGTACGTGATAGGAATGCCCAAAATTACCATGGATTTTGTATGCATAATTTGTTTTGTTATTTGATAATTAAGACATGTAACTTTCCTTTTAATTAAAGAAGGTTTTTTTTTTTTTTTTTGGCCAAAGATCAGGAATTATATTAATTAGAAGAGAAGTATAATAATGAATGCAACTTTCTTTTTAATTAACTTTTTTATTTTTTTGGGCAAAGATGGGGAATTATGTTAATTAAAAGAGAAGTGCATGAGAATAAAATACAAGCAATGACAACACTTTCTCAGTATATAAGAATTATGGCTGAGCAGAATTCGAGGGAATTTAAAAATTAGTAAAGTTTAGGAATCAAATTGAATTTTAGGGATTTTTAAAATTAAATTTTTGGAATTATACTATAATATAATAATTTTTGTATCTAATTTTTTAAGATGGTTCGGTATAGAGATTTGAATTTAATGAGATAGTTCAGCAAGAAATATAGCAAAATAGTGATTTGGAGGTTTTTTATTTTTAAATAATTAAAATATATAAATTTTTATCTTAAACTAATTTGTAATATTTCAAAATTTCTTAACATTTTTATTATATTTTTATCTTATTTATGATTAAAATTATAAAAATTAATGCTTAAAATTGATTGAAAATAAATTATAATACATGATATTATAAATTTAACATTATCACCAATGAAATTATATGGTTCATTGATAAATTAATAATATTGAGATTACAAATTTAAAACCATTAAAAAAATAGCATTAAATTTATACATAAAATTATTGTATTACTTAATCATTGACTTAATTAATTTTATTGACCAATTGATGAAATTATCACTGCATTCAAAGTTGTATAATCAAATGGATATTATTTTATTATTGTCCAAAGTTAAAGAATTTCTCATAAGATAAAATAATTGGATTATTCTTTTTAGATTTTATCATAACATATTATTAATATTAGGGTTATACAATTTATTAAATTCTTATGAAATTTTAAAAAAATATTAGTATTATACAAATTATTAATTTTCTTTTTAAAATTTAGTTTGCACTTATAAAGTTACCATATAATAACTAATTTGAAAATGAAATTTTATAATTAATAAAAAATAAATTTTATTTATATATTGTTAAATTTTCTTAAAATGTATTGCTAATTCAATATCAAAGTGTATGTGTGTGTGTATATATATATATATATATATATATGAATTTTTTAAATCGATTATAGTTTCGATTCTTTGATTTGAAACAGTTCGGCATGGTTTGGTATAGTTTTTGATACAGATAATTACAAATCTCCATAGCAATACTAAAAAATAATTTTTGGGATAGTTTGGTTAAGAGAAAGTCAAATTATTAATATTTTCAGTTCTAAATATTTTCGGTTCAGATTTTTGGTATGGTTCAATATTTTTTAATCTCATACTCAGCTCTAATAAGAATAGATCTACATAGAGAATAAAACATTTAATGTATGGGTGAAGAAAAAGCAGAGCTATATAACATCTCCTTCAACACCATGAAAGGGAGTAAGACGATGTGAACTGAATATCGAATAACCGAACGAAGCTTCAAAAGGGCTCTGCCAATTACCGGTGGTTTGAATGTATATTTGAACATATATAGAAGTAGTTGATGCTATGAAATCCATTTGATTATTGGGTAAGCCAAGGTAAGAGGAGACTGCCATTAGAAAATCTTTTTGGTCACCGGATAGATTTGAGATTTTCATAACAAGCACGAATCGCCCCACAAAAAAGTAGAAATCCAACTAAAATAGAAGAAATTCAAGAATAAAAAGAGGAAAAAATAAGTGAAAAAAAAGTCAAATATAGCAAATATTGAGTATAAAATAGAAACTTTGGATTTATCACCCACCAAAAATGGTACGCAACAACTTAAATCTGACTGAGATAGGAAGACATAGAAAGAGGAAAAAGAGGTAAGATTTTGTCTGATTAAATAAAACCTAATAAATCCAAAAACGGGAGTTTCATATTTTCTTTTGTATGGTTAATTTACGATATTAGGAGATTTCCAATAATATTGATGATCTTCATGTTTGTAAAGAAAAATTATACAGAATTCATCGTTATCATTTGAAATAATTGAATATTTGGAATTTATTATCATATTTGTTGTTTATGATTTTATACTTCAAATTTAAATTCAAATTCACAATAATTTTAAATAACTATCGAGCCAAATTTATCTTATCATTTATTAGCTCAATCCATTCACATGGTTACATATTCTCTAATATGGTCAATAAAGATAAATTCCATATTTTTAATCAATTAGTTACTTAATATTACCGATCATACAATGGAAAATTGATAACTGCATTTAGTAACCGTTAAAACTTGAGACTAGTTTGTATGCAATAAAATAAATACATAAATAAATAGAACCGATTGTATACTTCTTTCTCATATTAGAGCAAAAGTATACATTTGCACATGATTTAAAACCTCTTTTTGGGACTAATGAAAAAATATAATTTTAAACTCAATTTATTCGTTTATTTGTTGGGCGACGATCTCAAAAATTAAATTAAGATGAACAAGCTCATATTGATATTAACCATATGATTAAAGTGAGGTTAAAGCATGTAAATGATTGTATCCACAATGACCTTACAATCATATAGCTTTTTCTCCTATTCTTTTCTTTGAAATGATGATGAGAGTAATAACTCATAAGCCTCTAATGTCAAAGATATGAATAATGAATCATGTACACATATATTTGGAATATTTTGACTTTAGTAGAAACATCCAAATTGGGTATAGAGCCTTTACCATACCCAACATGATTGTGAATTCAGCCATTGAAAGTAAAGAAAAAGAAACTTTATTTATTGATATTGAGATTATGCTTCATATTCAAAGAGCTTGGAATTTTTTTTTTTTTAACTTTACTTTTCAACTCAAATTGCAAACCATAGAAAATATTCACAGGTTAGATACCAAAACATAACATTGGCTACTAGATTTCATTGTAAATATATATAAATTATATGGTATAAAGAACAAAAAAAACAAAGCTGCGGGCTATATTTTAACTTTTCAGCCTCTTCAGCTCCTCCTTGCATTCCTCACTTTTTCACCTTTTACCCCCACTTTAAAAATAAAAATGCAAACTCACCCCCCACCTCTCCTTGAAAAAAGGACTTCAACTTCAACACACTCTCTACTATTTCAACTTTTTCCCACAAAAAGATAAAATTGAAAATAACAAAATATTTAGCGGGAAAATTTTGAAATAACGATTAAATTTAGACCCTGAAATTCTTTCCAGTGAAAGTTTGACCGAATTGCCAATTGGAAGGGACAATATTCCAGGAAGTGGAAGTGCGTCTGTCACTGCCTGTGACCCTGAAGGAAAGTGACTGACCAACTAATATAGCGTTTGATTGCCAGTTTTGACCCCAGTTACGGCTCATGCTCATCCACCCAGTCTTTGAACCTTTCACGCTCGCCTTCACTATATCTCCTGCACCTGCAACGTTGGTGATCAAAACCAGATTGAAGTAGCGGAAGCCGTTAATTGTGAACCTGATTCCTCCTTGCTTTCGGCACGGCACCCTATAAAAAAAGAACAATCGGAAATTCCATTATTTACCATGGGTACTTTTGTAATTTTACTTATGAAAAAAAAATGCTCCCTTATCTAGAAATTTGGAACAAAGGTCCTGATTTTATAATTTTTTTTTAAGTTATCTCACTTTATAATTACCTATTTTACAATAATTTTTTTTAACATGCACCAATTTTGGAAATTTTGCCTCAAAAAAACTTATTAATAATATCAAAATTTTCAATATCTCACATTTATTGTAATAAATTTATTCATATCTTATAAATCAAGATTTGATTATAATCATAAAAATTGGATTTAATTACATTTATTAGAGTTTATGGATTCAATTTTCATAAATTATTATGGTTGTTATATATATATATATATATATATATATATATATATATATATATATATATATATATATATTTTCGAAAGATGCTAAATATTTTTTTTTTTTACTTTTTTTTATTTTTTTTTATTATCATGATGTCACGCAAATTAAATTTATGAATAATATATATCTATAAAATTTAATACAATTTATATATCATCGTGAGAATAGATATGACAATAAAAGAAGTAAAAAATATTTATCATTCCTCTTTCTTTAATATATGCAGAAGTTGATTTATAATGCAGCTAATAAATTTCTTACTGGTCATATAATATAAAATATGAATATATAAATTAATTTAATATGTGATGTATTGTAATTCACGTAAAATAATATTTTTTAAAATAAAATTAATAAATTAAATTTTTTTACTAAATAATTTCATTTAAAAAAATTAAAAACTTCTTAAGTGCTTAAATACCGAATATTTTATTTAAAAAAAGGAAAATTTAGAAAGGATCAAATGCAAATATATTCTTTTCTTTCATGGTCACAAAATATCTAACACCTTTTCTAAACTGCCGTTTATGAGTAACTTTCCTAAAAATTTTCAAACAAGAAAGGAGCATACAGTGTGTAAACAGAGTGAGAGAGAGCTGGGTCTTTTACCGGCGATAAGAGACAGGGACAATGCCAGCACGGTACTCGGCGATCTTGAGGAACATTGGCATGGCAAGATCGAAGTGAGGGCGAGGTGGATTGCACCACCCACCATTGTCACTAGGCAGAGCATAATTAGGAGGGCAGAAATTTGTGGCGGTGATAAAGATTGATGGGCTGCCGGAGTGACACCACTGTGGCTCATTGGCACATTTAATTTCAAAACAGGCACCGCAACTAAGTCCATTGTTGAACAGAGCTGTGCTTAATGCTGCAGTTTTCACTCCATAGCCTTGACTGTACAAATTTCCATACCCACAAGCACCACCTACACATAATTATAAGAGAATAATAAGATGATTTGCCCAAATGTGTTCTTGCAATTGGATTTGCTAGATTGTGAATTTTTTTTTTTTTTGACTTCTTGATTTTCATTGAAATTACAACAACTAATCACGAGTCAATTTTGAAAAATGGTTCTGCAATTCGACTAATAATTTACTAATTGTGTCTGACTGGCGATGAAATATGTACATTAAACAAATAACACATGAAATTTTACATACCCATTGTTCCAGAGGCATCATTGCCACCGTAGAAAGTAGCATGAGCACTCTGCCATGATCCACCACTGTAAACACCCGGAATTCTTGCTTCAGCAAATGTCAAAACAAGAATCAAAGAAACGATACCAATTGCACCCTTCAGAGCCATTGATTTCTCTATACAATGGTCTAAAGAGGAGGCCAAAAAAAAAAAAAGAAGAAGAAAAGAGAAATGGGGATTTTTTTCTTTTCCAGTGGAGGGAGGGTTTTGGGAGATGTGAAGGGAAGGTGAAGAGTAGACTGGTATTTATGGAGGCAAAAGGGCTTGAAATTGTCAAAAAAGGAGAGAAACCCAATTATCACCCTTAATTGGTGCTGTTTTTTGTTCTATACTTAATTAAACCAAAACCCTTTTTTAATTTTTAATTTTTTACTTTACACCCAAATTGGCGGTTACCCCTTTCAACCTCAATGAAGTTGATTCCAATTTCATTATTTGACTAAAATGCCCTTAGGGTTTAATGAATTTATAGGATATTTTGGTGAAAAGGTAAGGGTAAGATGGAGAATAAAGCAAGGAGGGGGAACACCAATGGGTGGTACTGGTATGAAACTGCTTTGCTTGAATTGCAAGTTGTGCCATTGATTACAGGCTCTGTCCCAACATTTCCTTTCCTTTTGGTAGCTTTTTTGTTTTTTCCCCATCCTTGAATGAAAGAGCTGTGCTGTGGGCTTGAATTTGGGGGAAAGGGTTAGGTGGGGCTACTAGTTGGTACCATTACATAGAACTTACAAAGTATATGAACTCTAATATGGTGTTTCAATTGGGTACTTAACAATTAAAATGTGTTGCATGTTGCAATTCTGCCTACAAATTTTGAGGTACCACCTTAATTTAATTTTTTTTTTAGGGACATACCATGATTTTATTTTTAGTAGTATAGTACGCAATGATGATGGTTATATAAGAGATTCAAACTCTAATTATATCAATTTTTAAGTATTAGGACAAGACATATTATAATTATCATGTTGCAAGCATACCTACAAATTTTGAGACATTGCTAATTCCATTTTTTTGTGTTGAAAAATATTATTATTATTATTTCGCACACATATAGTCTAATGCATATCTCTCTATGCTCATGAGTATAATTTTTATTTTTTTTTATGATTTTTACCGTGATCACTATTTGATTTATCTTTTTTTTTTTTTTTTTAGAATTTTTATATAATTTTAAGTATTTAAAAAATAATTAAATATAAATACTACGTAATTAATAAGGTATTTACTGTGAAAGTTTAATAATTTTTATTTTTTTCATATAATAACTTTATTTGAATAAATAAAAAAATAAAAGTAATAATATAAAAAATAAATAAGATAGTGTAATATACTTTTAATACATAATTATATATGTTTGCTTTCATTGTATTCTTTCATAATTCTTTTTTTTTTTCTTTCATTCAATATACTGTGATCCAATAATTTGAGTTTTTATATTAGTATATAAAGATAAACATTGACTGGAAAACCGGCTTAAAAATATATTAAAATAATAATAATAATTTATATAAATAACCAATAATTTTACATTTATATATCTTTTTATTTAGAATAATGTTTATATATTTTTAACTTTTCATGACGCATAAAAGTTAACTAAAAAATTAATAATAAAACATGCGAAGTACAAGTTTATGATATAATTAATAAAATTTTTATGAATTTACAAACTATTATATTTTTTTACAAATTTTTGAAATTTTATATAATTTTAATTATTTACTAAAATAATCAAAATAAATATAAGGTAATTAATAGAATATTAAATATGAAAATTCAAGAGTTTTTTTAAATTATTTAGTTGTTCATTTAATAACTTTATTGAACAAATTAAATGAAGAAAATAATAGAAAACAATACAATAAAAAATAAGTAGAATAGAAGAATATTTTAATTGTTTTCATCATTATATTATTTTATAATTATTTTTTTATTAAATGTTTTGATTAGTAATCTAAAATTTTATATTAGTATATAAAATTAAAAATATTATAAAAATTGATTTACAATAATAATAATTATTTGTATAAAATATAAAATAATTTTATATTCATATATTTTTTATTTAGAAAAATATTTATATATTCTGATTTTTTATAATGTATAAAAATTAACTAAAAATATTTTTTTAATAAAAAATGGGGCAAAGCGCATGTTTACAAATTAGACTTAATTAAAGTTACACGTTCATTTTTCTCCCTCATTAAAAAAAAAGTCTAATAATCAATATTATATAAAAATATTATATGATAAGTCCAAGTTCAAGTATAAACCCAATTGAAGTTGGTCAAGTATAACACACGTAAAGGCAGAAGCTTTCTTCTTTTTTTTTTTTTTTTTTTTTTTTGACTAAAGGCAGAAGCTCTTGAGTCCTTATCCAATGAATAATAATGATAATAATAATTTAAATGTATCCTCAAAAAAAAAAATTGATTTAAATGTTGATTTTACATATCATGTAAATATTATTTTTCCAACTTTCTTAAAGTAGTAACCAATAACCAAAGACTGCCTCGACTTTGTACCTGCCAAATTCAAGATAGGAGGAGTACTAAATATTTTATACTTTTTTATCATTTTTTTTATTTTTTAATGATTGTGCGTAAGTTAGTTTTGTATATTTATAAAATTTAATATTCTCTCTATTATATAAAAATAGTTATATTTTGATTTTCATACAGATTAAAAAAAATATAGTTAAATTAATAAATTTTATTAGTATTTTTTTAATACACTCATTTATTAATATTAAATGACATATTAAAATTAAATGACTCATATGAATAAAAATACATATTAAATAAGAGTACGTTTGGTAAAGCGTAATAAAACGTAATGTAATGTAATTAAATGAATTTTTAATATAAATTTATATTAAAAATTCATTTGATTACATTACATTATATATCATTACAACTTATCAAATATATCCGAAGAACGTATTATAAAATTAATAAATTAATTACTTCATTAAAAGGAAAGCAAATTATAATTTGAGATATGTAGAAAAAAGAAAATTAACTTATTATTATTGAGGAAGGAAAAGAGTATAATTTATGTGTTATTATAAAAAGGAAAAGATAAAAAAAATTATAAAAAAAAATATTTAGGACTACTTCTCAAGATTTTTGACGGAAAAAGGTCAAATAGGGCCCACAATTATCCGGATTTATCGGCCCACGTATTGCGCCGTGCGTTAGCCGTACCATATTAGTGGACTCTCACTCGGGTCCTTCATGGGTTCCTGCTGTTAGTTTATTACCTTGACTTTTTTTCCCGACTTTATCTACTTCAATTTTTTTTTTTTTTTAAAGGTCAATAGCTACGAGCCAAAGGGAGTTATTTGATTTTCAAAACCTACTCCAATACTAAAGGCTAAAGCATTACTATTCTTTAAAAAAGAAATGATAATAAAGCATTATTTTCTTTATCATATTCAAAGACAAGCACTCAAAGACATAGCCTACCAATCAGATTTATTTAGAGTTACTATTAGGTGTTAAAAAAATATTTTTATTTAATTAATTAATTTTTATTTTATATATATATTTTTTAAATTTATTTAAAAAAATTAATTTACATACCTTTGTTTAAAACAACTTTCAAAAATATATTTTTATATTTTTTTAAAAAATATAAAAAATTTTATGAAAAAATATTTTTTCAAACTCAATTTCAAACGGAGCCTATATATATATATATATATATATATATATATGTCTATATATATATATATATATATATATATATCTCGATTGTACAATGAGAGATTCCAGTTTTCCATCTCTCAAAATAAAAAAAAAATTACAAAATATAAATTTCATGTATTATTGACACATAAATAATTTAGATAAAATTTAATAAGTAAATTTAAAAATAACTTAAAGAAGAAAGTCATTTTATTATGACAATATATCAATACGTATTTGTGTGCATTTATTATTATTATTTTTTTAAAGTATGAGGTTAGAAAATACATAATAATTAATAATAAAAAAGAAATTGATGATAATTTCAATATTGAAAGGTAACGTAATTGGAAGAAGATTCGAATCCAATCTCCAAAATGTACACGAAAGGGGGGGGCTAAAAACAGCTAGGACGGTGGTAAACCTTTAAGGTCGTTGTACGGTGTTTTTAAAAAAAATTCTAAATTGAAACAAGGACAGTAAATTAAAAATTAAAAAAAAATTGAATTATATTTTATTCGAGTTTTTTTTTAATGAAGTTTTATTAGTGAATGTTTAACTTTTATATTTTTCAATGCTATATTTTTACTAAGAATTTAATTAAATTGATTCTAAATTAAGGGATAAGATTCAATTTAGTCCAAAAAATTAGTTTTAATTATCTAATTCTTTTTAGAAAAGGCTATAATATAATGTTATTTTCATATGCCAATTCAAATTTTACCTTACTAAAAAAATTATAATTTCAAGATAAGTTTATTCAAAATATAAACATTAATTTAAGAAATACATTTTTTTAAAAAAAAAAACTTGATAAAAATTTTACTTAAATAAAAAGCTACATTAATATATTACTTTAGATTTTATTTTGTTTTATTTCTTTATAATTAAAAATTATTGATAACTTGCAATACTTTGTAATAAAGTTTTATTTTGAGAATTTGAATATTATAAAATAAACTTTTTTACCTATTATTATTTTTATCATTGCCATAAGAGCGATGATAGTGTACTGTTGAATTAAAAAATTCATATTACACTATTATTAATGTTAGGATTACTTCACATTATTAACTGAGTAGTTTGCTATACTATATATAATGTGAATTAAATACTTTATTCCTTTAAATTAGTTTTTGGAAATCAATTCTATTCAAATCCAATTGATATGGTATTAAAATCCTATTAAAATTTCTCTGAAATTTTTTTTGTTCCTCTCCAGCATTTTGATATGAAAATTGGTTCTTATTCTTTAGGATTTATATAGCAAATATATTATGTCAGTCTTATGATCAATTTTTCAACTCCTAATTGGTAATTTATATACAACATTTCGTTCCTCTCATTCCGGTGATTCCAATGCAACTCACTAAAGTTATATCAAACGCCGGACACATCGTCGAAAGTTTATGTGTACCAGTGTTGATGTCAACACTCTGCCCAACTTGATTCATGCTTTGCTTGACTTGATTCGCGGTATAATTTATATTCAATTCGCATTTTGATTTATGTTATATTGCTACAATTCGCTTTCCTCATTTATATATTTTTAAATTTTTAATATATGAAGGGCAATTAAGAAAAATTAAATAATCAATTTACATTATTATTAAATAATCAAAATGTCACATCAAATACCGGTGTTTAAAAACACCAAAGGAATTCCCTGAGCTTTATTATAAGGTTAAAGATAGAGATAGTGAAAGTTCGTAAATCTATCAACCAAATCTGCGAAATCTGCCACGTCACCAAAATAATTAAGCTGTTGTTCAACAACACACACCCAGCTGTCACCCCACAGCCCGTCGAGTCATCCAACTAACTATATATTTTATAATATAATAATATATATAAGCCCATGAAACTCCAGCTCGTTGCATGTGATGTTGCCACCAAAATTTCACCCTCTCCCAACTAACATTTCACCCTCATTTAAGTTAAATATATTCTCCATTTTCCCCTTTTTTTTTTTTATTATTTTTGGTTTAGCTATAAAGTGGTATATCTATCAGATTTTTGATTCATTAGTGTTGTGCTAAAGTTGTTTTCAAACTAAAATTTTCGATTTTATTATGTTGGGTGTAATTTGAAGCCAACAAGTATTATCATTGCAAATAGGAAAATAAAATATAATGTGAACATGTGCTAAGGGCCCAATCTCACGCAACACCATTGAGACCCTACAGCGCTTATCAATAATCATAAGCCAGTCAAAAGTTCAACTACCTATGCATGAGCATAGCAATATATGTATCAGATACGGGTTGTTAGTAACTATAGTATTATATGGGCAACATAGCATCACAACAATTTAGCAACCAAGCATTCACAATAGTACAGGACAACACATGAAGAAACATCATGTCAATCTCATTTCATTAATTTGTAATTTATTATATCATAAAAGCCACAATGCGCTCATTGCAATTAGGGGGACCTTAAAACGGACCCCTATATATACTTAAAGGGAAAATTGGATTGTATGAGGAAGAGAAAACATTAGATGCAAGGAGAAGAGTCCTCCTTTATTATAAGATCTAATTACAAAATCTAATTACACCCTCCTCTATTACAAGATAACATATTGAAAATAACATAATTACAAAATCTATCATATTTTCCCCCATAAGAATTACAAAATCAATCCCCCTTACAGCATGTTAGAGGAGTGGATTCTCAAAAATAAAATAATAGATAAAGCACTTATTAATTTAATTCCAGTTTTATAGCTGTGTGAAATAATAAGAGACCAAATTACTTCTAAATTCTTAATTTCACTCATGAAAACATATTCACTAAAATAGTTAAAATTAATTATGCAAAAAAAAGTAGAAAATGAAAAAACAACTGAAGAAACTATACTCTTGTATTTAATTGTGAAAATTTACAAGTTAAAACTGGTGTGGTGAGAAATTTAATTACAAAAACATGAAGAAAAATAGTATTGAAAGTCTTAAATTAGTTACTGTAACTTGAAAGAAATTGCAAAAACTAAAATTGATCTACTGGAATTGTATTTGATTAATTTGCTTGGTTGATTTTCTGAGATGGTTAATCAGGATTGATAAGTCTTTCGCTCTCATATTTGTAGGAGTTAGTCTGATAACTTTTCACCCTCATGACTATATATTTTCCATTTTGCACTTTTCCACATCTATTGTAATATATTCTCCACCCGTATCTGGTTTGAAGGAATTGCTAGTAGCTTACATCAAACTTCTTCATGGTCATGTGCAATGACGGAGCCAAAAATTTTTTTTAAGAGACTAAATTTTTTATATCATGATTTATATTAAGGTAGTACATATAAATAAACTAACTTCTACATGACTAAAAAGAAATTTCATATAAAATAAGGGGTCAAATATAATATATTGCCAAATTTTATATATTTTACACTATAAATTTTTGAATTTTGGAGGTTAGGAGGCCAAGGCCCCTTGGTCTTTCCCCTCCCTCTATCATTGGTAACATGCATCATTTTCATAGACAATAGGTTGATTGATAGGATTCGTGTTAGAATGCAATTATTGAGGTAAGACCTGCACTGGGCGGCTAATAGGCATAACTCTTGGTTCCTCTCTCATGTGAGGAGTAAAATAATAATCCTCAGGGCGGTAAGAATCACCAGCCTCCTGGTTAGCAAAAGATTATCTCCCAAGTTCTTCTAAGGTTGCCTAATAAGCTTGTGGATTACAGTCTATTAGTGGATTGAAATACTAATTAGTGTTTGATGTAACACAACTTGATTTTTTATGCACTTATCATATACTAGCCTAACTTGCCTATTCATTTCATCCAAAATCACTATTAAATTATTAGCAAGGGGAATGAAATCAAAAGGTGAAGTAACATTACCTAAATTTCCAATAATAGGACCTATTGTAACTTCTGGATCTAGTAAATTGTCCACGTGAACTGGTTATGGAGAAGTCAACCCACACTTGATTTACTCCACGAGTTATGGAACGAATTCTTCTTATACTGTTGTTGCAGGGTCATCATGTTATTCATAGGAACTAGAAACATCTTATCCAATAATACTTCTTGTCTTTAGTGTCATGAGAATGAGTTTTACCGAGCGTGCCAAAATTATTATTAGTTGTCTAATTTTGGCTAAAGGGCAGTCTTGTAATTGAGGGTGTGTCACGTGCATTGAAAGTACACAAACCTAGTGAAATGCGCTTTTTAGACTTCTAATTTTCAAATTTCCTTACTACACATTTGAGTTCTCAATGGCAAATGTGAAACAATAATGAAAATGAGACAATAACTGCTATGGAAAATGTAAAATTGCATTAACAGTGATTATAAAGTTTTAAGAATTTAAAGGCTAAAGGAAGAAGAAGATATGTTTTACTCGTTGAAACTGATAAAATGCATTAAGTATGTTGGGTGTTGGATTAGTTAGGGCTTGCTTAGGAGTAACATATTTGCTTATATACTTCTCTAAGGAAATAACCACTCCACTACTATTGTTTCCTAATAATTGCTCTTTCACTTTTTTAGAGATGAGTCAACTGCTAATAAACGCTAGTGATTCCTTTCTATAAAATTATCTATTGCATTATGGAAGAGCGAAGGCCTTCTTTGCAATTGTCAACTTATTATTTGTACACATAAATGAGTTTCAATTGGTCTTGGGTTAGATTAGGGATGTAAACGAGCTGAGCTGAGCCAAGCCAAGTTTTAGCTTGTTCAGTCTAGGTTTGATTTTTTTTTTTCGAGCTTGAGCTTTAGTTTTGGATCGAGCTTGAGCTTTAGTTTTGAATCGAGCTTGAAAATTATATTCAATCTTAGTTCGCTTAAAACTCGAGCCGAGCTCAAGTTCAACTCTAGCTCGGCTCATTAATAAATTATAATCTAGCTAAACTTAAACTCGACTCTTTATGAAACATGTTTATAACTTATTAAAATACTCAACTTTTGAAATATTTATTTCTAATATAATAACTATAATGAAAATGCTTAAAATTAATTTAAAATAAAAATATTCAATTAGTGAAAAAATGCAATCATGAAATTGAGCATTACATATATTACAAAGATATTAATTAATAAAAAAATATATTTTATATAATAAGAAAATATTAAGTTATGTTAATCAGAAGCATATATATTTTCGTCAATTTGAATTAGCAAAAAGTTTATAGAAGTATTAAAATACATTTTTTGGAATGCTAAAATTATTAAGTTGTTAATAATAATAATAATAATAATAATAATAATAATAATAATAATAATAATAATAATAATAATAAAGCTATTTATGAGCCTATTAATCGAGTTGTTTGAAAGATTATTTACGAGCTTATAATCGAGTTGTTCACAAGTCTAATCGAGTCGAGTTTCACTTTGCTAAAAACTCCGCTCATTTATTCACCGAACTTTAAAATAAGACTCATGTTTGGCTCATATGTAAAGTAATCTGAACCGTGAATAAGATTTGTCGAGCTGGACACCTAGCTATTTACAAACGGTTTAACTCATTTACACTCTTAGGTTAGATTCATTAATGAACCCTTTAAAAAGTCATATTAATTAGCCTATAATTATAATAAGTAAATATAAAAGGAAAATATTATGCAACACAATATTTTTATCTCAACTTCTTATCCCAACTGATGTGGCATCATCGCAATGAAAAATGTTTTATATAATACACTTTTAAAAAAGAAATTTGGCAAATAAGATAATGACACATTAGTTGAGATAAGAAGTCAGGATAAAAATGTTAGGTTATATAACATTTTTCAATACAAAAAGCTTTGATATGGGATGCAAATAAGTGCAAATAGATTATAAGAGAGTGTGAATAGCAGTACCCATATTTCATTACATATGATTTTAAAGTTTTATAATATTTTAATTGGTTAAACTATGACAAAATATTTAATGATCAATGAATTATTAATTCGATGATTGGATTCAATATAATTATATTTTGTTATGATTTCTTTTTTTAGAAAAAGTAATATGCATATTATAAATGAAATTGTGATTGGGCTGAGAAATATTTATCAGATATGATCTATTCATAATATTTACCATCTGAATTTTAAATTAAAAAATGGATATAAATTATTAGAAAATATTTATATGATAAAAAAAGTGAATATCTTGGAAATACTGAAATCTGAAACATGATAACTTATAGGAACAGAATTATTATTATAATAATCATCTTGTCATTATCAATGGCATGGGTAGAATATCTTAGATACATAAATACAGAGATTTTCATTTTTGAAGTAAAATAGAAGACAGGTATTGAATATTAGCAAAATAATTAAGAGAAGTATAAGACAATTATAAGTTAGGATTTGTGAAGAAATCCAAGGTATAAGTTTGTGGTATAATCACTGCGTACCTTACCTTCCAAACTATATTCAATTTGTTTCTTTGAGGTTTAGCAAAATTAATTAAGTTGTTTACTTTCTATATTAGTATTTAATTAGCAATCATAGTTAGAGGTGAGCCGGTTCGGTTTGGTTTGGTACAATTTTTTAGAACATCAGTTCAATTTATTTTTAAAATAATAAATCAAAATAATTTCGGTTCAATTTAGTTTTTACCAAAAAAGTTTCGATTTGAATTGAACAAACCGAAATTATATATATATATATATATATATAAACATTACATATATAATAATTTTAATATATATAATATATTATTATTAAATATTATATATATAATTATTCTATATATAATAAATATATATAAAATAAAAGATGGTCTAAACCGATTAACCAAACCAAACCAAGCTTTTCAGTTCATTTCAATTATTATAAAATAGAGGTTTGGTTTTTTTATTTTCTATTCGATTTAATTTTGAACCGAACCGACCATTTGCACACCCCTAATTATAGTATAAAAGTATTATTTTCTTCTTCATATATATATATATATATATATATATATATATATATATATATATATATATATATATTAACAAAATCTGATTTCTATTTCTTTTTAAAATTATTTTGGACTTCAAAGTTCAAATTATGTATGGAGTAACTCTCTTACAACTCAAAAGCGTCTGGCAGCCTTACTTTGATTTTGTTTCCATTGCTATTGCTAGTTGTGATTTTCCAATTTACTTCAATATTTTTTTAGATTTTTGTCTTTTTTAATCCATTATGTGAGCCTACAAGAGTATACTGATATCATGAAGGTGCATTTGATAAGTCGAAATATGATGTAATGTATTGTAATCAATGAATTTTTAATACAAGTTTATAATAGAAATTTATCTAATTACATTACATTAAATCTTATTACAGCCTATTAAACGCACTGTGACTATTTTGGAGGAGCAAAGTGATAATACTTGTGGCTAGCTAGGGACAATTAATCTTAAAATTTAAATGTACCGACTTATGATAGCGTTTGTAACTTTATACTGTGTTTGTATTTAATCAATAATTTTCCTACAAATATAGTATCCTCAACATAACTCATGTAAAAAAGAAAAATTTTATTAAAATCATAAAAAATTCTAAACTACTTTTAATTGCTTTTTTTTTTTGAGCGACACTAAAGTCATTTGTCATGTTAATTTTATTTTTTATTATACTTTTTTTTTTTTTTTTGTTATCATGTTAATTTTATCCAAAATGTTGTTAAATTGGGGTTATGCTAAAAAGAAATTAATAAAAAGCATAGTGAGAAACTTTTGTTATAATTAATTGTGCTAAAAAGAGCATTAAGGACAGTGATTATAATATATAATAACAATAATTAAGGTTAAAGATAATAAATAAAGAAATAGATAAAAGCAATCTGCAATAGCAAAATCTTGATGCGTGCTTGTTATGGAAAACTTGCCTGCTCTTTTCTGGACCATAATGTTGGACCAAAGGGTCCATTTTTACAATTGGATGTCTCCCCTTAAAATGAACCATCCAACCCATTAATCAATTATACAACCTATAGAGCCTCCATTGACCTTTACGCAATCCCTACAAAAATGTTCCAAGTTTCTCCACCAAGCAAAATTATATTTCGAATCATATCTTACAATCTCTCTTTTTTTTTTTTTTTGGGGCAAAAAGTTTTATTACATATTAATTTTTATGCATTAAATCTATAAAAAAAAAAGGGAAGTACAAAAAATTTTCCGTGAATCCTATAAATATCTAGTGAAAATTCATATTGGAGAAAAATATTTTTTTAATTTATATTTGTATATCAAATGACCAAATATTAATTGAATTTAATACTTAAGTATTTAATATAGCAAATCACAAAATACCTAGCTAAATGTAAGAAAAAAAATCACACCTCTCATAGGTTAATTTTTTAGGAATGAAATTTTGTATTAGTGGGTTGAGAATGGAGTTGGAGTCGTGTTGATCTATAGTCATGATACGATAAGAATAAATATGAACACGATATAAAAAGTTTATCGTATTAAAAATTTAAATATGAATATAATCTATTTAATCAATGGGTAACATGACAAGACAAAAATAACATTTAAAATTTTAATTTAATCAATTTTTTACTTTTAATAATTAAAAATAATCGAATTTACTAAATTAACTTTTGTGAATTTATATTATTACAACAAATATAATTAGATATAAATTTATAAAAAAAAAAATTAAAAGCAATATCTATATATACATATTGTATAAGCTATAAATATATTAAGTTAAATGTGTTAATACAATATAACACATAAATATTAATGAGTCAAACATGTCATTTTTTAATTAACAGGTCAATTCGTGATACAATACAATTATTTTCGTTCCATAATCGATTGACACAAAATGGACACAAATACAATGACACTTAATTCAAATCCACTAATTTTCTGCTAGATTTATATTATATTATCGTGTTGTGTTTGATATTGCCATCCTTAATTAACTTTAAATATTTTTCCATAGAACTTAAATGTACATAAGTTTAAAAAGTGAGTATTTAATAACAATTTACAATCTAGCTTTAGACTCAAAATTCAAACCACCTAACTTGGAGGTACCATAACTAATTCTAGCTATCAATTCTAAACACTAAATATTTATATCGTGTAATATAGGAATAAGAATTTAGAGATTTAAATTCTAATAACTCCTCATATTTTTATATGTCAAAAAGAAAATAAAGTAAAAAAATTTAGATGATACTTGATAATACTGTTCAGCATTTAAAATTAAAATTTTTAGCGATAAATTATTTTAAATTGTTTGATAACGCATATTTTCAAAGCTTCGATTAAATCAAATATCACTTAAAATGATAATTCAAAACTTTTAACTTAAAATTTATATTATAAGTGATTAAATTTTTAAATATTTTTATAATTTAAAAATTATTTCAGTTATTTTATTAAATATTTAAATTTTTTATCAAACACCAGTTAATCATCTAATCCATCTTCCATTCATTCTTTTTCTTTTTAGTGGTCCATACAATCACTCATGCTTTGTTTGCATGATCCCTAAGAGGGTCCTCACACAATATCCCTTAATTTTTAGCGCTTAAACTATAACTACTTCAAGCATAAACAGTGAAGACTAACTACCACAATAACTAACCTAACCACCTTCAACCATAATAAAAAGATGCCAAAATTAAGAATAATTTCTAACAAACCAAGAACGTGGAGGAAAGCGTGGAGAGTAGAGAGACCTTTTTGTATTTTGGATCAGTTTTTTGCATAATTGGTATTCTCTAAGACACGATTTCAATGCTATTGAATAAAAAATTATTAATTTTTTAAAAAGTTTTATTTAATTTTTGTAGAACCATAAAATAATTGCAATGATCTTTGACGCTTCATGACCCAACATGCTTTTTTTTTTTTTTTTTTTTCATAAATGATCCACGTTTTTAATTTCTCCTGAAAATAAATAAAGTCATTAATCTTGAAGATAGTATACAAGCTCTAACAAAAGAGCCAAGATCGCTTGGAATATTACAAATCCAACTAGAATATGTAACAAAGGTTTCTAGTTGTAGAGAGTTAATCTGTCACTCTGTTACAATTCCTATTAACATAATTAAAAGCACAATACACAAAATTCCTAGCTAACCATTTTATATCCTCAACTGTAAATTTTATCTCCCATGAAATCTTTTTATCGTGACCATTAATGCTCAAAATGGTAATAGGATAATGATATATTTGGTGTCTCAACTTGACAAAATTTATTAATTGGGTATTTAAACTTTCAAAAATTTTAATTTGGTTAGTCAACCGTTAAAAAAATTACAATTAAGTGTAATTTCTAGTTACCAAATGATTTTTTTGCTGACACGGATTAAAATTTTTGAATGTTTTGAAATTGAAAAAGAAAATTACATGTTAGCCCTTAACTGAGAAAATTAATTATAAATCTATCCTTAAAAAATTTCAAAATGATCCAAAATTTTTGAATTCTGACAATCGAAACCATCTTCTTCACAAAACTTCTCTTTTTTCTTTCATTCCTTAAAACATGCCCATCTTCATCATTGTTGTTCAATGAGCAAACAAAAATAAAATTGTTTCCTCGTAACAAAAACGACAAATGCAAGTTAATACCACATCAACAATAATACAAGAAATAATGTTATAAAATTTTGAGATATGAGGTCATATCAAATGAAAAGATTGAAAATCAATAATTGTGAAAAAAAAAACTAAAATTGAATGAAAGGATAAAAAGGAGGAGCAGTAGCGTCCTCAAATTTTATAGCATTATAATACTTGTAAAAAAAAAAAAATTGGTATCTCATCAAATAATTTAGGATATGAGATGGATTTTAGTAGAAAAAGTGAGATTGAAAACCCGTTATATGAGGATACCATCTCTATTTCTTTGCCACTACTATTTCTTTTTCGTTCTCTCTTTCTCTCTCTCACTCACTATTGTGAACACAAATGGAAACTGTGATGAGCAGATTAATTAGCTCATGCAGTGCAAGCCTTTATCTGAGCAAGAAGTACTTTTCTATATCTCTAATTCTTGTCATTCTCGTTTTCTCTTGCTTTTTTTGGGTTTCGATTTTGTTATTATTTTGGTTCATTTTGTGGAAATGGTCTAGATCTGGTTTGGTTTATTAGGATTTGCATCGATTAGGTTTGGAAATTTGTTCAATTTTTTCATTTTTTCTACCTTCTATATAGAGTGATCTATATTTTTAGGTGATTGGGTTTATTTTGAGGAATTTAGAGAGCGAGTTTGAGCATATCAGGGAGTTTGCAATAGATTTTGATGGATTTCGTTTTGATAGCTTGAAACTCTAGTTTAAAATAGCTAATATAGGTTCTAATTTTTTTTCCAATCTATGATCCGAATTTCAAATAAATTTCTACTTATTATGATGATGTTGATGGTAAATAGTGATCTTGAAAAATTAAAATGACATATTCAGTGGAAGAAGATGAAGAAGATGGCTTGGTTACAAGAATTCTGAAATTTTTGGATCATTTTCTCTAAGGACTTGTTCATAAATAAACTTTTCAAGTAATAATAATATTAAAAAATAAATTTCCATGCCATCTACCCCAAACTAATAAGAAGCATACACTCATCCATGTCAGCAATTTATATAAGATTATCGGTTAGCAACATGCTAATAACACTCTATTGTCAATTTTTTTACAAGTTAACATACCAAATTAAAACTTTTGAAAGTTCAAATACTCAATTGGCAAATTTTGTCAAATTAGGACACCAAATATATCATTATCCCTAACTAAGGAATCACACTCACAAACTACTTTCTCCAACTGCAAATGGTTTGGATTGCATCCTGTTTTCCCTTGTGCACTAAGAAGGGTGGTTGAATTGATGGAAAATTAAAATTTAAATCAAAAGGAGATAGGGAAAGAAAGATAGAGATACAATATTTACAGTGGTTCATATGCAACCGATCTTACATCCACTCCCCAATCACACTATTAGGTATTTCCACTATCTATGGAGTTTTACTAAATTCACTCTCAACTTAGTGTTTAGGCTCACACCAAATCTTATAAGAGTTTTCCCAAGCCTCACTTTTAACCTAAACAAGAGTTTTGAGAAGATTAACTCTAAAACCCAATCAAGTGTTTTGTAAAGACTTACACTCAAACCAAAACAAGTGTTTTGATGGCTAACACTTAACCAACCAATATAAGATGTGTATTACAAAGGTTTTTGGTTTGAAAAATAAAATTGCAAGAGTTTGGACACTTGTAAAACTAGTCTTCTTATGTCTAAGGCCTTTGGAGGGGGTATTTATAGCTTACATCCTCCAAAGAGTCATTACAAGTAAGTATAAGAAATAAAAAAAAAAAAAACCAATTCCAAAACAGCTTGCAAAAAGTTGTCTACCAGAAGCATAATCACAGTCACGATATTTAGAAATCTCAATGGCTAGTTGACACATGACATCTTCTTATTGGTGCCTCAACTATCCATTGCAGCCATGAGTTTCTGTATAAAAGTCATGGTCATGAATCCATGATTGTGCCTACGGTCAAGGTTGCGACTGAGGTCACGATTCTCTCTGTTTCTTGTGAAATCCTAATAACCTAATGGTGACTTTATTTGTCATTAAGAGCAAAGAGAGATTGAAACATTAGTAGCTTATTCAATCCAATCGGGACTAGGATAAACAATGGAATAGGAAGAAAAATCCCTATCCGACAATAGCACACAGAGAGCTCATTTACTTGATACTTGAAAAAAGACATTTGAAATAAAACAACTTGCTCCCAAGCCAAGTCGTGTTGATTCAAAGCTCTTTGGGAAGCCAACATCAAAAGACAGGTTGAACTCTAATATATTAATATAGTGGGCATAGCTAGCAGAGTGGAGGGCCTCTTTCAGCTGGTTAGGCTTCTTTCTGATGGTGAAATAGCATACTAAGCCACTCTGGCCACCAACATACTCTAAATATGTGGAATCCACTTCAAGCTTTGAATGAGACGTGAGCTTATGCTAGGGCTGCTTCCTTGCTTGAAAAAGTCTCTTTCCTTGCTGATATACCCTTCTAAATGTCTTAGTGGAGATAGATAGGTTGCAGTTGCTATTTAGTGGTCGAGGTCGCAATTCTTGCATAGTGGTTGTGACTCAAAGGCCAGGTTCATGATTTTGAGTGATTCTTTGAATCTTTGAAATCCAAGTTATCTAATATGTTTAATATGTAAAATAAACACTTAATATACATATTAGATAGATTCAATTTGATTGACAAGATCAAAATAGAGATTGAATAAGTTTTGAAATAACTTAGGTCAACATGTCTCATAGAGTAGAGGCTTTAGCTACCCAAGTTAAGCCATAAAAAAATTTTGAACCTTGCCATCAATCAGTTTACTATTATTGTATCTATGAACAAAATCAATCTACCCCTAACTTGATTAGGCATTAAAATAAGCATCAAAATTGAATTTCGTCAAAGTAGGTGAAGGAGGAATCCATTGATGCTCGTTAGAAGTTATGGCTGCTAATGCAATCTATCCCACTCCTTTTGCTTTACTAAATCACATTTAGCTTCCATTGAATATTCCCAGTACTTCAAAGCTTGATTCAAAACTTATTGAGGTTGTGTTTGAGCATTATTAAACACCCATTTGTTTCTTAACTTCTAGATAGCCCAACAAATATGAGCAAATAAAGGGATTTTATCTTCCACTCCATTAGTCTTCAAGCTTTGCACCATGAATTTATAGCAAGCTTCAAAATGAAAGAAAAAATTATTAAGAGTTAAGCCAAAAGAACACATAAACTAGCTAGCCTTGGCAACATTACACTCAAAAAGCATAAGTTTAATGGATTCCTTTTCTTGGACACACATAAGACAAATTGAACTTGAACTATAATGCCTATGATGTAGGATTTGAAACATTGATAAATGTCTTTACAACACCTCCAAATGAAAAATTTTATTTTTGATGGGACTTTCAAATCCCATATCTCCTTCCATCTCATATCAGTCCCTTGATTGTTTAAGCTCGATGAAGCTTTTGCAACATCCTAATAGAATCTTGTAACTTTGTTTAACCTTATATTGCCCTTTGTTGCCAAACCGCCATACCTTTTTTACTAATAGACCCCACCAAAATTGTTTGAATTTTTCTGCCACAATCTACATTGAAGTAAGCTTGAAGTTTTCTTGTTTCCATGATTTGATAGTCTCATTAATCAAATTAGATACCAAGTAATCCTCACACCAACTTGCATAAACGAGACTCTATAATGATTTCCATTTGGAATCCATTTATCTTCCCAAATATGAATAGAGCTACCATTATTCACATTTCACCTATAATCATTTTCAAAAACTTGCCTACCCCTTAAAATGCTACTCCAATCCAAGAAGCTACTCCTCTTTTAGCATTCAAAAAATCAGTGTTGGGGAAATAAATTCCTTTATGAACTTAGGGCATTAAACAATCAGGTTGTGAAATGATCCTTGAACTCAGTTTTGTAAGTAATGCTTCATTAAATAATTGAAGTTGCTTGAAACCCAATCCTTCCATTTTCTTCAATAGAGGAATCTCTCTTTATTTCACCCAATACACACCTCTACTATTAATATCTTGTTGTCACTAGAAACAGACCATAAGCCCTTCAATTTGCATCAACACTGAAATAGGAATTATAAAAACTGACATTAAGTACAAAAGAGCAGCTTGAATAACTACTTTAAGAAGCATCTCTCTTCCTGCTAATGGTAGTAGCTTACCATTTCAAGCTTGCAACAAATTAGTAGTTTTCTCATAAGCATATTAAACAATTTCTTCTTTGAATGCCCCCATTTCAATGGAACTCTAGGATATTGACGAATCATATGAATACCCTTCATTTTTAGAATCCTGAGAATACCTTGTCTAACCCTTGTATTTGTATTAGGGGAGAATAATACTTCAAATTTTTCATCATTGATTTGTTGACCTTAAGCTTTCGAGTAACAATCAATGGTTCGCATAAATTATGCACTTCAGCTCTTGATGCCTCACTAAAAACCATGTTATCATCAACAAAAAGAATATGAAATAAAAGGGACAATGAGGTTTAATTCGAATTCCATGTATAACATCCTGACCCAAACCCCTATTTCAACAAACTAGAAAAAATTTTAGAAGTAATGACAAACAAATATGGAGATAAAGAATCTCCCTATCTCAACCACGATGAGGTTTAAAATAATGAGAAGAGACACCATTTATAGTAACAAAATACCTCATTGTTGCGATACACTTCATAACACAATCCATCCAAACTGAGTCAAAACCCATCCATCATAAAACAACTTCAATGAAACCCAATCCAATCTATCATATTCTTTAAGCATATCTATAGTTTAAAAAGCATAAAACCCTTTCTTCCTTTTTTTTTCTTCTATTCAAGGCATGTATAATCTCATGAGCCCATTAGCGAAAGTACATATTATATATTTTTAGTTTATTCAAGAGACATTTGATGTGTATTTTTTAATTTACACATAAGCTATATAGTTGTTAATTTTAACTATTTAATTTATAATTAATTTCTAGCTTCTCAATTGAAGGGTATATTAGCATGATAATTTTCTTTCATTTAACGAAATTTGTGATGTACAAAAAGAATACGAAAGTGCATTGATTTATTAATTAGGATTATAATTTGTAGTTTTACAATTGCTCTTTTACTATTAAATTTAAATCTCATTTGGTTTATTATGTTATAATATTCATTTTTAAATTTCAATTAATCTGAAAACGTGGGTTTTTTTTTTTTTTTTTTTTGCACTAAATAGAAAAAAGATTTTCTGTGAGTCTTGCTAGAAACTGCTTCTAATAAGGATCACCTTTTTTTTTTTTTTTAGAAAATAATAAGAACAATGCATGAGCGTTTTCAAAAAAAAAAAAAAAAAAAAAAAAAAAGAAAGAAAGAAAAGAACAATGCATGAGAAACATGAGAAATTAAGCAAATGGCCAGTCCTCAATGGTCCCCCAAGTGGTGGCCAAGTCTTGGTTTGGGCTTTGGCTATTAAAGCATGTCATTGCAGATTGGCAATGGCAAGAGCAAGAGCAAACATTTTGTACAATGAGGAATACATAATTTATTAAAGTGTCTAATGTCTACTTTACTTTAAACAGAACTTGTTCACCATGAAAGGGGTGTTTCATCTAAAGATATGACAGACTATTATATATGCTTTTCTTATTTGGTAAAAAGTAAAAAAATTACAAAATGATTTTAAAAAAGATACTGCCACTATAGTCATATTATTGTTATTTTTTTAATTACTGTAATAAAATGATGTCACATGTGAATTTTATTGTTTAAAGACTAAATTTCTATTTATTAATAATTGTCTCACTCTAACACAATGTAAATGTCCCCAAAAATTAGGGAACTTTAAGGGTTTTTTCAATATGATTACTAAAGTTTAATTTTTTGGAGATAAATATCTAAATTTTTATTTTTTTAATAAGAGATTATCTGTGAAATGATATGATACATCATTCCAACCATCTGACTCTCGCTTCGAATGCACGTCAGATGAAATTTAGTGACCACATTAAAAAAAAACCCTAAGGTCATTTATATCTTTTGCCTTTTAATTTTTTTCAATTATTTTTTCATTCAAAATATTCTTTTAATTCTTTTAAGTGAAAATATTCTTCTAATTTGAATATTATTTAATTTTCGTAAATTCAAATAATAATTTTTTCCTAAAAATCAATTTATGAATCTAAATCATTGGTAACTTTTTTTTCCAAAATATTTTAAATATTTTTCTAATTTAAACTTTAAAAAGAAAATGAAAAATTATTTTGCCACATTAAAATTTGAATAAGTTGTTCATTGATTTGAATATAAAACCATCTAATAGATTTTAAATCTTAATCATTAAATTGTTGCCTTCTATACAAAAATTTACATAAATTTTTAGACTCATCTAATGTATCTAATATTTTTAATCTATTAGAAGAATATCTTCTAATTTAGTAAGCTTAAATTAGAAAAATGTTTTTATTTAAAAAATTAAAAGAATATTTTAAATGAAAAAAAGAGTAAGCAATGATTTTAGATTTATAGATTGATTTTTAGGAAAAATTTATAGTTTGAATTATAAAAATTAAATAAAATTTAAATTAGAAAAATATTTTCACTTAAAATAATTTAAAATTTTGATAAAAAATAATTAAAAGAATATTAGTAAAAATAATTAAAATAATATTTTTTAATTAAATAAAAATTAAAAGAATCAAAAGTTAAAAAATATAAATGACTTTAAAAATCATTAAAAGAATCAAAAGTTAAAAAGGATTTGTTACGTCATATCACCCACTCTTGTTAGAAACTTATAAGTGACTTAATTGAAAAAAAATAAAAAATTTAGGTATTCACCTGTAAAAAATTAAAATTTAATAACTATATTAGAAAAATTCACAAAATTTAGTTTTTAAGGTGATTTATCCCATAAGTAAAGAAGCATTTTTTTTTTGGACACCGTAATTTGATTTTTATGTTTTCATCTATTAGCACTCGTAAGTAAAATATTTTAATTTGTAATTGTGCTGGACTAATATATATTCATGTGGTGCATTTTTATTGATCATAATAAAAAATAAAGATTTTCTTACTTGAGCATCAATATGTATGTACATTAAAACACACACACATATATATATATAGCTATGTTTAGTGTACAAAAAATGCTCCAAAATTTCAGAAAATAGTTATCTTCCCAAAGAAGTGAAACTTACTTAAAGGAGGCTTTGGATCCTATGTAATATGTGAAATCAAAGTTGAGGTAGATAGTCATGTCAGAATGAAGCAAGCAGGCAACTTGATTTAGTTGGGCCATTCTTTGCTACCTCTGAGTTGAAGATAATAGTGAGAGTAGATATTAAAAATATTTAATTAAATTGAGTAATTTGATTGAAAATATTTAAAATTAAATTGAATTGTTGATTTTTTTATTTTCTCGAAACTGAACTATACCAAGTGAAATTATTTAGTACGATTTTGTATGTTAATGTATATATGGATTGAGAACTATACTGAATTGAATTCAACTATACTGAATTGAATTGCATAGAAATAATTAAAGTTTTTTAATTTTTTAATTTAGATCATACAAGTAATGCTAATTGAATAATATATAGATAACACAAAAATTATAAGATTATATATGACATTATATCAATTATCAAATTATATTAAGATTATATCAAAAAAAAATTTAAATGAATTATAAATGTATATACCTCAATTGAATATAATTATTAATATTTATACAAATTAGTTAAATATTAGGTTCATTAAATTTGTATCAATAAAAAATTAGTAATATAATACGAACTAAATTTTACTAATACTAGGATACCATATATTACAATAAAACATTTTAAATTCACTATATATATCTTTGAGAAAAAAATTTTAATATATATTATAATTAATCAAGAAGTGAAAATAAGAAAATATGATGTCTTAGTATGTAAATTCAATAATATTTTCATTTTAATTATAATTATAGTCCTGTGATACTAATAAAGTTTACATTAAAATTTTGTTAGTATTATATAATCTAATATTCAATTTTTAAAAATATTTTTTTAACTAATTAACATATTTGGGATACCTTAATTAATAAGAAAATATTTGCAACAGAATAATAGTTTGTATAAAAGTTAACAAGTTGTTATAAGAAATTATGTATTAACTTTAGATAATATATAAGTTAAGATTAAGATTATTTGAATTAGGTAAAATAATAATATAATTATATTTATATTATACTAATAGAGTTTTTACAATAATTCATCCAAAAAACTTGCCAATAATCATTAATTTATTAATATTATAATTCTTAGTCATATAATTATATCACAAAAACTAAGTCATTTTGATATAAAACTATGTGGTTTTGATGGTTATTAATTATTATACAATTTAATATCAAATTTCTTTTGAAGTTATTTAAATATAGTTTTTTAATTAATTAATCATTTCTTATGTTTAGTTTTAGAATTAGATCAATTAATTAGTGAAAATCTCTAAATCTCCATACATATTATATTGGATTGAGTTGAATTGTATTGAAATTTCCAATCTCTGAATTGTTTTATTATGAATTTCTCAGGACAATATAATATATAGATTTTTTCTTTCTATTTGAGTTCCGATTATATTCAAACTCAAATCTTTGATCCTATTTCAAAGATTTTTAAATCTCCGAATTGGAGTAACTTGTGCTCGACCCTAAATTTCATGACATGCCACTCCCTTTTTTTTTTTTTTTTTTGTTTTTTTTGAGCAATAGGAAAGAGGATTGAAACTGGATATATTTTTAGTACTCAAGAAATACTCTACTACTGAACTATGCCTGCCACTGCGAGTCCAGCATGCCACTCAATTTAAAACCTAAATTGAAAACCACAAAATAAACACCAATATATACATAACCGAATGGATTATAGCTTAGCTTATATTCCTCAAGAATCATATCATGAAACAGTAGGGAAGGTACCCAATATATGATGCATATGAGGCCCCAAAGACATATTTTAAGGTAACAAGGCAATTCAATTGCAGAAGCAACATACCCAATTTTTTTTGGCAAATGCAAAGAGTGTTTAGGGCCCATAGGCAATCAATTGGTTTTAGCATTTACTTTAAGCACTACTTGTTCAATATTCATTGGTGTTAGTTAGTTCAGTTAAAAAAAATCATTTGTTTTAAGTCAATGGCATATAAATCATTTCTTTTAAAATGAGATATTCAATATTATTGCATAACTCTATACTAAATTTACAAAATTTCAAACATAATGGCTTGAGTTTAAAATTTGTGTTGACATCCCAACACTGTTAACCACCTGAACTAAATCAAGGATTCAAAATGGCCCATCATTGAAATTTGAACTTAAAAAGACTAGTGATTACCAAAGTCCAATGAGAGCAAAATCCATAATTAAACTTCAATGATATTTTAGATAGGGCTTTTCAATAGTATAGAGCAATCCATTGATTTGATTCAAGTAATGAGTAAATTCCATACAGAGCCCACTTCTACAAATGCTATGTCAGGTAGTTGGTGCAGCAAATAATTGTCTATCATTATGTATATTTGTTAGTGATATTTTGGGCCCTGGAGTGCCTGTTTTTGGGTCACACAATTTACTGATTTTCTGCTGCTAAGAAACAATTCAAAAGTCTAATCATTCCACAATCCAACCCTCTGCAAGTTTTTTTTTTTTTTTAAAAGAAAAAAAGGACAAGCGATACATTAGCCAACTTTCATGCATAGAATTCATCTCATCCAGTTAAAAGATAAATCATCAATGTCGAGATTAGAAAAAATTAATAAATGAGAATCAATATTGATTTATTTTATGATCAACAGTCGAACTCTAATTGATAAAGAGATTTTTTTCTTTTTTTTTTATATGGTGAAGAAGTTTGAATTTGAATTTTTTAGATGGGCCTATTGTTGACATGACCCTACTGAGTAAATGCATTTTTTTTTTTTTTAATATTGGTCAAAGAATTCGAATAAAATACCCATATTACATTAGATTGTGCGGAAATGAAAACGGGAATCAAGGAAATGGAGAAATATAAATATGAAAATGATAATTTTTAAAAATATAAGACACGGAACATGAAAAACACGTATAAATATAAAAAAATATAAGAGTATATTCATAAATATTTTATATATAATAATAATAATAATAATAATAATAATAATGATAATAATTGTTATTATTATTATTATTATTATTGTATAAGAAAAAATGAAATCAGAATAAGATATTTTTATTCAGGAATTGACACAAGTGAGCTAACTTTTTTTTTAATTTGAAAATATGTTTCCGTATATGGAGACGAATTTCTAACTTTTTCAAATTATAAAAACGTGTTTGAAATATTTTAGATAAGTTTCCATAAGTTTTCATTTAAAAAAGATTTTCGAAATACGAAAACATAATCTCCTAAAAGTTTCCATATAACATAGCATAAGGGTTAAAAGTTGCAAGTAGTTTTTTTTTTTTTATTAGTTGTAGTATTTTATTTATTTACATTTTCTTGTCAAGTAAATAAACTCATACAAACAAACAGTTTCATTTATGTACTAAGATTGCAGCCTTGCAAGCCCACATCTTTCAATGGGGATTAAAGAAATTACTTGATCAATATAATTCTGTCTGGTTTGGTTTGCTCTATCAATAAAAATAGAATAAAAGTTTTTAGTATATGAATTTCATTTTCTTATTTAATCATCAAAAATACAAAATTTTTTATAATTTTTATATTTTAATAATGTAAATTTTTTGCTAAAATGAATTTATTTATAAGTATACTTTTTTAAAAAATTATTTAAATTTTTAAAAATAAATTTACAATAAAGATTTTCAACTTTAAACATACATTCGCATTACTTATAAGACAAACCAGACTTATCCTAGCTATATTATGTTGATCAAGCCATTGTTCAAATGTATTTTAACTATATTCTAGTTTAATAGGAGTATGAGATTTAGGCTCCATTTGGTTTAAATGAATAGAGATTTAGGCTCCATTTGGTTTAAATGAATAAAGAATGTACCATTGAGTTTAACATCATACTAATTATACTAAACTATTTTTAGTATAAAACAATTTTATAAATCAGAAAGCCATATTTTTTTGTATCGTTTGGTAGACCGTAATAACATGTAATATGATATAATCAAATATATTTTTAGTATAAATTTATATTAAAAATATATTTGATTACATTACATTATATTTCATTACAATTTATCAAATACATTCTTAAAATTCATGCTATAAATTATTTAGAATTAATCATTAATTCTATAAATTTAGTTATATTTGACTTATAATATAATTTACAAATGAATGGTCAATTAATAAAATTATAAATTTAAAAATGAGTTTCATATCTAAATAGGAGAATTTATTTATAAAGAATTTTTAAAATAATTTACATATCAAATGAATTACATATTGATTATTTTTAAAGATAATATAATTTTTTTTTATTTAAAGACAATTCATATTTTTCTTTTTTGATATAATTGAATTTCATATAAAATTCATTTACACATGAATTATCATGTTTAATAAACAAAACTAAAAATATGGAATTGAATTGAATTAAGTCAAGAATTATAAAAAGTTTAATTACCTAAAAAGGGTTGGGCCTGAGGGATAAGAAGTGGGCCTGTAGCCCAGCATACAATGAAATTGTTATTATTAGATTTCTTTTAAATGCTCCAATTAAAATTTGAATCAAAGTTTTATTAGTATTATTATTAGAAGTATCAATGGCATAATTACTTCTACAAACTTTTATTTTTTTTTTTAGTAATTTAATTATATAACTTCATTTGCATATATTTACACTAATCTAACTAAAGATTTAAATCCTCCCATTTTAAGGTAAATTACATATATGCTTGTGTTTACATAACTCCTGCAATAATAACGGTTAAAATGTCGTTATAAAATCAAAATTAAGAAGTTTTAGAAAGTGAATAATTACAATTATACATCTCAATCATTAATTTAACAGTAGCGATTACATAAATATCATTTATATAATAGGATTTCAATTCAATTGAAAAAGTGCAAATTCATATTTAGCATAAACTATTTTCAAACTCATATATTCAACAAAATCTTGATATCTTGGTAAAAAAAAAAAAAAATTCAAAAGAGATTTTAGGTTGCAATCCCCACATGATTGGGTTATTATTTTAATCATATATAATTAATTATTAATTTATTTTTTAATAAATTTAGTTTCGACTGATACTTAAATTTTTATATAATTAAATCAAAAAATAATTAATCTGTGAAATTTGAAAATGATTCAATCATAATTGAACTAAAAGTTACTTAATCGTATATAATTATCAATGCATACTTCTCCTCTTTTATCTTTAGTTAATTAGGTCAACCTTCACATCTTTCTCACCTATTGCCCCACATTGGAATTTCCATTAAACTTTATATTCTTCTTCTTCATCTCTAGATCTCTTATTGCGAGACAAAATAGCTGGCCAAGCTAAGCTAAACATGTTATATCCACAAGCCATCACATGATGTTTATAAACCCTACTGAAATCACATGGATTCTCATTCCTTCCAACTCTAATCCTTTGAATCTATCATGTGATAGGGTTTTATATAGTAATTTATTCCCTGTGTATTGCTGCAAAATAGCTTTTGATATCATCACAATTAATTAAGGCCAATTTAGAAAGCGAAAGGAGTATTGCTTATGGGTCATTTATGGTCCCACCAGCCCTGGTGCCTCATAAGTTATTCCATCTCTTTGATTAATTATTAGGGTATATCTCTTGGAGATTCCCTTCTCTTAATTGGAAGTTTCCCTCTATCATCTTTTATATGTTTGTTTTAGTAGTTTTTACCCTACTCTTTGGTCGCTGCATGCCTAAGATTCTAGTCTTTATTGTTGTTTTATACTATATTCTCTCCGTCCGAAAAAAATAGATAATATTTTTTTTTCATTTGTTTAACATTATAATTTAAGTTTTTATTTATTAATTAAAAAATAATGGTAAAAAATTTCCTTCATTTATTTACATAAATATCACAATTTACTGTAAAATTGCAAATTACTATACAATAATTATTTTAAGTTTCAGTGATTATTTTTCGAATATCACTTATATTTGAGTACTATTATTATTCCACTAATTTAGATTATTGTGCATTATTAAAAATTTCAATAAGGGTATTTTAATCAAGAATGTTTAAATTTAATGCTATTAATAGAAAAAACTACTTTTCTTAATTTATGTGCAAAATAAAACTTGCTTATCTTTTCTCGACAAAAAGAGTATTATAATTACAAATATCAGGCTACTATTATGAATAGAAAACAAATACTAACAAATTAAATTCTTTCTTTTTAATACAGAAATTCAAACTTTTTAATCTAGACTTAATAATCCTAACTAAACAGACAAGATATCATTAATATCTAATAACAATACTATAAATATTAATATTTTATATATGCATCTAAATATAATCTAATTATGAATTTATATACGATCAAATAATAATAATTTCATATTAACTAAAATCTTCTTCACCATACTAATAAAAAAAATGCATATATCTAGAAAAATATAATTCTAATTTCTTAAGTTATATTTTAGAAATTTATTATTCATGAGTAGTAAAATGTTATGGTGGTTTGAGCAAAGCTTAATTATTGAAAAGGGTTTAAGTGTAAAGAATTTTCAATATTCCCAAGTTGAAGATTTTTATTAAAGAGCATGATGAAATGGATTGGATTGAGAAACCAAATTATATACTAATTAATGAATGAATAATGCTGGACTTAACACTTTAAAATATGTCCATTAGATACATGTGCTTTATTACAATAGTTAGTAAAATCACACATGAACTTGTCAACTCAATTACGTAAATTTCTCCTACAAATATTAATTAGGTAAACCAAGGGTTGAATGTTCGCTTTTTTCAAAAATAAATAAATAAATTAAATTCAAAAACCACTCCAAATAATATATGTTAAAAAAATTAATATCTTCTCTAATTAATTATATATTCTTTTTTTTTTTTTTTGCCAAGATTATATATGTTAAAAATTATATATTCAAAGATTAGATAATAGATTACTGATATTCATTTTTCAACATGAAATTTTTTATATGAAATCTATGTATAAGTTTGCAAGTAATCCAATAATATTATAGTTTTGCATATTATTTTAAGTATATATATCTTTCTAATTCACTTAAAAACAAATCATTCCAAATTTGAATTAAAAAAATTAACTTCATATAAAAAATATCTTTATCATGATTCATGATTGTTTCTCAAAATTCGATCTTCAATTTTCTCATTTTGATAGTTAAGATTCTTAGGGGTATTCGAGTCAAGTAAAAAAAAAAAAATAATAATATGCATTTAAAAATTGAAGTTACGACAGTGAAGTCCAACTCAAATAGTAAGAGTATTTATTTTTATAAGTACAAAATTTTTTATTCTAATTATTTTTACATATTAAGTGAAATTTTACTTTTTTGACGAGTTTAATAAAATAATTACTCTCTATTGTGTAGCTTTTAGCCTAATAAATTCTCTTATGAATAAAAAGAAATTAAAGTTATGATTAAACTATTTTTTGTCAAATTATTTTATTTTATTTAGAATTTAAAAAGTAGTTAAAAATATTTTTAAAAATAAAAAAAAAATACCAAAAGACTTTTAGAAACAACTTCAAACTCAATTTTAAACATATCATAAATTCTTTTAAGTAAGTTAAAAAATATAAAAATTTATATTCGATTTATATATTAAAAAAATTATCTCTTAAATATTAATGTTAAAGTCTTATCTTAATAGATATTTTCATAGTCAATATTAATGCCAAGTGTTTAAAATATTCATGATAATTTGGTCTTAGAAAAAAAAAGCCTTAAAAACCACATGGATAATTTTGTTTTTAAATAAATTAGGGGTTTTGGACTTTTAGTTTACGAGTCTAACAGAAAAACGTGTAAAAACGAATATATACTATTCAACTACCAAAGTTCTACAATCTACCAAACCACACGAACTAGTCTTAACCAGCCACAGCAGAAACCCAGACCCAGATCCGAAAAGCTTTCTGTTTTTTATCCGAATGTTGACAAACACGTGTTGAAAAATAACCTTAGTTAAACCGGATGATTGACACTTGTCAATAAAAGAAACCGGTAACACTATTTTAAACGAGTCGTGTCAAACACTAATAATGCAGACACTTTTTTACAGGATAAACCAGTTCAGCACTTTCGTCCACTCGTTTCGATACTTTTCATGTATTTTTACACGCCACATCTTTATTTTAAAAATTAATAATAATAATAATAATAATAAATTATTTAATTTTAATAATTATTATTTTAATAAATAAATTTTATTATGAGAATTTTTTTTAATATTAATTTTATAGATGATATTTGAATTTCAACGCCTTCTTTTAAAATAATCACTCTTTAATTAGCGTTTTTAAAATATTAATTAATAAATATTTAATATATACAAATTTATATAAATTTATTTAAAAATAATTGGATTAAAAGAGAAATAGTTATTTTGATATAGTACTGATTTATATGATAATTATAATTATTAAATACTAAATCTCTTAAAATACTTTTTCTCTCCCATCGATTAATTTTTAGATAAATTTATTAATTTTATTTATATTAATTATTTTTTAACTAATACCTTAAAGATATTTATCAATAAAATCTAAACCATTAGTCAAGATGAAGGATTATCTTGATGGTGATTTATTTATCTATTTATCTCTTAATCCTTAATTAAATTCAAATTTTGAGTATTTCTTGTAAATGATGCATACATATATATATATAGATATATATGATAAATCTCATTGAGGTTGGGAAGTTGTATATAAAGATATTTTTATAATTTATTAAATTAAGTTGTAAGAGTTTTATTTATTCCTCATCAAATTTTGAAATTAAATTATCTAAAATTCATAACGAATAATAAGAAAAATTCAGATGATATATAAAATATTTTACTGATATAGCAGTAATTTAATTATTATAAAATGGTAAAATTTTAAGTATAGAAATTCTGAATAAATAAATATAGATAGGGAAGACGGCTGACGGGCTGAGGATAATTCTTTTTTCTTGGTAAAGTGACGCCGCCAACGGTTGTTAACTCATCCTATTGCCATTTGTATTGCTGACTGGACAGAGCACATGGTGAATTGCCACTAACATTAAGTAACCTTTTAAAATATTTATTTATTTATTTTAGTATTGAAAGGAAATCATATTTAAAAAAAATATTAAATACTTTTTCTTTTTTATTTTTTTTATTTATTCTCTCTTGACATATAAATTAAATTTATAAATAACTTATATTTATAAAATTTTATATAATTTATAAAGAATTTCATATGAAAAAGTATAGATCACAATAACAATTCTCGTTATTTTATAAGTTCTTTTTTCCTTTATTAATATAAATTAAAATTTTCCTTAAAAAATTGAAATTTAAGTTTTATTACGGAGTTTTTTTTAATAAAAACTAAAATTAAAACCTTTTAAATGAGATCATTTAGTTATTATTATTAGTTTTATTGATATCCATAGTCTTAATAGAGTTACAATAAAACCACAGCTCTATTAGATCATTTATTATTGGATGCAACACATTATGCTTACTACTACTTCATTTCCTTTATTAATATTGTTATTAAAATTGAATTTAATTATAAAAAAATGTCATTTATTTGTATTTAAAAAACTAAAATTCATATCCTTTATTAATATAGTTATTTTTTAAAATCTTTACTAATATTGTTATTAAAAACTGAATTTAATTATAAAAAATGCTATGCATATTTATTTCTATATAAAACCATATGTATTAGTGCAAAATCATAAATTACCCAACGAAATGTATGTATATCCATCTCAATATAAGTTCGTTACTTTTAATGGTAAATTTGGTATATGTATCCTTTCCTTTAAAGATTAGTATATATTTATTAATTAACTACAATTTATATATAATTAGAAAAATAATCCATTATTAGCTGCAAGGTCCCCTAACATTAAAAATCCAAAATTTTTTAGCGTAAATTTTTTAAATTTAATTAGCTCCTCTTATTTTATATGAAAATTTGTCTTAATTATTTAAAAGTTGATTTATTTAATATATACCACCTTAATATAAATTATAGTATAAAAAATTACATTACCGTTGTAAATGAAAGGGCTTAGGTGCCATAAACTTTTTTTTTCTTTTTGTATTGGAAAATAGAATTTGAACTTGGAATTATTACCTATATCATATTTACACTTATCATTAGACTATCTTTTGACATGCAGATGTCATAAATTTATTGCTCTACAAAAATAATTCTTTTTAAAGATAATATAAAAACTTAAACTCATGATTTCTCATATTACAAAATAAAAAATTAATTATTAAAATAGTAATATAACTATTTAATTAGTTTTCTGAATTATTTAAAAGGGAAGGTTATATCACCCTTTTGAATTAAAAAAAAAATGTTTATATGCATAATTTATGGATCAAAATTTTAATTTACATATAAATTAATAATATTAAAAATTTGATATATACATAAATACAAATACAACCATTTAATGGTAATATATAGGATTAAAATTTTCTCATAAATTGTAGAATTATAAGAATTTAAAACATGCTATTTTTTATTATTTCTTTAAGCCACATTTCTAATTTCTCTACCTCACTCCAACACAAAAAGAAAAAGGAAATGCTAAACTTAGAAAGAGAATATTCAAATTATACTATTACTACACTATTATTTATTAGTGATTAACACATTTATATTGTGTCCCCACAAAAATTATTATAAGCAGATAAACAAAATTCAAGCAGTAAATTTTCTACATCACAAGTAAGAAGAACATTGCTTTATATACTAATAATTTTAACCACAAACTTCACTTCCTGTACCTTATTTTTAGGCTTTAACACAAACAATAATAAATTGACCAATAACAAAACAACAACACACCTAGTCACCAATACACACCCACACCAAATCCCCCACACCTCCCAACCCAAATTTTCTTGTCTAATTTCTTTTAATTATTTTTGCTATTTTTTACCTTATCCCCAAAAATTTAGAAATCTGACAAGGTTTTATACTATCACAGAAATTGCCACGTGGCAAAATCCATCTTTGCCTTGAACAATTCATTCATAAGAAAAAAAATATATAAATAAATAATAATAAAAAAAAAAAGAGGCCAAGAGGGGTTTATGGTGACTTGCTATTGCCCGGACATTAATGCCCTTTTACTGGCTGGTCCGGTTTTGTGGTCAAAACTTTAAAAAAAGATATAAGGGAGGTTTAAGCCAGTGTTCTTTGGTGGTTTTTTAGAGAGAGAAAGTTAGAGAGAGAGAAGGAGAGTTTTTTTATGCTTCTTTTTAATTTCCTCTTCATTATTAATTTCAACAGAGAAATTAGAATCTGCAAATTCAAATGAATTGAATTGAATTTCTTTTGTTTTTTGTTTTTAATGTTTTCTTTAATTCAATTCTTTTTTCTTTGATTTCAAATTTGTAAAGCTAAGCAAATAATTTGAGATTTTTTTATTTTATTTTTTTGATTTTTTGTTGTTGGGTCTGTACATGTACTGTTGTAGATTTTAAACCGAAGATCAGTTTTCTCTGTAAGGTGAGTAAATCGAATTCCATGTGGAATTCTTCTTCTTCTTCTTCTTTCTTTTTGGAATTTTTGTTGTGAATTGTGTTTGAACAAGTTGAGATCGATCATGAATTGAGGATTCCGAGGAGAGTTTGAGTTCAACTGAAATGTTTTTTTGCTGAATTGGAAACTGGAATTGGGATCTGATCTTCTGAGTGGGAGTCTTCATTTCTTAGAATTTGAGATCATAGTAATGATTTGGAGTTAGTTATTTTTTCTTCTGGACTGATTTGGGGTTTAAGGGATTTAGGTGTGGTTCTATTTTTGATGGTTTGTGGAGAAATTTGGTAATGAATTTGAATTATATATTAGGATTTTGAAATTCGTTAAATTTTGGTTAAATTGGGTGTGTATATTAGATTGGGTTTTATGGAAGTTAAAATCAAATAATGGGTTTGGAATTAGCATTATCACCTTGAATTATATCATAATTCAGTGTGAATTATTGTTGCTTAAGTTGGATCGGTCATGATTGTGAACTTGGGATTGATCTCTGTTGGGGATTTTGGGATCTCAAACTTAGTTATGATGAATCCAGGAAAAAAAAAAAAGGTTTTTGTTTACATTGATGCAATTACTTTTAATGAGTTTATTCTAATTGAGCTAAGATAATACAATTTAGCTTTGAACCCATGTCTCCTTTGATCCATTTTGTTAATCATCAGATCCTGATGGTATCTTATCAGATCCTGTCTAAGTGGTTATCTAGAATATTTAACTTTACATTCTGCCTGTCATGAAGCAATGATATGTAGATCTCTGTTTGGGGTGGTGGGCCAGCAATGATAATTATTCATGAAAAGTGTCCTGAATTTTTCATGGTTTATATGAATTTATTTAGCTGCCAATTTGATCTCTTAAAGCAAATGCCAATTATCTTACCACTTGCATAGCATTGTTGCTTGTACCATGTAATTAAAGTGAAGCTGTTGACTAGCATCTATAATGGGCTGATTTAGTTTATTTTTCTCTTGTGGATTTGATGACAGTGAAGGAATGTGGGCAGTGTAATTGTCATGTGTGCTTAAGATATGGTGCTGAAGAAGAGGCAAGATTATGGTTTCAATGGCTTCCATGTCCCCTTCATTCCTAGGGCTCCTAGATCAGCTAGAGTAAGTACCCAGTGCACTTTCAGGTTTGCCTAGCTTTTTAATTGCCTTGCTTGGTGAACACTGTTCTAACCTGATTTCTCTTGGTTATTGGTTCCAGCGGAGGGGTCTGTGTAAAAAGAAAATTGAAGATGGTCAGATATGTGCATTTGAATTACTAGCTTCTTTAGCAGGCAAGCTATTGCAGGAGAGTGAAAGTTCTGCTTCTAGCAGTGCATCTGAAACAAATGGTCAGCCTGCAATTGATGATGATATTATTAAACAGGAGCAAGATGAAGATAAACCGCTGAAAATTGAGTGCCTTGATCAGGGAAGCTGTGAAGAAAGTGTTTTTATTCCTGATTTTGCTGCCTCACCAAACAGTGATAAAAAGTGCCTTCTGAAGGAATCCCCACATGCTGAGAGTGACTTCATTCTGGAGCGCTCTTCAATTGTCACGAATTCTGATTCCTCAGAGAAAGCTAGTAGTGATGTGAAGTCTGTGATTTGCAAAAGCAAGACTTGTGATAATTTCCCTTGTAAAGTAGAGGGAGGCTTCCCTGATTCTGGGGAATGTGGTGATTGTTATGTGGAAAATGGATTCAACAGGCAGCGAGAAGCTGCTGGTCTGGAGACTGGAGGTTTGACTATTAATAACACATCCAGCTTAAAGGATCCCAAGGAGTTATGTATGAAATTTCCTGCATTGGTCAATTCTGAGAATAACATCAAATTGACATCATGCAGGGACTCTGTTCCTAATGCTTCTATTTTAAGGCTTAGGAATGACATTAAATTAGGTATTAGAGATGATGACGAAAACTTTTCTAGGTGTAATAAACCTGGCACCAGGCCAAGAGCATTTAGGCATCCATCCCGAGTTGGGGATCGAAGAATAAGGAAATTACTGACATCGAAATACTGGAAAGTAGCTCCAAAATTGAAGGATTGTGAACTTTCCAAAGTTGGTAAGCTGCTGTGTCATTGTTCATTTATATTTTGCCTGAGATTACTTCTGTGGTATGTCTATTTTTGTTTGTATTCATATGGAGGGTTAATGTGATTATTCTGATATTTGTGAATCAGCTTTTTTAGATGGGGGGATGAAGCCTCTTTATCGCAAGCGGAAAATATGTTATGGTCGTGAAAGGCATCAACATGACACTCTCTATAAGAGGAGGAAGTTTTCTGACCATAGCTTAGGTGTGACTTCTGATGGAGGGTTCAGCAGTGAGAGTGTTTGTAATTCACCTGAAAAGGGCATAAATGTGGACAAGAATGGTTCAACTACAATGTTTCATGAAGGTCTTTTTCTACCTCATTACTTGATTGCTTCCCTATTTTCATGATGTTCTACTTTTCTGTTGCTTGTTTATTTTGCTAAATAATTTTTGTTACTGTGTTCAGCAAAGGGGGTATCATCTTCCATTATAGGTCATCAAGCTTCTTTCCATTCTGAGGATCCTCGTGGTACTAAAGCTAGATGATTAGTGTAGAATTTATGTACAACTGTTAATATTATTCTGGCTCTGTTAATTTACATCATTCGGAAGTTCTTATAGTTGGTCTGCTGTTTGTACAGTGAAGTTCAGCATTAAGTCCTTCAGGATACCAGAGCTTTTCATTGAGGTCCCTGAAACCATAACTGTTGGTTCACTGAAGGTATAGATTTCCCGACTTCATTTTGTTATAATAAATATATTTAATACACCTCATTCTAGATAGCAATTTCCTTGGTTTTTTTTTTCCCCTCTAGTGGTTCCTTTGCTATTGATGGATTATTGCTCATTGAATGCTTGGTACATATATCTGTCACATGTTAAATACACCTAGTAAATAGGTCATTACTTGGCATTGACATTTTATTGGTAGTTTTTATTGGCAAGTTGTTTGCCAAGTGTCAATGGTTGCTGAGTTCTTGATTTTGTACTATGGTGTTATGTGACTTGCTATAGAGGACAGTTATGGAGTCGGTGACTGCGATACTTGGAGGTGGATTACGTGTTGGAGTCCTTCTTCATGGAAAGAAGGTTAGGGATGACAGCAGAACCTTATTACAGACAGGTATCAGTTCTAAAGAGAATCTTGATACTTTGGGTTTCACATTGGAACCTAGTCCCATGCAGATTCCAACAGTGTGCTCTGAAGATCCTTCCACTCCATTACCATGTGATACTTCTGAATTTGTAGCAAGGTAATTAAAATTTTTATTCTATATTATTTTTTCTGAAGGTTAGACTGTGTCTTGGGTATTTATAATGTTTTGGATTTGGGGTCGAGCTTTATTCAATTTGTTGCTTTTGTACTGTAACTTGTATGACAATTGTATGATTCTTAATGTATTTTGCTTTATTTCCAGGTCCCCTGCTGCTCCTGTTTTAGATTCAGGGATATCTGATGCCTCACCTGACCCTCCTGCACTGACTAATTCAGGCAATAACATTGATAGTAATCACGAATCAGTTTCCTCCCATACTGACAAATTAACTGATAAAACACCGTCAGATTCCAGAGCTCTGGTTGCAGTTCCACCAGTGAGTGTTGAGGCACTTGCTGTGGTTCCTGTTAACCAGAAAGCCAGGCGATCTGAACTTGTACAGCGTCGAACCAGGAGACCATTCTCTGTGTCAGAAGTAGAAGCACTAGTGCAGGCAGTTGAGGAACTTGGAACTGGAAGGTGTGGTGTTGTTTGCAGCTATATTCGTTATGGCTCCTCTGTTCTATATTTGGATGCTCATAATGTTCTCATTTTACAGGTGGCGTGATGTTAAGTTGCGTTCTTTTGAAAATGCAGACCATCGAACTTACGTGGACCTGAAGGTAAATATTTTATTTTCTTTTAGTAGAAGGTGGTGTTGTAGGAGTAAACACAAATTTCATTTAAATAGAGGGTGTGGGTGTCCATGGTGTTTTGGAGGTTACTTGGGAATTGAGGTGGTGATTGGATTTCATTTGTGGAGTGGATTTCTATGGTCCCACTTATTCCCCAATAACATATCCATGTGATAACATGCCTTGCATTGTTTGAATGCTTTCTGCCTAGTTTGCTGATGTTGTCAGTTTTATGGTTAGATAAACCAGTCTCTCACTAACAACATTGCTCCAGTTTCGCCCATTGTATGTAAATAGCCAAACCATAATGTTATTTCTAACGAATGATGGTATTTTTACAGGATAAATGGAAGACATTGGTTCATACGGCTAAGATTGCGCCCCAGCAGAGAAGGGGTGAGCCAGTGCCCCAGGAGCTCTTGGACAGAGTCCTAGCTGCTCATGCATATTGGTCTCAACATCAAGCTAAGCAACATAGCAAGAATCAGGCAGGTGTTCTGAAGATCACTGAGGCCCATGCTGGTAGAAATGGAGCTGAAGGTGAAATTCACTACTTGTGATTGTAGAAAAGAAAGAAATATTGTTGACAGGAACAGGGAACAAGAAACTTGTACAAAAATGATTCAAATTTATGTAATATGTCTCACACTTACATGATTCATTGCCACGTTCCCAATGTGGATGGTTTGGCATTTGTAAATGATTCGATGGAATAAAGGAACACCCTAACAAAAAATTTCAATGTTGTTTCAATTCATTGATTTAATTACTGTAAATACATACTGAACAGAGAAATTCGAAGGGAATACTGTAGTTTTTTCTTTTGGCATTTTTAAAATTTTATGTTCTTTTTTTGTTATTTGATCACTTCTTTTTGGGCAAATATTTTTCAAATTTGCTTCTGTTTATTTATTTATTTATTACTTTCTCCGTGTTAAAAAAATTATCTATTTTTTTCTTACACAATTTAAGAAAATATCATTAATTACTTATAAATTTATAAATTTTATTATATTTTTTCACTTATATTTTTGTATATATTCATTTATTACTATTTATATTATTAATTTTGAGAATACACACGATAAAATGGATAAATATTTATAATTATTTTTAGAGTGAACAAGTATTTTGGAATATCCTAAAAATGAATTATGGATAATCTTTTTTTTGGGACAGAGGGAGTAACTTTTTTTTTTTTTTTATATGCTCAAAATAATATTTTATACAAATTGAGATCTCTAGTGTCACTGTTCTAATTTTGGAGACTCTTGAAGTGGAGGTAGCTTGCTTTTCATTTTATCTGAATAAAAATGAAATTAGTGTGAATATATAGTTTTTATTTAAATTTAAATATGCATTTAGATATTTTATTGATTAATGTTTTTTATAGAGTATAAAATAGTCTATCTACCCTGCATTTTATTCAAGAAATACATTTTTATTATGAGAGTTTCTAAATAGAATGCAACATGCTTTGTAATTATCCAAGGCTCAAGGAAAAGCAAAATTTTGGCTCTATGCGGAAAATATTTTTTGAATTTTTTGACGTTTAGGTTATTTTGAAAAATTAATTAACAAAAAATATTTTTTTGTCAATGAAAAGTTAATTGATTTTCAGAATTTGCACAAAATTATTATAATGAATAAATTTATTAATTTGTCAATTATTGATATTCATTATTAATAATTATCGATATTCACTATTAATGACCACCGATGATTAGTATAGACTACTGGCAATCATCGACAATTATCACCAATTACTGGTGATAATAAAATTTTCTATTTTTATGCACTATTTTTTTATATTTAGTAATAAAATTTTAAAATATGAAAATTTTATGTTTAAAATTATTTAATCTAATAAATTAAAAATTTTAATATTTTTAACTAATCTTTAATTACATTGTTATCAAATAATATAAAATTAGTTCTTTGAAAATATTATTTTAGAAAATATTTTTTAAAAATAAATTATTTTTCTCAAAATAAATAGTCTTAAAAAATTTTGATATTTTGGGGTAAATTTCATTTTAAATCATTAAAGTTTATACTATTTTCTAATGTGATCACTAAATTTTAATTTCTTACAATTTAATTACTAAATTTTAATTTTTTTTATAGGCAAGTCACTAAGTTATATTTGATAAATAACTCATCGAAAATTTGGTATCGTATTCCACGTAGGTAGCCACATCACACTGAGAAATAATAAAAGTTTAAAATTTAAAAATTGTATTTTTAAATAATAAATGAAAAATTATTGAAATTATAAATTTAAAAATTAAAAAATAAAATTCAACTCAAATTTGAGTTTGATGAGATGAAACCCATATTTGAGTTCACCAAACAAAAAACATTGAGATTCAAAATATTTCACTCCATTCCTCTTTAAAGAATTTTCAATAAAGAAAAACATATAGCTTTCAATCATTTCAACATAGGCTTCATGGTTTCTAAAAGATCTCAACCATAACTCAGAATTGAAACGATAACAATAAGACTTAATGATTTCAGCTATTCTGATTTTTGGCCGATTTTTTAAATCTATCCTGACATTTAAAACTTATCACATTAATATATAAACTTTTTGTTTTGAATAAAATTTACCACAGCCCCAGCAAGCACATGGTTCCTTTGACGTGGTTTACATAAAAATTATCATATTGCAATGATTTTTAGGGATTTGGGTTTTAATTGAAGTTTTGAAACTTATTATATATTTATAATTAAGAATTTACTTGTCACGTCTAAAACTATGTCAAAGGAATTACGTGATTTATGAGACTGTGGTAGACTAATTTAAAACGAAAATGTTAGTTACTAAGTTTTAAAAATCAAGGTAGAGTTGAAAAATTAGCAAAAGGTTATGATAGCTGAGATAATTAAATTAACAATAATAATGATAAGAAAAACAAAGACAAGTAACAAGTTCATCTGAAGTCGAACTTGCTAAACTAATAGCTTATTGGAACTGAAACACAAAGATTTCCACAAGGATTAAGGATCTTACATATGCAACAATTTTGAATTATTATGACAATTACTTTTAGGCTGTTAAATCAAAATCTTCACGCCATCTAATGAAGAAACAAGATATACAAAAGAGAGGAGATGAATTTACCCCAAAAAAAAAAAACTTTAGAGAATTAAACCAAGATAGACATTGGATACTAGATTAACCATACACATAATTTACATATGGTATTGTGACCGCTGATTCAAAAGGAACTGCAACCATCTCTTTCATAATACATCGACATACTTATACTCACCTTGGATCTTTTACTGTCGAGCATAATTTCCATCCTCAAAACTTGGAACTGCTGCAGCCTAAACTAATCGCAGAATAATCACTAGCAAATCTGGCATCAAGAACTCCTTCACTACACCTAGACCCTTTGCCATTGAAATTAGCGTTGTTGTTCCAAATTCACTTGCAAGAACTGAGGCTGATAGCAGTCTTCGTCATTGCTCCAGTGGCTTTCCTTGGGTTCGCTCCGCTCGTGCTCACCATTCATTGAAGCTCAGCTCTCCATCAGTGATCACCGTGTTGGATATTGATGGGTTTCATTTTTTGGTATGAAATCTTGAATGAGGTTCTTGAATTTTTTTTTATTTACTCAATTTCATCATATCAAACCTAGAAGTTGAATTTTATTTTTTAATTTTTAAGTTTATAGTTTTAATATTTTTAATTTATGATTTAAAAATATGATTTTTAAAAGTTTAAATTTTAATTATTTCTCAGTGTGACTTGACATGCTATAGTCATTGATTCTCGGTGATGCATAATCCTATATGAAATGCCACGTAAGATTTCTGATGAGTTATTTATTAGATATAACTTAGTGACCTGACTGTGAAAATATTAAAACTTAATGATCAAATTATAAAAAATTAAAATTTAGTTACTGTTGATGAAAAGTTATAAATTCGAGCATGCCACGCGTGTGAAATACGTGAGCTGAAATCTTGCGTCTATTGACTTTTAAAATCATAATGAAATGTGTATCCCTAAGTTTTTTTAGTCATAATTCACTTAGATTAAACATCAGTAAATAAAATTGAAAAATTATGAGAATTGAAAATTAAAGGACAGTAGATTAAAATAGCATTAACGGGAAATATTGACAAAAAATTGAAATCTAACAGTGAATTAGAAAGCAAAAAGTAAATGCTGGAAATTTAGGTATGAACAAAGAAAAATTGCTTGATAAATCAGAAATGCTTGAGATTTGCTGTAGCTTTTTCTGGTTGTTGATTGTCTATCATGTGTTGTAGTTCTCCTCGTCTCCTCTGGCTTTCCTTTTTCTATGCTAGAGATAACTTCCCATTAGTCATTAACTTGGCTATTCCATTTTTACTCTCTTGAATTTTTCTACCACTTTCATAACTGCCCATTGAAATTTTCAGCTCTCACTTTCATTAATTGCTCATTTCATAAATTAATTTATTTTAATAAATAAATTTATTTATTTAATAAGTACTGGGTTGAACTTTGAAAATGGGTAATCAAATTTATGAGGATGGACTGTAAATTTATAGTGCAAACAGTTACCACATTAAAAAAAAATAGTATAAAATTTAGAGATTTTAGATACAATTTGCCCTATTTTGTAGTAGACAAAAATTTAATTTTTCATGAAATTTTCCCATTTAATTTCAGGTTCAAAAAACACTAATAATAATAACAATAAAAGTAAAAGTTGGTTCGGAACACGTAACGAGCATGTAACAGCTAACAGACTTTCTCGGCAAGCAATCGAACACTTTTCAAAGATGGCTAAATCCGTAGGTTACGTCTAACCCAAGTATTTCAATATTCTCTTTTTATTTTTATTTTTTAATATTTAAAGAACCGTCTCTCTCTATTTATATATATATATATATATATATATATATATGGCACGTGCTGTTCACATTTTTTAATAAATTATAAATCTCCTACGCTCTACCAAGTTTTTTGTTCCTTTTTTTCACTTTTTTTTTTCATTCATATCGAATAATTTTTATGTTTGAAAGTGATGGAATTCATAAAATTCAATTGGTTTAATGTAAAAATAAATTAGTTTAAACTGAACAAAAATTACATTATTTTTAAAAAATTAAGTTGTATAAAAATTCAATTTAATTATACTTAATTTCTAATAGTCAAAATTATATTTTAACAAGTTAAAATTTTACTAATATTTTATATTTTCAGGAAATATCACATTAATAGTGTGAATATGATGGATGCAGTTTCACAACTTTCTCTCTCTCTTTGGCCAAAAAAACAAAAAAAAAATTATCTATCACTTATTTTATATAATATAACAAAAAGAAAATCGCATGTTGCTTATTATTTTAGTTAATTTATTGCAAGTATGTCCAATTTTGAGGATTAAGGCATGGAATCATCCAGCCAAGTGCAGAGAATTGGTGGTCATGGGCTCATGGCATGTGAGTGGATATATAATGGAATCTCAATTGTTATCAACCCAAAATGTTGAGTAAAATATTTCATTTGGAAGAAAAAAAAAATCATTGTTTTTGAAGTACGAATCCTAGCTGTTCAACAAAATTGAAAATTGATCTACAGACCAGTCCACGTTAATTTGAAAAATTAGAGAGGCTTAGAATCGGGAAAATTCAGTGACTCGGGTGACTTGATCCAAGTTTTTTGAGTTAAATGAGTTCTGAATGTGCAATTATATATTGTCAAATATTAAGTATTCCATGAAATAATAAATATTTTAACTAATAATCAAATAAAAATTTAATAAATTTTATGAAAATTAAAATGAAGCCAATTAAATTTTTCAAATTTTAGTTTGCTACTAATTATTAATGAGTGTAAGTTAGCTACAATGTGATTGAATTTACCTTTAAGGGTTTGCAGTTGAGGTATTTATAAATTACATGGACAAGAATTATAATTCTAGTTTAGATTACATATTGATTTTATATTGCTTTTACTAAGTTATTCTAGAATTATGATATAGATAAGAAATAGAGGCTTTGTGTAATGATTTGGGCTTCGCTGGGCCTGACTTTCTTATTGGAATTGGCCTTGGCTTGACATATTTTGTCCCTCATATATATATATATATATATGTGTGTGTGTGTGTGTGGACAAGGATTATAATTCTAGATCGGATTAAATATTAATTTTATATTACTTTTATTAATTTGTTTTGGATTTATGATATAGATAAGGAATGGGGGCTTTATGTAGCAAAGCCCAACTCTTTTATTGGACTTGGGCCCAACTTGGCATATTTTGTCCCCATCAAAAATATATATATAATAATAATTAATTACAATACAATCATTAAATCTAGTTGAGTTGGTTTATTAATCCTAACATAAATAAATAATGGGCCTATCGATGCCAATGTTTTGATTAACAAATTTATAAATAAATATAATTTGTAATTTTGTTATAAAAATAAAGTTCACAGAAAAAAATTAAGACTTATTTTAAAAAGAAAAATTTAAATATTTCATTCTTTTAGTAAAATTTCGAGTTTGATAATGTAATAAACTGTGAATTATCATTTGTATAAAAAAATAATAAAAAATAATCATTATTTAAATGCCCATTAATTTAATAGATCATATATAAATAAGTATATAAATCATTAAAAACTATGAAATGTTGAATATAACAGATCGATATATCTTTTGAATGAATATGAGATATTAATATTGTGAAACAAATGTGAATAAGAGGAAAATTGTATCTTATGAACATATATTTATAGTGATTAGAATTATAGATTCTATTTGTATTAGGATTTAAATTTTCTTAATTATGATACAAAAGAAAAGAAAATATTAATTTTTTAATTTTATTTGTATTAGGATTTAGTTTTTTTATTAGAATACAAAAGATAACAAAATAATAATTTTTTAATTAAAAATGATACTAAATCAATCATATTTAAGAATAAAATTTTGTTTTTTCAATTAAAAATCATTTTTTATGGGAAATTCAAAAGTTTTACCTCTTAAGGGACTATTATATATAGTAATAGAATAAGAGTTTAGGTACCATTTAAATCTTGATAATCACATTTAAAAAAAAATAAAAATCAGATGTAGGTACCATTTAAAAAATGTTAATTACAAGCTATCAATTGTTCCAAAGCATAAGTGATGAAGCTAAATTTCTTACCTCATCTCAAAGTTGCGCCAATAGAGTTGACGGGGATAAAAATTGTTACCTCGTCTCCAGCGTGGAGAACCCATAGCGTGAAAGCGATGATTTAAAGCCTATAGATAAAGAAAGAATGGTTTAGAAGCCTTCGAGATTGACCTTAAGGAACTTTTGATACTTAAGTCAATAGGCTTAAGGATAAATGAATTTGGAGGAAATAACAGGATCTCTTCTTGGTTCTTTTTTGTGAGTGGACTTACAAAAGCCTCTCCTATAGGAGTCCATCCCCTTACATTAGTGAGTGGGTTTCCCTTTTATGGCCGTTTCCATAGGCAAGTGGATAAAGATGGCAGTTTGCATTAATAGTGCAAGCAGCCTCTCCTATGTTAAGTTTTTTGGCATGATGCGTATAGTTAGCTGCCATAGTAGAGAGGCGCCCTCTATGCACTGTCATAGGAGTGAATAACACTAACATGTCCTATCTGATGTGATGGTTCCTGTATCAGTGTACTCAATGATTTTTATACAAGTCAACTTAATGAGTTTCAAGGATGAGGACAAAGATGAGTCCTTAAGGGCGAGCTAGCACCTCGTCAGATGAATCCTAAGCTTTTATGATGTGGACGAGCTAGCACCTCACTAGACAAGTCCTAAGCTTTCAATAGGTTGATTTACTAATTGAGGTAATATCACTAGGACCATAAATGGTAATCTCTTAGATAAGCTTTGTCCTTGTTAGACCCAATTAGGACCTGACTAATTTTATATTAGATCAGAAGCCTCCCACTCCCTTGTTTAATATGAGTGTATCGAAGATGTGAGTTAGGAAGTAGATAAATGACGATATTCATCCATACTGCATATAAGGGAGCCAGATTAACAAGCTCAATACATTAGCCCAATTAGACTGTTGATGAGATTTTGATGATAACAAAAGAATTAGAAGACCAGTTGGTTGTGTATTTACTTATATTGTGCTAAGCTATTTTGTAAGTTAAAAAGATAATCTAACTTGAAAATTAGTGTGCTAAAAAATAATCACATCAGTCAGCCAACACTTCAAACGATTAAAATAAATTGTCTTTAAATGATTAGAATAAATTGTTGGAGTCCATAAAAAGCATTAGAATACTTCAAATGATTGGAATAAGTTGTTGGAGTCCATAAAGAAACATCAGAAGACTACACCAAAGAACTAAGACAAACCAAATGAAGAAGGAGAGCTTAAATAAGAGTCCCTACTTTTTATGTTAAATAGTATAGAAGGCATGCTTAAGCTAAAAATTTGTTTTAAATTAATTTTTCAGAATTAATTAAAAAGGTTTTAAAGTTGAAAAATTAACTTCTGAGAATTTTTGAGTTAAGAGGAAAATTAGAATACTTAAAAATATTAGGTGACTAGGAACCCTATTGATTATGTTTTCTAAACATTCATGTCTCAAAAGAAACATGATTTAGTCATGATTAGTCGACCTATAAATGGAATAAATATCAAAAAGAACTCATATGTTTTTTAAAAGAATAAAAAGAGAGCGGTTGGTAAGATATCGCTTTCACAAGTGCTAAAAAGTAAGTGATCCAGATAGACAGCTATCTGACACAATTAATGAACCTACTTTTTGTCTAGCTAACTCCAAAATAGAGAAAACAAAAAGCTGACTAGACTCTGAAAAGTAGATAACTGAAATCTAATGTATCTGTACAACAAACAATTGGCTAAAAATGTTTTGAAATTAAAATGTTCCCTCTCTCTTTTTCCTCCAATGGCTAAATTAAATTTTGCCTATAAAAAGAGCACTTAAGATCAATTCTAAATTGATGAGATTAAGGTTTTTGAGTGAGTTTCAAAAAAAAATATTTTTCAAACTTGTTAAAACATTCATCTATGAGCTTAAATATTTTTATCAAAATTCTGGTTATCTAATTTTATTTTTTGAAAAGAGTTTAAGTGGAAAATCTTTTTACCATTAAAACCTTCATCCTTTGAGCTAAAATGTTTTATCAAATTTTAGTTTTTCTTGATTTTTAAAGAAAATTTCTTCTTGGGAAGAATTCTATTCTGTATAGGTATTTGTAAGTGAGTCTTCTTGTAAAAGTTTCACATAACACCTATAAGCCGATGAGAAGTTGCAAATGCCTAAAAAAATTTATGCAAGTAGAGGTTTGCAAGCACCTGAAAGCTTGTGCGAGAGAAGGTGGAGATAACTTTTTCAGTATAGTCTTTCAAGATAATTAGGAGCTATTATAATAGACTTGACTCTGGCTATTAATAGAATTGTCTAGTGGAGAGAAAATATCAATGTGGGAATTGCTTTGAGGACTGGATGTAGGCAATAAGGCCGAACTAGTATAAATCGCTATATGATTTTTTCTTCCCTATTCTCCTACTCGTCTACTTTTTCTTATTATTTTCGCTTCTGCTAATTACTTTTATTGTTTGATTTAATATCTGTTAAAAATAAATTTGGTTAATGAAATTCACTTATGTCAATCTCACTGATATAAAGTGATTCATATAAAGTTCAAACTATTATAGCTCATTTATAAATAGACCTGATCATGGGTCCGGGTGCCCGCCCGATAAAAAAATTGGGCCTGGACAAGAATTTTTTTTAAATACCCGGTCCGAACCTGAACCCGAAAAACTCTTTTTTTTTTTGGATGGGCCTGAGATTAACTGAAATTACCTAGGCCCGGCCCGGCCCGGCCCGATATATATAAAATTGAGAATTGAACTTGCAACCTTTTATCAAGTTAAATTATTACATACCACTATGACAAAGAAACATTTTATAAAATTTTAATATTAAATTATATTTAATCTTTATAATACATTGTCTATTATATTTAATGTCTATATTATTTAGATTATATATTTAAATTTAATTCTTATTAGATACAACATTATATTATATATTATATTTTAAGTACATATATGTGTCATTAATTCATTATTATAATTCATAAAAAAAAAAGTGTAAGAATTGTGGGCGGGCCTGAACAGCACATATTCAATTGGACTGGGCTTAGATATTAAGTCAAGCCCGATCAATCAAGCTGGGCCAAGCTTGGTTTTAATAAAAAATAATTGAGCCCAAATTAGCCCGGCCCGAACCCGACTTTTGAACAGGTCTATTTGTAAAATATTTTAATTCAATTCTGGAATACTTTTAGATGTCTATTTAATCTATGATTCATTTCTATAATCTAATGCTAGATGACTAAATAAGTATGCAAGACGGGAAGTTCATCTTGAAAGTAGCTAGACACCTTAATAAATATACGAGTGGAAAGGTTCGATGTCGAGGCCATTGAATGCCCAAATGAAGAAGTGAATTGAGGACTTTGATATTATAGGTTAAGTCATATCTGAGGGCTTATGAAGGTTCAATGTATAATTGCCACATCATGGTGTGGTATTTGTAGTTTTCAATGGCTTCAGATCTTCAACATAGTTTCAAATATTCGACCTAGCTTCAAATCTTCAAACTTTTTAAACATCTTCATATCTTAGATCTTCCAAGCAGCTCTAAATCTTTAGATTTTCCAAACAACTTTAGATTTTCCAAGCAACTTTAGATCTTCATATCTAGACAATTTAAAGGCTATTATTCTTTATACATCTTTGAATAATATGTCTTTTTGAGAAAGGTTTGTCTTAGAAAATATCATACCTTGCTAAGAGGTCTTTATGAATATGCCTCTCATAAAGGACTTTAGATAATACATCTCATTGATAGATGAAGAATAATAATCTACCTCATATAGAGGACTTAGATAATTTGTCTTGCTGATAGAGGACTCCAATGATATGTCTCATTGATTAAGGACTTTAGAAATCTGCCTCTAGAGATCTTCATATAGTTTGTCCCGTCGAAAGAGGTTTTCTTTTTGTATAATCTATCTCATCAAGAGAGGTCTTTATATATCTACCTCACAAGGAGATTTTCGTATAATGTGCCTCATCCATGGAAGACTTTAGAAATTTGTCTCGCTGGCAAAGGTCTTCAAACACTTTGTCTCGTCAGTTGAGGACTTTACAAATCTACCTTGCTTGGAGATCTTTAAATAACCTTCTTCATCAATTAAGGAATTTAGAGTTCACCTCATTGATAGAGATTTTCAGATAATTCGCTCATCAATTGAGGATTTTAGAAATTTGCCTCATTGGTAGAGGTTTTCAAATACTCTACCTTGACAATCAAAAGTCTTTATGCAATATGCCTCATCGATATAGGACTTAGAAATCTGCCTCATCTAGAGGTCTTTATATAGTCTGCCTTAAAGGTAGAGGATTTTTAGGAATTTACCTCATTGATAAAGGTCTTGAGAAAACCTATTTCATATAAAGGACCTAGATGATAATTGTCACACCCCGAACTCGAGGGCACGTGACCGGCACTAGGACACGGGACATGCACGTGGCTACCAGTGCCCGTAGTAAGCCTAACCCAAACCACAAGACAAAAAGCCCAAAACTGAAAGGGCTATGGGCCCAAATAAGGTAAGCAGAATCAAAAGAATCACAATATAACACAATTATCAAATTGGCCCAACATCATTTATCCCAGAAAGTAATAAATTACAGAAAGATTCTGCTTAACCCAAAAATTACAGCTCTTTAAAATACATAACTGAAATAATACACAAAACTCAATTACAAAGTGTAACATTGCGGAGTTCTAGAGTTACAATTACAAATGTACTTCTATTATATACATTTCTGAATACTCAACAATACAAACTACTGTCGAAGAGAGACTGGCAGTCTACTCAATTACAATTCCTTCACCAGCTCAATCCCTGACCTAAAAGCAACAAGATGAATAGGAATGAGCGTTCGACTCAGTGAATGATACCAGCTAATATATTAAACTGGTATCCCCCAAAAAGACTACAATTCACATGATATGCATTATATCATAGAGACAAACAAATCATCCAATCAAGTAAGGATAGGGCATGGTCCACAGTACCACACTGATACTCAGTACTCAATATGGGGAGCCGATACCCCTACTCTGGCTCTCTGAATCCAATAATCTGTCTCTTATAACCAAGGGGCCTGGCCGTCACTGGTCTGTACCACGCAGCCCTGACCCTACTGACAGCAGCCCTGGCGATGAGCAAGCCCGGCCGGCATCCATCAGTCATAGCTCATCTTCTGAATCTCATTATAATCCAATCATAACCATAACAAATCCATAATCCTAGGTGGTATTGTATCCTCCCGACCTCCATCCATCAATCACAACCATAGTATGGCACAGAATACACAATATCAATTCATCATTCACAGTCACATGTTATATGCTTATATATGCAGTAGTAGTGCATAATATACATATATATACACACAGCAATGCATATGAGGTGGAAACAGGATAATACATCAGTGAGTATCACTCACCTAACTGTCGACGCTTCCGACCGACTTCCCTTAGAAGAGTAGCCTTGGAACCAGGAAAACGCTAGACACCGACACCTCGCAACAGAGAACATCATGATAAGAATTACACTCAACCCCAGAACATACTCGATAACCTAACAAATACTCTAAGAACTACTAAACATAGATTAACTCATATAATGACTGAAAAACAAGGGTTTCGGGTTAACTTTCACAAATTTTGAACATACGGACGTCGAGGATCATGCCAGAACGTCGAAACAAAACCACTGGACGTCCCCACGCGCCGCCGGCAGGCCACGCGCCGCCGCCGGTGGTGGCGGATCAGGGGAAACTCCACACCAGCAGGTTCACCTCAACCCCAGGAGCACAAAAACGGTCACCACTCGCCGTCACTCGCCCTCCAGCCACCGGAAAATGCCTCCAAAGTCACGATTTTACATTTTTCGATCTCCTCCTCCGGTGGTCCTCAGGGGGCAAGGCTGGTACCAAAATGAAGCTCTCATCTCCAAGAGTAAAACGGCACCAAGATCGCCGGATTTCGCTATCGAAATCGGCCAAAAAATTGATTTGAAATTGCGGTGGCCGGCGGTACTTCTTTCCTCGCGTACGCCACCGTGCCGCCGTCGATCATCGTGCTGCCACCTCCCTCGAGGTCGCCGGACCTTCCTCTGTCCAGCAGTGGTGGTGGTGCTCACCACGGCCCGCCGGAACGCTACCAAAAATCACCCTCTCTCTCTCGGCCTCTCCCTTTCTCCTCCTCTCTCCTCTCTGCCTGCTGTCCCGTTTCCAGTTCTGTTTCCAAAACTCCCCGTTTTGGCTATTCCAACTAATCAGCTCACTTTCTTCTTCTTTTCCTTTTAATTTTCTTAACAACACCCTTATGTTATATATATATATATATATATATATATATATATATATATATATATATATATATATATATATATATATATATATATATATATATATATATATATATATATATATAAACCATATACTATATACATATATTTATATAAACATAATAGTACACGTTTATATATATATAAAATAATAATAACACTAATAATAATAATGATAATAACAATAGTCATAATAATAATAGTAATAATAATAATAATAATGGTAGTAACAATAATAATAATAATAATACTAATAATTAACAATAATTCATAATTTACATATTAATAATAATTTACAACATATACTCATGAATATATATATCAATAACATTATTAACGATAATTATAGTAATTATAACGGAAATCCAAATATCCGATAAAATACTATAATCAAACTTATAATATAATTAATACCCTTATTAATACTCAAATATCACAATATAATCTAAAATACAATTCTCCAAAAATCCACATTAACATTATCAAATAATATACATATATAATATTATACTAAATTTACCATTAATAATGCATATTCAAGAATATGAACATTTATAATTTAATAAAATATAGCTTAATTCTTACTTTAATAAGGAAATTAATAAAATAATACATTTCCGTACAAAAATAAAATTTTATAAAATAAATGAAAATTCGGGTTGTTTCAATAATAATAAGGTGCCTCACTTAGAGGTCTTTATGAAACATGTTTCATCAATAGAGGACTTTTAGAAATTTGCCTCTCTTAGAGGTCATTTAGTGCCTTGCCATCTTTCGCCTAGAGTTTACTAGGTGCCTCGTGGACTTTCGCCTAGAGCTCACTAGGCCTTTGGTGTCTTATTGATTTTTGCCTAAAGTTTATTAGGTTTTTAATGCCTTTTGGACTTTCGCCTAGACTTGCTAGGTCTTTGGTGCCTTGTGGACTTTCACTTAGACTTGCTAGGTCTTTCTCCTTCTTGCAGGAAGTTGCCTTGTTGTCTTTTAGCTAGCTTTACTATGTCTTTTTCCTTTTTATGGAGAGTTGCCTTGCGAACTTTTCCATAACTGAACTAGGTCTTTAGTGCCTTTTAGACTTTCGCTAGCCTTACTCAATTTTTTTTTTATTTTACACTATGATCTGGTATAAAATAAGCTAACTCCTAATTGGGCCTAGCAAGGACAAAGCCCATCTAGGAGACTACCACTTATGGGCCTAGTGATATGATTTCAATTGGTAAATCAACCAACTCGAAGCTTGGGACTTGTCTTCATCCTAGAAGTTTAGGATTCATCTGGCGAGGCGCTAGCTCGCGCTCAGGGACTTGTCTTTGTCCTTGCCTTAGAAGCTTGTCTTCATCCTCGGAGCTTATTAAGTTGACTTATATAAAGATCATTGAGTACATTGATGCATAAGCCGTCATATTAGATAGGATATGTTATGGTTAAGCAAAGCCCTGATAGGACACAAAATGGTGTCTTTCTACAATGGAAACTAAATGCATGTATGATGTCAAAAAAGCTAACACAAGAGAGATTACTTGCCCCATCAATTCAGATTACTTCATCATTATCCTCCTGTTTCACTCGCCTACATGAACAACCATAAAAGAGAAACTCATTCACTGATGCAAGGGGACATACTCCTACGAGAGAGGTTTTTATAACTCCACTCTCACACGACAAATCTCTAGAAAAGAACCAAGAAGAGACTTGTTCCTTCCTCCAGGTTCATTCATCCTTAATTCTATTGATTTAGGTATTGGAGGTTCTTTTGAGTTAATCTTGAGGCTCTCTGATCGTTCTTTCTTTGTATACAGACTTTAAATCACTACCTTCACACTACGAGTACTCCACGCCAAAGACCAGGTAACAATTTTTATCCCCATCAACTCCATGGGCTCATCAACAAGCAAAGATGAACGACAAAATTTATGGAAAATTTAAACAGGGCACTATAATAGATCAAGTGACCTTTTGTAGAAGTGGAGCAAATCGATGCAGGCAAAAGGGATTGACTCTATTTCCGGATTCACATTATGATAGTTTGATAGGAGCTGCCTGGCTCCAACAACTTAAGGCTTATTCAAGTAATTATATATATATATATATATATATATAAAGGCAGAATACAGTATAAGATGGAAAATGGTCACTGATTGACAATAAGCCATAGCACAACAAATTAGAGACCGATTAATAATTTTTTGATACTGTGAACAAGAACGTGCAGTGAAAAAGAGTTGTGGGCGTTATCATCCAAATGAAGACTTTCTAGTGTTCTTTAATTTCACTTGTTGTTATCAATGAAAATGTTGACATCAAAGGCCAAAATTATTTGTATGACAGTCTAGTTCTTCCAGTGCTACGTAAGATTTTTTTTTTTTTTTTTATCAGAATAGTTCAATGGTGTGTGTATATATATATATATATATATATATATATATATATTGCCAAATTATAGTTCAATGGTGTATTCATTTTTAAACAAATTGCAAGGTAAATAAACACTTTAAACTTTCTCAAAAATCAATTTCTAAAAATTTTTTGAGTAGCCATATATATATTAAATAATGAGTTTTAATTATTATTTTTAATCTAATAATTGAAATTATCTAAATATAATTTATTATGTTTAGTTTATTTCACCTTAAAAGTGACAATAGTAAATAGTGGCGAAACCACAAATATAATTCAGAGTATGCAATTACGCCCCTCAACTTTTTAAAATATGCATAACAGTATATTAAATTTTAATATTTTAATATTTTCCTTCAAAAAAGGGACAATTAAGTGATGTTACAAAAAATTAAAATTTATTGTGTGGTTTTATTTAAAAAAAGAATTATCACGTGAGACAATTTTCTTACATCATGATGCACTGTCGCTAAATTTATTTTATTTTTTATTAGTGATTTAATTAATATATAATTTAGGTCATTTTAATTGAATCATTATTATTATTATTTTATTATGTCTAAAAGGAAGTTTAGTCTTTAAAATTCTGCTCCCGACTGAAGATCTTGGTTCTGCCATTGCTCATAGGCATAGTTTAGTTGCATTGCATTTTTACTGGAAAATAAGTTTAGATTAATTTAAGTTTATTATTACTCAATGTTAGAAATAAAAATAAAAAATAAAAAAACCATATATGTGTATTACATGTGCATGTGTGTGCATCTCTTATTCACAAGAGTTCATTGAATGAGCTAACGGAAAGTGAACTGAAATTTTGACTTCTCATATCAGTAGTATAAAGTGTGTGTGTGAGGGATACAAAAGTTAGTATATCTCTTCAAAATTATCATAATTTTGAAGCATGTACATATATTTTTTCTATTTATGTGTGTGTATTTTTATGTATATATACATTTTAAAAAAAATCTTAAAAAAAATTTACTTTTAAAAAGACATATATATAGTAAGTATAGATGAAGAGTTTAATATATTTCAGTTATTAAAAGATATTTCGGTTATTAAAGATTAAGAATTTTATTAAAACATTTCTTATTAAATTCATGGGGAAAAGAGTTTTTCCAATATTGGGAAAGATAAATCACAAAGGAGTTGTTAATATTGATAGTTTAGGTAATTGTTAAAAAGCATATTATCTGTCATGAAATTATAAACTATTGAAAATAAAATCTCTTTTATATCTAAAGGAATAAATTATATTTTTCCTTTGTACTATGCTTTGAGATTTATCACATTATTTTATTATATATTTTGGTTTTAAACACATAATAATATTTTTAATTTTTTTTTATTCTGATTGTTTGAATAAAAAAAAATTATCCTCCTTTGCTATAGAGAAGTAGTTGGTGCGCCCACCATCTACTTCTAATAAGAAGTCTTGAATTGCAAGAGAAGTAAGCTTTCTATAACTACTCTCTATGGCCACAACAATGCCATAGTAATTGATTAATTATAATTTAATTATATAAAGCCATATTTTTAGTTACTGAAAATGTAATTGCAAAAATTGAATAAATATATACAAAATTTGTAATATTTAATCTTATGGACTCTTGAAAATAAATAAACAAATATCAAAAGTCGATAAATTATATTAATATTTTTAATCCTAAATTAATTAGTGTATCATACAGTCTATGAAAAATAATCTAATAATTACCATGTCGCAGTAAATTTGCTATACATAGTATTTTTTTTTCCTTTTTCTGTCATTTTTATTTTACAATAATTAATGCAATATTACATATTAATTTTCGTACATCATATTATATTTATTTTTTTAATATATATAATTGAAAATAAACTATTCACATTAAAAATAACATATTTCTTGTCCTATTAATTAATTACAACTTAATTAAACTAATTACAATTTGAAAGTTTAAGTATTATACCATTCAATTAAATTAGAATAAGACTTCAATTTTGACTCTTTCATACTCCAACTCAAAATATACATATATATATATATATATATATATATATATATATATATATATATATATATATATATATATATATATATATATATATATATATATATATATATATATATATATATATATATATATATATATATATATATATATATATATATATATATATATATATATATATATATATATATATATATATATATATTGTAAAAAAAAAATTTATTTCTAAAAATCATTTTTAAATTAAAATTTTAAATAGGGAAAATCCATGTCCACCAACTTCCATTTCTCAATTATCATATCACAAATAAAAATTGCAAAATTGACTTTGGTCTTCACATTACTATTCTAAATTTTGATATAGCAATGTGAGATAATAATATAATAATTACACATGATAAATATGATATATGACCTTGGAAATTTTTTTATAAGGGTCAAGCTAATAACATTGCAATTCTACATTGACCTATCAATTATCAAATGTCTAATTTCACTATCAGTCTAATTACATATAATTACCAAACTTTTAATTAATGTCATTTTCATTTATTGACTATAATTTACAATAATAATAATTTGGCAACATGGACACATCAACTACTTGATTATTACTCATGTTTAATAATATACATCATACCTTTTCCATTTGTTTATTTTAAAGGATTAGGAAAAACTTATAATACATTTAGTAAGTCATAATGAGATATAATATAATATAATTAAATGAATTTATAATAAAAATTTACATTAGAAATTCATTTAATTATATTATATTATATCTTATTACAGTCTAGCAAATGCACTCTTAATTTTATATCATATTAATTTTGAATGTCTAGCGATTGAACTAGTAATTTAATGATTATGTATTTACTTTGATGATATTGAAAATTTTTATAGAAGAGGAATTTTAGAGTTTTAAAATCGTAATTTCTTGTAATACAATATTAAAACTCAATTATTCTTTATTAATTTAATATTTTTTTATTTTTTAAAGACTCAATAAATTGAAATAATATTACTGGTTATATAATAAGGGATAATCTATTTTTTAATAAATTGGTGATAATTTTTTTGTGGTAAGATATTAAAATTTTGACACCCTAGAAAACTTGGCTCATGAAAACTTTCAAGCGATTAACAGCATAAATATCAATAATCAAAATTTAAAAAAATAAAAAATAAATAAAACAAAGGGCCAATTTAGCCCATTGCAAAAAGAAATGGGTTGGGCCCAGGTTTGTGTTCTGTTCAGTCCATATTCCAATACAGTTGGCCCCATTTAGGGTCCATCATTTTCTGCGTCAGTCTCGCTCCACCTTAATGCCATTGAGGTCACATTGATTGGTGTCGCAAATCTTCTCATAGTTGGTTCAATAGGTGTGGTTAACGTCATGGCAGTTGCCAGTTGGTGTATAACTGTTACTTCTGGTTCGAGGTTAACGATTAGAAATTTTAATTTTTAACGAACTTTTTATAACTAGTTAACATGCTTTTATTTATTATCTATAATACATATAAACTAGACAATCATTTGCACGATGCTGCAGATAATTTTTTTTAAATGTAAGATATTGCATAATATTTTTTAAACTCACTTGTTAAATTGTTTACATTATTATAAAATTATCAAAATCGTATAAACATATATTTAAAATTCATACAAACATATATTTAAAAAGAAAACATTAATATATAGATCGCAAAAGACATTATTTAACTGAACCTTCTCAAGCAAAGAGCATAGATGCACTAAAAATTCAGCATTACGGAGATGTGGATGATGAGATTGGCAGACCTATCATATCAGCAGTCATATGACTAAAGATGAAGAAATTTATTTCTCCAGTGTCATCAACAGTGGTATTTAACTTACACTTGCAAATATTAATTGTATGTTATTAATATTTAAATTATTCAATATCATTGATTATAAATTATAAATTATCTAATAAAAATTACCATGAAATTAGAGATTCATTGATTATTCCGCGACTACTGCATAAAACTTCGTCACAATAATTTTTAACCCCAATCTTGCATCTTGGAACCATAAACTTTTTAACACATCAATATTTTTTATTGTTGCTATGCACTTGAATTTGACACCCTGCATTAAATACGAATTTCAAAATTTATATTCATATAAATTTAGACAAAATAATTTATTTACCCAACCTTATCAGTATGGATATCTAATGATCATAGTTGAGCAACAGTTCTCCAGTCAACATATTTTTTTGTTTATATATCATGAAGTTATAGATTTTGAACCTTAAGCCTTGTAATTCTCTCAATTGATTGAGTGAGCCTACAAGAATATATAGACACACACTAAGGACAATGATAAATAGCTTACACACATAAAATATATAGATATTATTTGAACTAAGTGACTTGTAGAGTCTGATTTAACAATAAAATTAATATTCAGATAATATATATTCTCTTTGTACCAAATTGATAGTTGACTTACTTTTATATAAGAATTAAAAAAAAATTAATTAATATCATATAAATTTTTTAAAATATCCTTACTCTTTAATAATAACACATTAATTTTATACACCTAGGGGCCATTTAGTTCAAACTCTAAAATTAAAATCGAAATCAGAAACAAAATGTAGCAGAATCAGAAATAGAATGATTATTTTTCTTAAATGTTTGGTTCAATAAGAAAAATAGGGAATTATAATTGATTTCTTATAAAACTATTTTTTTTAATATATGAATCATAATGAGTGCGGAATTTTTAATAAAATTTATTATTAATATAAATGTATATTGTTAATAGTATTTTTACAAATACTATAGTGATCATATTTAAAATTTTAATTATTTTAAATAGTGAAAAACATTTTAAATCAATTATTTAACGTAATTTAAGAATATATGTTAATTTTAGTTCTATATTTTGTTAAATATTTATTTGAGATCATAAAATTAATTTTTATTTTTTATCATTATTTTTGATTTTTTTTAATTTTTATCAATTTTAAATTTTTTTTATTTTTATTAAATTTATTTAGTTAATATTTAATTTTATATTTTATTAATGTTTTATTATTTCATATTTTATATTTAATATTAATATTTTAAAAAACACAAATAATTGTTGGTTTGACAAAAACAAAATATTTGACTAGATTTTCATGAGAATGAGAATTTGATTCGTTGAGGAAGGAAGAGGAATAAGTGATTCCCCTAATGAGAGAATTATATTCCAATTCTTGGGCATTTTTTCGTGAAATAAATGCTAAAAATCGGAATTACTCATTTCAATTTCAATTCTTGGTCTTATTTTCAGCGAAACAAACGACCAATATGTATGTATTAATTATATAATTAATAATCAATATAACTAACAAAGGGTAATATAATATTATTATTTTTTTTTTTACAAAACCAACATTTAAAATGAAAAAGTAGACTGAATTTTATGAGAGATGAAAAATGAAAAATAAATCACTTCATTTGTTTCAAAATATTTGTCGTCTAAGATTCTAACATGCAAATTAAAAAGTTATTAAATTATCACAATTTAAAAGTAAAAAAAGAAAACTAAAATATTTTTTTTTTGGTGTATAGAAATAAAAGATACTAAAGCAAATATTTATTGAAAAAATAATGGAAGGTAAATTTAAAAAAATAATAAACATTTTATTAAGATGCTAAAAAGTAAATGCGGACCTAGTAGGGGTTTGACTTGGGCTAGGTCAGTCCCAATTTTATTTTTGTATAGGCCCCCCAATTTTTTTTTTTTTTTTTTTAATGATCTTTATATATATATATATATATATATATATATATATATATATATATATATATATATATATATATATATATATATATATATATATAGGCTGAAGCTCAATTCATAGCTTTGAATTTCAAATAGTCCATTGACTCTATTTAATTTTTAAATAGAATAAATGGACCATAGCACTCAATTTGTGTATGTTTTATTTTTTCTAACTATTTTTCCTTTATTATTATTATTGTTATTGTTGTTGTTATTTGTCAAATCCGAACTCGAGAGCACGTGACCAACACTAAGACACGGAAAATGTACGCGGCTATTAGTACCCGTAATAAGCATGACTTCACACAACACGACAAACTAACACATAATAGGGCTATGGGCTCACATGTTAAGCAAATCCAAACTAACATCAATTAAAAATCAAAGCTATACTGGGCTAATAGCTCAATTATCTCATAAACATCATTTATCATACAATTGAATTATGTTTAACAAACACTGTCTCAACTCGAAATATACATAGTAATTGATAATTACATAAAAGACAAACAGTAAATGTAACATTGCGGAGTTCTAGAACTATAATACAATTATGCATACTATTTAGATAACTGAGTACTTATATAAAAAACACTGCCGAAGGGCACTTGACAGTTCTACTCAACCACAATCTCTTCACAAGCTCATTTCTCAACCTGAAAAATATAATTAAACAGGAATGAACGTTCGACTCAATGAATGATACTACCTAATATATTAAACTGATGTCCTACATTCAGAACTATAATGCTCGTGCTATGAACCATGTCACAGAGATAGACCAATCACATAATCAAATAAGGATGAGATACGGTCCACAGTACCACACTAATACTCAATATAGGGAGCCGATCCCCCTATCCTGGCGCTCTAAATCTAATAATCTGTCTCTTATATCCAATAGGCCCTGCCAGTTCTGGTCTGTACTATGCAGTCCTGACCCGACTGATAGCAACCCTGGCGATGAGCAGGCCCGGGCAGCATCCACCAGTCATAGCTCATCTTCTCAATCTCATCATAATCATAATCATAATCATAATAGTAACCATACCCATATCCATATCAAAATCCTAGGTGATACTGTATCCTCCCAATCTCCATCTATCGACCACAATCATTATGTAGCATATAATATCGATTCATCAATCACAATCAAATGTCACATGCATCTATGCAATAATAGTGCATAATATACACATATATATATACATACAATAAATACAGATGCACATGAAAATAAAATAACATATTAGGGAGTATTATTCACCTAGTTGACGATACGTCTGATACCAAGAGCAGACGTATATTTTAGAATAAAGAAAAATCTCTAATACCAAGAGCAGTACTAGTCATGGGCTTGGAGACAAGAACATTCCAATTTACCAACCGAATATAATTAGTCACTAAATAGTCACTGATTGTCGACTGAACCTATTAAAAAAAATAACATCATTTTCTAATCGAACAACGACCCATTTTCGACTGATTGTATTGGTCGAAGAAAATGGTGGGAACTAATGGACCGATCAAATAGGCACCATTTACCGGCTGACTGGTAATGAAAATTCACGTGCGAAATTTATGTGGAAATTAAAAACTACCAACCGATTAACCGACCGCCTGCCACATAGCACTATTAGATCGATCGGTAAATCGGTAGGTAAATATTAAAAATAAAATTAAAAATTCACGAGCAAAATTTATGAGGAAATTAAAAATTACCTATATATATATATATATATTGGCACTATTAGATCAGTTAGTAAATCGGTATGTTAATACTAAAAATAAAATTGAAAGATCACATAATTTAGTTACTGATTTACCAACCGACCTGCCCCATGGCATTATTAGTTTGGTCAATAAATTGGTAGATAAATACCAAAAATAAAAGTAAAAATTCACACGTGAAATTTGTATGAGAATTAAAAAACTACTAACCAATTTACCGACCGCTTGCCACATGGCAGTATTTGATCGGTCGGTAAGTCAATAGGTAAATACCAAAAATAAAATTAAAAAGTCGCATAATTTAGCAACCTATTTACTGACCACCCTGCCACATGGAATTATTTGATCAGTTGGTAAATCGATAAGTAAATACCAAAAATAAAATCTAAAATTCAAGTGCGAAAATTTGAGCAAGAATTAAAAAAAAAAAATACCTACCAATTTATCGACTGTATATCACACGACATTGTTAGATTAGCCTGTAAATCGATCAGAAAATACCAAAAATTGAATTGAAAAGTCACATAATCGATAGGTAAATTAGTCGGTATCCACTTTATTAGTAACTTGAAAATTTTATTTTTCTTCCTCTACTCTTCTCTTTTCTTTCTCCTTTCATTTTCTTTTCTTTCTCTCCTCCCTAGTCACCTTTGCTCAATTATAGCAACTGCTCCACCACCTTTCGGCTACTCCACCTACACCATTTGCTTCTCTGTTCTTCAGTAAGTAAGCTTCAGCCTTCCTTTTTTTTTATTTTTTTATTTTTGTATTAAATTTTGGTTTGGGTTGAACGTGGGTTTTTGGTATTGTTGAGATTAAATATTGGTTGAATGCTAGTATATTTTGGTTTGTATGATTTTAATTTTTTTCGTTGAGTTTGTTTTCTTAAATTTTTGGGTGAGTTTATTATAATTTGGAGTTGATATATATATATATATATATATATATATATATATATGTGTGTGTGTGTGTGTGTGTGTGTGTGTGAGCGCGCACGCGTATATTATTGAATTTAATTTGTAATATATATGTAATTTTTTTTCGATTTGTTGATTTATTTTAGATTATTTAGATTTTTTTTCTTCACTGTCAGTAATGTGATTATGCGCTTCGAGTGGTAATTTTAATGAATGAAATTTCTTTATTATAATTATATATATATTTAGGATTATATGTAGCAAATAAAAATTTCAAATTTGTTGTATTGATATGTATTAAATTTTGAGATTTGATGTATGTATGATTTGATATAAATGTGTATTTGGGATGCATTTTTGTTAAATATACACGATTTTAATTTTAATTTTTTATTATACAATATTTATATTTTATTTATAATTTATTTCATTTAATATTTATATATTTGTCAAATTAATTTAAAAATAATAATTTCAAATATTACCAACCGATTTAGGTACCACTTTTATTTATCAATTAATTTTTAAATTCATTACTAACCATCTTTATTTATTAATTAATTTTTTAAATTACTGATTTTATACTAGTTATTATTTTTTTATTATTTTTAAATAAGTTGTTGGCCGAGTTACCAATATTTTTCCGACCGAATTACCAACCGTTTTAAAATTTAATATATTTTTTTAAAATATATTTACTGATAGATCTCAATTTATAGCGATGAGTTTTTGGTCTATAAATTTATCGACCACTTGAAATTTTAGTCGGTGATATTTTACTAACAAGTAATTTTTGACTAATTTAAGCTGTCAGAATTCAGTCAGTAATATGCTTTACCGACTATATATATATATATATAGGCTCCATTAAAATTTAAATTACCCCACCCTCCCTTAATTATTTAATAAAATATAAAATATATAATTTTTATATACTCATTAGAAAAATATTAAATATTAAATTAGAGTTTTTTAATATATTTATGCATTATATATGTATAATTAATATATTAATAATTAATGAAAATTAAATATATCATGGTATTAATTTATGTGAATATAAATTTGGTTTTAATTTTTTATTGCACTTTTCGCTAAATTTTTTATTTTTGTCTCCATTTAATAGTATAAATATGTTAAAATAAAAAAGGAATAAATTTGATAGTGAAAGAATATAATGGGTTGGGATTAACAAAAGCGAGCATGTGATTGAACAAACCGGTCAAAATGTTTTTACCGCCAAATGATAATTCCAACATGATATTATAATTTTTGAGACTAGGAAATGACAAGAAGAAGACTTTTAACATCTCTTTGTTAATTGGGAAAAAACAGCTATAATTATGTCACCTTTAATTTTATATTTTCAAGATAAAAGTGATGATGAATGAGGCTTGATTTTGATAAAATAATTTGTTAGTATTTTTCTCATTTTTTTTGCCAATCATTTTTTTTTAATTTAGTTTATGATTTTTAATATATATAAAGATTTATTATTTAGTTTGAGTCTTTTATATTTTACTATACATGTCTTATATTTTATATAAAATAAATAAATATATAATTTTTCAATGAATTTATAATCTAAGTGGTTAAATGCTTGTGTTATTATGCAAAATATTGTAAATCTAACTTTTATTTTAAGGTTGAGATGGTCAAATTTTGTGTGCAAGTAATTGCACCAACTTGGGGTAAAGACTTTGCCTAGATAGCCCAAACATTTGATTTTTATTTTTTCTTAATGTTTTTATATACTTATTTATTTTTCTATAAAATAAAATTAATTAAATTTTATATATATATATATATATATATATATATATATATATATATATATATATATATATATATATATAATTCTTTGCTATATTTTACAAAAATTAAATTTACATGAAATTATTTTATCAATTATTTCCACATTTTATACTTTGTAACTTTTAATTAAAATTTATATAGATCAATATGTACTATATTTTTTAAACTAGTTTATATATAATAAATTTGACTCATATATAATTTTTATATATAATAAAGTGCAAACACTACTCTTCATTTTTTTAGAGAAAAAGATGAATCTTTTATTTATATTGATAAAAGTATATTTTAATTTTTAAAATTAAAAATATAAAATCATACATAAAAAAATCAAAAATCAAAATTGACTTGAATTTCTTTTAATAATCTCCAATTATATTTGTAGAAAAAAAAATCAAAACTCAAAATTGACTTGAATTTCTTTTAATAAACTCTAATTATATTTGTAGAACATATCGTCTAATAATATTCAACCATACAGATAGAGTATTAGATTTAGCAGATTGACGGGAAACACGCTCCGCTCCATTTGTCGGTTATTTATAACCATAAATCGACTTTAATATTTTTTAATAAGCCCGATTACCTGCAAATCAATAAAAAATTTAAATCAAAAATTTCCATAAAAGAATATACAAAAACTTCCATAAATAAAGACACAAGAACATCTATAAAAGAAAACTCATAAAATCTCAGAAACAGAAAACGAAAATAACGAAACGAAATCAAATATATGTCTATAAAAACACATATTAAAATATCTATATAAAAATAACGAAACGAAATCAAATATATGTCTATAAAAACACATGTTAAAATATCTATATAAATCTGCCATTTATTTAAATTTATTTGACAAAAAAAAAAAGGCCTCAGTCCATTTTTAATATTAATATCTACACTTTTGGGTTATGCCCATGTCCTTTGTGAATTGCCAACCCATGAAGAGAGCGACAATTGAACAAATTCTAAATGTATAGACAGAAATTTGTATTGGCCAATTGGGCATTGATGTGGATGGAAGAAGGAAAGAAATTTTTTTTTTTTAATTCAATTAAAAGCATATAATTTAAATTAGAACAATGACTAATACACGTTTTAAAAAATTTTGATTTTTTTTTTTAATATACTTGGACTTTATCTACTTATTTATTTATCTTTCATGGTCAAACATGAATATGAGTCTATCTAATTCACATGAAATATATCAATGGGTTAATAATTATGAATTTTAACATTTATTTTAATTTAATTAATAAATAAATAATAAGATGCATATATTTTCTACTGATATTATTAGATATAATAATATTTTGAAATTTAGTAATTTTTTAGGGTCAGTAATCAAAAAGTAATTTTTAAATATAAAGATTGAATGTAAAATGCATTCTTAAACTTAATAGGATAAAAAATAGTTAATTTCCATTAAATTATTATAACACTCCCTATGGAATATATATATATATATATGAAAAAAAAAAAAAAAAAAAAAAAAAAAGATCAACAAGTTCACTATATATATGCCTATATGCAGACAGCAAAAGATGAGCTGAGATATTGGACGGCTTGGATTTTCCAGAGCCACAAACACCTAAATTAATGATCATTGATCATTCTTCCTTTTATTTTCCTTCCCTTTAGTTTACAAGGAGAACCTTAATTTTTTTTTTTTTTTCATTTTAAATTCCTGCAGGACTGTAGAAACTTTTTGTCTCTGTGACTCTGCCTCTGTTTCTCTCTCTCCCTACACTCTCTGGCTTAGTTGAGGTGCTTATCTTCTGACTTCTATATGTTCTTTATTCATTTCCGTAGCTCAAGAAACTATTTTGATTGATTTTCGTTTTCTTTTTTTTTTTCTTTTTTCTTTTTGTTGAGGCTCAAAGAGTTAGCTTTTTATGCCCACTTTTTGATTGTTGTGAAACTATTCTGTGCTATGATCATATTTGTGCATTGATATGGGAAATTTGCTGTATTTATGACTAATTCAATCTTTCTTAACATTTGTCTTTCGTGCATGCGTATATTCATCTCTTAAAGATCTCTTCTTTTTTTTTTTTTAATTTTTTTAATACTTTTGCTGCTTTTAGGTTTAAAATTCTGGACTTTGATATTTAGTAACAGCTGATATTTGTTGAGAAGCTTTTTCTCTGGAAGAGAACTCTGAAATAGCGAAAGCCATGGCATAACTTAAAGTTGGCACCTTCGGCATTTTGGTTGTTGCTGCATACTTATTGGGAGGTTTGAAGTTTCTAATGTTTGGAGGTGTTCAGTAATGTCAGTTTAGGGTTTTGTTAGTAAAAGTTGGATTCTTTTTAGGATTTTGGTACTGGGTATTTTATTGTGGATAGGTTTTGCAATATCGATGGTCATGGATCAACCCTTAACAGGATTATATGGGTCTGTCAGTGGCTTGAAACTCAACGATGAGACCCTTTCTGTTTTATCAGATCAGAATCTGGTTGATGGGGTAAAATTAGAAAACACTTTTGTCCGCCATAACTATGCTAATATATCTCATTTGCCTCCTGACCTATTAGCTAGTAATTCAGTCCTGTCTTCAAATACAAGCCAAGACGGGGATTCACTTGAGGAATTTGATTTTAGTGATGTGGTTCTGAAGTACATTAATGAGATGCTTATGGAAGAAGATATAGAAGAGAAAACTTGTATGTTTCAAGAGTCTTCAGCAGCACTCCAAGCTGCCGAGAAAACTTTGTACGAGCTTATTGGGGAGAAGTATCCTCCACCAAATTATGACTCAGCGCCTCATTTAGATCAAAAGCACAAAAGTCCAGTTGAAAATCATGACTTGAACAGTGTTAATTTTACAAGCAGTTCAAACAGCACTGGCGGTAGTAACTTAGTTGATCCTGGGTGCAACTGTGATTTGAGCGAGTATAGGTCCTTAGGATATGCTTCTTCTCAATCAGGTTCCCAGTCATCTTATAGCTCTGGGAACAGCACAGGTATTGTTGCTGATGGGTTTGTGGATTCTCCAGCGAATACAATTTCTGAGATATTTAGTGACAGTGAGTCTATTATGCAGTTTAAGAAAGGGTTCGAAGAAGCAAGTAAATTTCTTCCAAATGGTAGTCTGTTTATTGATTTGGAGACTAATGGTTTGTTTCTTAAAGACCTGCATGATGAGTCTAAGGATGCTGCAATTAAGATTGAGGAGAAGCAGGAGAGTGAGTATTCTCCGGATGAATCAAGGGGAAAGAAGAATCCTCACCCAGAGTATTTGAATTTACAGGGAGGAAGGAGTAACAAGCAATCTTTAGTTTATGCTGAATCAACTGTGAGTTCAGCGGATTTTGACACAATATTGCTCAACTGTGGACAAAGTGAATCTGCTCTTCGTGAAGCTTTGCAGAATGGGAAAGGCAAAAATATGCAACAGCATGGACAAAACAAAGGGTCTGGTGGTGGGAAAGGTCGAGGTAAGAAACAGGGAGGTAAGAGGAATGTGGTGGATTTGAGAACTCTTTTGACCCTTTGTGCTCAAGCTGTTGCAACAGATGATCGGAGGAGTGCCAATGATCTGCTAAAGCAAATCAGACAGAATGCTTCTCCTGTAGGTGATGGGATGCAGAGAGTAGCCCACATTTTTGCTGATGGCCTCGAGGCACGCATGGCAGGGTCAGGAACCCAGATTTATGAGGCATTTATCAGCAAGCCAGGGTCTGCTGCTGATGTCTTGAAAGCTTACCATTTGTTTCTTGCTGCATGCCCGTTTAGGAAATTGTCCAATTTCTTCTCAAATAAAACAATTATGAATGTATCTCAAAATGCAAAAACACTTCATATTGTTGATTTTGGTATTCTTTATGGTTTCCAGTGGCCTTGTCTTATTCAGCGTCTCTCATCAAGGGCTGGGGGACCTCCCAAGCTTCGAATTACTGGGATTGATCTTCCACGTCCAGGTTTCCGACCAGCCGAAAGGGTTGAGGAGACAGGACGTCGCCTATCAAACTATGCAAAAACTTTCAATGTTCCATTCGAGTTCAATGCAATAGCACAGAAGTGGGACACGATTAAACTAGATGATCTCAAGATTGATAGAAATGAGGTTCTTGTTGTGAACTGTTTGTATCGGTTAAGAAACCTACTTGATGAGACTGTAGTGGTGGAGAGTCCAAGAAGTATTGTTCTGAATCTGATCAGGAAGATGAATCCAGATATTTTCATAACCGGGATAGTGAATGGAGCATACAGTGCTCCATTCTTTATCACACGATTCCGAGAAGCTCTCTTCCACTACTCTACCATTTTTGATATGCTGGACACTAACGTGCCTCGCGAAATTCCAGAGAGGATGCTGCTTGAGAGAGAGCTTTTTGGATGGGAGGCAATGAATGTCATTGCATGTGAAGGTGCTGAGAGGATTGAGAGGCCAGAGACATACAAGCAATGGCAGGTTCGGGCTACGAGGGCTGGATTTAGGCAGCTTCCTTTGAACCGAGAGATATTTGCAGCAGCAAAGGAGAAGGTGAATGCACTGTACCATAAGGATTTTGTGATTGATGAGGATAGCCAATGGTTACTTCAAGGGTGGAAGGGTCGGATAGTTTATGCGCTCTCTTCATGGAGGCCTGATCGTTAAATGTGCTTTCCATTCCCCATTGAATGGTGGGATCATATGTGTGGTCACTTTCCTGCCCATGTGCCATGATGGTTTCTGTCATGGATTTCTGATCAATGAATTTAAGGTAAAGGCACATTCCTGGTAAAATAAACAACTGATATTTTTGTTTCTTTTCCTCATCTTGTGATGGTATTCTAGGTAATGGGTATGTGAACTTGAAATTGATAATAGATTTACATATTTAATGATTAGGAAACTGGAAGTGGAGTTTTGGCTGCTGCTGATCATAGTGCTATTAAGAAGGCTATAATTCAGGCACAGGTTGTAGCAGCAATTGTCAATTTGTATGGAGAAAGATCCATCTTGTGTTATGTGGCGTCTGACTGGTCTAATATCTTGGGTGAGAATAGCCTATACTATATTAAATATATGAATGCAGGAAAAAGAAAAAGAAGAAGGGAAGGGGAGGAAAAAAGTAACCGGAACACTAGTGCAAGGTCATAACTTCAATAATTGCATATCAAAAATAGCAACTGTATTTAGGTTAATAAAACAGTGACTATATTTCTAGGATTTTAGAATGGTTTTGAGGATTCTCTACGCTAGAAAAACAAAATTTATTTGCACTATTGCCTTGGCTGTTCTTGTATTTGAAAATTTTGTACGAGTGGTCATATTTACTCTAGGGGTTCAAGCACTCCCTATGCATATTTTATATATATATATATATATATATATATATATATATATTTTCACTATCTGGGTTTAAGCAGTCCCTATATATATTTATTTTTGCTTCTATAAATTTTATCATATGCAGTTCTTATTTGTAATTATCAAGCCCTTCGTCTTTTTCTTTGTCATCTTGTAACATGTGGTAGAGAAAATTTTCCTGTCACTTTCTTATCAGCAAAGCAAGATGATTCCTCATACCTAATCCACATTCAGCTTAATTTATTGTAGAGCTTGTATAATGGGTCCCACAACTCAGAGTTCTAGAATTCTTAAACACATGTCATGTTCTAGCATTTTATTGTGGAAAATCAACTCTTGAATTGAAAAATGTTGTGAAATGGTTGTTTTTTACTAATTATTCTGAGTCTCAGTGTACCATCAATCAGTTGAAATACTTGTATTGCCATAAGTTAGCCTTTTGACATTCTTTGAAGTTCCTTTTTTTTTTTTTTTTTTTTCCTCCAGTGTGTTCCTTTTTTCATATTCATTCATAAAATGGATGCTATGGGGTTAAAGTGAATATATGTTGTGTTGTTTTCGTTAGTCAGATGAGCATGTGCACACACGCACGCATGCACGTATCAAAATGTCAGCTGATAAGTGAATTGCATCCTCTTTTGTTTCTTAATGTTATGAATAATGATAGATATGGTAGAAGTTTTACTTTGGAAAGGCTCATTACAAATTTTTAAATTGATGTTACGTAATGCATACACGATATAGGAATGCATGTGCTGACATGGAATTTGCATTAAAAAAAAAAAAATTCATTACTGTGGATCTTGATCTGGACTGTGTAACCTTATCTGATATGCTAGAAAATTATTCTTCTGACGAGATTATGAATACAAACAACCGATAGAGATGTGTTTAGATTTTCTTCTTATTTTTTTATTGTTGTTGTTGTTTTGTGATTCATTCGGTTCATGTCATTATAATGCTCAAGACAGCAACTTATATCTACTGCTAAAAATATGTGCTTGCTTGATGTCGCATTACTAACAGTCTTAATAATGTATAATATTACCATTAGAGGATACTGAGTTTTGGCTCGACGATACTACAGTTGTCTTAAGGGTACTCGCAAGCCTTACTAACTGAAAAAGAACCGTTGACTGGTATTAAAAAAAAAAAAAAATAAAATAAAATTCCTGTTAAGATCTGTGTTTCAATAGTTTACAGATTTCTCTGTGCCTTTGATTTCGCGGTCTGCTTGTGCCTTTGTGGGATCCTTGTGCCAATCTTGATACCTATTATTATTAGGAAAGTAACATGAATACTATGATTTTTTGTGCAATTAGAATATATTTAGTAAGTCATAATGAAATATAATATAATGTAATTAAATATATTTTTAATATAAATATTATACTAAAAACGTCTTTGATTACATTGTATTGCGATCTATTAAATACACTCTTAATTTTTAGATTCTTATTATTTCAAAATAAGCATTTCAATACCATCAGGTTAAAATCTTATGGAATTGACGGTGTTTGAAGAGTTGCACGCATATGGGGTTGAATCGGTTGACTCGAATAAGAGTCTAATTAATGGAAAAGTAGAAAATAAAATAAAATGAAATAAGTTAATATGTCTTTGTATCTCATTAAGCTTCTTACAATTATTTACTCCCACTTTTAAAACTTTACTGTGCTGTTAATCTTATCATTTTATAATTGAACTGTAGTTTCTTATTTGGAATATTATGAACTATTTTGATGATTTTTTTTTTAATTTTTTTCAAAGAAATATTTTGATGATCATGTGTATGTTTGTACAGGAATTATCGAGTACATCGACTCAATGAGAAAGGATGTCATGGATTACGAGATGCTAAAATGAAGCAATTTTAATATTATTAAATAAATATATAATACTTTCTCAAAAAAAAAAAAAAAAAAAGAACATATATAATAAGCTGGGACAACATCAAATCATCAAGGACTAAACGATGGTGTGGGAACTTAAGAATGTGAATAAAGTAAGAAAATGGTGATATCTATTATTAATAATGTTAATCAAAAGTTGTCTGCGTTGAAAAACAAATTTACTCTTTATTTATTAAAATATGATTTTTTGAGTAAAGGGTAAATACCTCTAACTTAAATGCATAAATTGAATGTGAAGAGTGATTGATGTAAATTGATATAAGAATATTTTGATCTTCGCATGTCAAGATATTAGATAAAAGTAAGAAAATGAAACACAATGTGTGAGAATTAGGTTAAGTTTTATTTTAAAGTGAGAATAAAAGTTAAAACTGATAAAGGGATGCGAAAATATTAGTTTATTGAATATATATATATATATATATATATATATATATATATATATATATATATATATATATATGTTGCATATTAATATGGAAAGATCATCCTACATGAACTGTGGTTTTGCCTGACCAAATCATAGACATTATCAGAAGGTTATTTCTTGCGAGTTCTTATATTATAGGTTTAGGTTCATTTTGCACCATGTACCTGAATTTAAAATGTACAGATTTATTAAACCAAAAACACGCTGTCTTTTTCTTTTAATTTTTTAATTAAAACATAAAATTTCAAAAATCAAAATTGTTCCTCCATTGTTCATTTTTTTTTCGTGCAACTGATTCTACTCAAACCTTAATCTCTTATGCTCCTGCTCTTGCTCATGTTCTTCTTCTTCTTCCCATCTTCTATTAGTGTTGGGTCTTGCAAATGTTCTACTATTCTTCTTTTGCCTAGATTTTTTGTTTTTAGTTCTTTTTTATATATGTCTCTCATTTGTTGAGTAGTCTAATATGAATTGTCTTTTAATTAATCACCTTGCTTTGAGTTCTACTTGAACGAGGTAACAAAATTAGCTATTAATTAATAAAAAATAAAACAGATAATTTAGTATTAATTTATAATAATAAATCTAGCAGTAAAATATAATAAATTTATATGTGATATATGATGAACTTAAATTATATATCTAATGAACCTGATAGTTATATATGATGAATTTGAATTTTAGATCTAATGAATATGATAATTTAAAGTTTAATATTAAATAATAAAAATATCAAGTAATCGAATTAAAAAAAAAATCAAAATCTTCACACAAATAATATAAAAACTCATAAAAAAAAAAGGATTATGAAACAAATATGAAAATATAGAAGACAAAAACAATTCAAAAAAAGAAGAAAAAAATAAAAGCAATTTCAAAGAGGAAAAAGAAGATCGGGCGTCAATATTTTAAAAAAGAAGAGATCGTGTATCCACTAGAAAAAGAATACGATTAAGCTCGCAAAAAAAGAGATCTTGTTGTGATCTTTTTTTTTTTTTAAAATGAAACGGTGCATTTGACCTGGGACCATGTGCTATATGGTTCTAGATCTATGATATAAATTGCCACTTGTCGCATATGTCTCCACTTACTGTCCATTGTCCAATGAGAACTTGAAAATTCAGAATTTTGTATCATACTCGAACAAAATCTCCTCCAATCTATCTTTAAACACAACACTGCAATTTATGAACCGTCTTTAAAAGAAGCTCAAATCTCTATATTACCTCCTATAAATAGATTGCTTTTCTCCATAAGACATCTAACTTATTCTAAGCTCTCTCTCTCTCTAATTTTTTCAAATCACCACTTTTCTTACTTAAGTATTAGAGTGGTCTTCTAAACATATTTTTTGGACTTTTAATCTATCTATTTTGCAGGGGGTAAAATGCACTGAAGGTCACTAAACTTTTGCTTGTTTTCTGTTTTGGTCATTAAATTTTAATTTCTTACAATTTAATCACTAAATTTTAATTTTTTTCACTGGCGGGTCACTAAAATAATTTTGATGAAATAACTCACCAAAAAGTTGACATGACATTTCAAGTAGGATGACACTTCATCAAAATTGATGACATAAATATGCCACATCATATTGAGAAGTTTTTAAAATTTAAAATTTAAAAAATCATATTTTTAAATTAAAAATTAAAATTAAAATATATTTATTTATGTGATGTGAGATGCTTATGTTATCAACTTTGATGACGCATCATCCTACTTAGAACACCACATCAATTTTTTAGTGAGTTGTTCATCGGAATTGTCTTAGTGATTTGCCGGTGAAAAAAAATTAAAATTTAGTGATTAAATTATAAGAAATTAAAGTTTAGTAATCAAAACAGAAAACAAGCAAAAGTTTAGTGATCTCTACTGCATTTTATCCATTTTGCAGGTTTTGGAGATCAATAAATCGCCTAATTGTGTGCTTAAGCCCGGAACCCATCTTTGAGCACATCAATATATATATATATATATATATATATATATATATATATATATATATATATATATATATATATATATATATATATATATATATATATATATGAAATATCCTGAATTTTCATTTATTTTATAAAATTCTATTTTTATACGGAAAAGTATTATTTTATTATTTTTCTTATTAAAGTAAGAATTGAAGCTATACTTTACTAACATTATAAATATTCATACTAATTGAAAATGTATTGTTAATGGTAATTTTATTTAAATATTATATATGTATATATAATTGAAGAAAGTAATATGTATATTATTATGAAAATGTTAATGTGGGTTTTTGGGAAAAATGGTATTTTGATATTTGAGTAATAATGAAGGTATTAATTAATATTATAAGTTTAATTATAGTATTTTTATCGGAAGTTTGGATTTTCGTTATAATTACTATTATTATGAATAAATTTTATTAATTGAACTATTATTATCGTTAATGGTATTATTATTATATATATATATATATATGAGTTTATGTTGTAAATTATTACTAATATGTAAATTATAAATTGTTCTTATTCTTATTATTATAATTAGTATGTATATATATATATATATATATATATATATATATATATATATATATATATATATATATATATATATATATATATATATTGGTGTTAATAAACTGAAAAGGAAAAAGAAGGGAAAAGAAAAGAAAAGAAAAAGAAAATGGAAGTGGTGAATGGCGTGTGGCTACATGGGGAAAGGAAAGAAGAAGCAGGAAAGAGAGAGAGAGAGAGAGAGAGAGGCAGAGACGTGGAGAGAGAGAGGAGGTGCGGGCTGTGGTGGTGATCCACCACCCGTCTAGCGGTGGGTTGCATCGCCACCACCAGTGGCTAGCCCACCGTCCGGCGGCTTCAAGGAAGGCAGCGGTGCTCCGATCGGGTGGCGGACGGCGGCGTACGCAGGGAGAGAAGTTTTGCCGGCACTGAGACTTCTATAGCAATTTTCGGTCGATTCCGGAGGCCAAATCAAGCATGCCCGGTCCTGTTCAACTCCTGAGGATGAGAGTTTCAATTTGGTACCTACCTTGCCCCCTGAGAATCACGGGAGGAGGAGATCAAAAAACACAACCCGAACCTTTGGAGGCGTTTTTTGGCGGTTGGAGGGCGAGTGACGGCGAGTGGTGACCATTTTCGTGATCCTGGCGTCGAGGTGAACTTGCTGGTGTGGAAATCACCCAGATCCGCCACCAGTAGCGACGGCGCATGGCGCAGTCTAGTAGCTTTATTTTGTCGTTCCGGCGCGATTCTCGACAACCATATTATTAAAATTCATGAAGTTTAACCCAATGTATTTCAGCTGTTAAATAAGTTATTTTATGTTTAGCAGTGCTTAGAGTAATTGTTAAGTTGTTGAGTCTGTCGTTGAGTTCAGTATGATTCTGTCGAGACCTCGATATGAATCTCAGTATTCTTTAAGTTGTGTTTAGTTAAGTGAATTATTCTTACCCTGATAATATCTTTTGGTTGTGAGGTGTTGGTGTTTTGGCGTCTTCCGATTTTCAAAGACTGCACTTCTGACGGAAGCCAGTTAGAAGCGTCGTCAGTTAGGTGAGTAGTACTCACTAATATATTATCCTATTTCCATATACATCTGCATTTTTGTGTGTATATATATATGTATATTATGCACTACTACTGCATATAAGCATGTAATATTTGATTGTGAATGATGACTCAATATTCTGTATTCTGTGTTGTATTGTGATTGTGGTTGACGGATGGAGGTTAGGAGGATGCAGTACCATCTAGAAACTTTTGATAGAGTATGGATATGGTTACAATTATGATTATGATTCTGTTAAGATGTTGAGAAGATGAGCTATGACTGGTGTATGTTGGTCGGGCCTACTCATCGCCAAGACCGCTATCAGTCGGGTCAGGGCTGCTTGGTACAGACCAATGATGGCCAGGCCTATTGGGTATAAGAGACAGATTATTAGATTCAGAGAGTCAGGATAGGGGGATTGGCTCCCCATATTGAGTATTAGTATGGTACTGTAGACCATATCCCATCCTTACTTGATTGTATGACTTGTCTGTCTTTATGACATAGTGGATAGTATGAGCATTAGAATATGTCTGTAGGACACCAGTATAATATGTTAGCTGGTATCATTCACTGAGTTGGACGCTCATTCTTGTTCCTTTTGTTGTTTTCAAATCAGGGAATGAGCCTGTGAAAGAGTTGTAATTGAGTAAACTGCCAATTTTTCTTCGGCAGTAATTTATAATATTGAGTATTAAGAATTATATGTAATATATGTATAATAGTAAATATAGCTCTAGAACTCCGCAATGTTATAATTTGTACTTGTATATTGTTTAATATTCAGTTATGTATTTTAAAGAGTTGTAATCTGTTGTTAAGCAGAATCCTTTTATAATTTACTACATTTATGAAATAAACGAGTTGTTGGCTCAAGAAAATTTTATCTTATATTATAATTCTTTTGAATCTGCTTAACTTATTTGGGCTCATAGTCCTTTTCAGTTTTGGGCTTTCTGTTGTGTGTTTTGATTAGGCTTACTACGGGCAATGGTAGCCATGTGCATTTTCCGTGTCTTAGTGCCAATCACGTGCCCTCGGGTTCAGGGTGTGACAATATATATATATATATATATATATATATATATATACACACACACGGGTTAGGGTTTTTTTTTTTTTTTTAAGCATGAGTCATGATTAATAACAACAAAAACTAACCAAATCAACAAAGCAGCTAAATAATATGCATATATGTAGTGATTCAATTAAAGAAATGCTCAATAAAAATTTTTCATTGGCATTTCATAAAATTTTTAAAAAGATAGAAATTGTTAAGATTTCAATTCTTCACTCTATCATAATGCAAATATTTAATTTTAATTTGGATATGTGAGATGCTATGACATTGGATGAGGAGAGTTCTTGACTTCTGGTCTAACTAATTACTGTCAATAATCTTTCTTTTATCAAGTTTAGAAGTTATTATTTAAATTCCTTAAGCTTTGTAGTTCTTTGATCAGTGCCTTAAGCTTTGTAGTTCTTTGATCAGTGCCTTAAGCTTTGTAGTTCTCAGTCTCAAGTCCAGTTAGATTTTCAAGTTTTAATTTTGTTAGATTACAGTGCTATTAGGTGGTCTATTTAGGGTGTGTTTGAGATTACTATTAGATATTAAAAAAGTATTTTTAGAATTTTTTTTATTTAATTGATTGATTTTTATTTTTTTTATAAATTGCTTTTTCAAACTTATTTTTAAAAAAAGTATCAATTTACTTACTTATATTTAAAAACAGTTTTAAAAAATAATTTTAAAAAAAATATAAAAATTTTTATTAAAATACACTTTTGAGAAATATAATCCCAAATGCGCTCTTAATGGTCGTACAAACCCATATGCTGTTTGGTTTCTATACCAACGTAGATTTGCCTAAAAATTTAGATTGTGCCAAGCCATTTACGCTATGTAATACTGATTTTTTTAATGGAATATATAATATCTGTAAGCTTTTTTCTTTAAAAAAAAAAAATAATTTGAAGTTGTTAGAAGCCGATTTACTATGCTTTAATTAAATACATTTGGATAGAATAATCAACAAGTCCATTGTCGTCTAGTCCGGTTTAGGATACCTGGCTTTCACCCAGGCGACCCGGGTTCAAATCCCGGCAATGGAAATTATTTTAAATTTTAATTTTTTTTTAATTTTCTTCGTTTTAATTCCTATATATATATATATATATATAAAATAAACCCTTCTCTCTGGGTCATCCACATAGGGTTTTAGAGAAAGATGAGCGCAGCAGGAGCACCAGATTTCTTCTACAGAGAAGCCCAACGCCTTGGTTATGTAGCTCGTTCTGCTTTTAAGGTCAAATTCTTTATATTTCTTTTGTTTTCTTGTTCTTTGATAATTCACCTTATGCAATCTCTTTGTTTCTTGTAAACTACAGCTTCTTCAAATACAAAAGCAATACAAGTTGATAACTCCAGGTTCCTCTGTTCTTGACCTTGGTTGTGCTCCTGGTGCTTGGCTTCAGGTCATAAAACCTTGTCTTCTTGTTTTTATTTTTGGTTTTTGTTAATGTCTGTTGCTTCTTCTTTTCTTTTTCTTTTTTTTTTTTTTTTTTACCATGGTATAATCTCATTTCAGGTTGCTTGCCAGAGCTTGGGACCGCAAAAGAATGGTGGGTCTGTAGTGGGTATTGATCTTAAGGTATGTTTGTCACTTGGTGATTCTTGATTTGTTCCTCAATTTTTCTAACATTAGTAGTGTAAGCATTTACTAAAATTAAGGGGTTTAAATGCAACTGGTTTTGTTAAGGCTTTTTTATTTTATAAGGTGGTGAATCTTGTTGCATTTGGTTGATTGATATGTGTAAAATTGTGGGATATGCAGAACAGAAAGTGAAGGTTCCTTCCCTACACTGTGATGCAAGGGTTAGAACTCTTTGTGCTGATGTTATGAACCTCCCAAAACACCAACTTAGAGCACTCTCTCCGCAGGTATTGAGATCACAGATGTATTTAATATTTAAGTTTTGCATATTATCTTCAAATTGATGATATGAAGGGGTGTTTTAAAGTGGCTATGGAAATTTAAGCTGTAGTATTCCCTTGTTCTATTCATCTTTTTACATATTTCTGTGAGGATACATATGGAGGTCAGAATCAGCATTTTAATCAACTTATACAATTGAATTGACATGCTCCAAGTTCATGAATGACTGATTGTATGAATGATATGGTTTGATTCCAAAGAATGTACGTAAAGGATACAATTTGAAGTATGAAAGTGTGCTTTGGCCCCTCATACAAATAGCCATATTTCACATGGAAATAAATGTTAAGAAAACTAATGAAGTTAAATTGCACTTAAACACTGTTTGCTAATTGTCTTTGACTATTCGCTGCAAAATCTAGTTTGTGTATGGATTGGGTTAAATGATATGTTCAACTCTTATGAAAGAATGCTATTATTACTTTCTTTTTCTTTGCTGTTGTTGCGCGATTTCTGCAAGTGCACAGGTCGTGAACAAGTAATATAGTAGTGAAATAAGTGTCGATCCTACGAGGAAGGGTGGGTTGACAAGTACCAAAAATATTGAATATTCTATTATTTAGAAAATCAATTATGAGAAGTCGTATTTTAAGATAAAGTAAAGTTCAAGTAAATAAATGATGATAAATATGAAAATAAGATTAAAAGTTTAGGATTTAGAATTTATAATTTGATCACATATGATTTCTTTATAATCTTTAAATGGATTATTTTTGCTGGAATTAATGATTAGATTTCCCTAAATTATATGATGTTTTCTCTCAAGATACAACATGTGTGTTTATATTAACCTTACGTCTACTCTCGTGATCATAAGCAATTAATACAAAACTCATTAAGTTTTATGGAAATCCTTTTAAAAATCACAAAGGAGTATTCTTATCTCTAAGCAATACATTCTCTAGGTCAATTATCCTAATGAAATAATATTGTGTTTCCACTCTCGCTACTTCACACAATATCTTAAATCATGCAATTAATGGCCAATTAATTACAAGCATTAAATTCTAAGATAAAAGATTAATTCCAACAATCAACCCAATCAATTAAATATAAATAATCATATGCAAATCAAAAGATTATATCTAAATCTTAGAAAAATAAATTTAGCTATTCATAATTAAAAGAGAAAAAACAATTAAATTAACAACAAAAATAATAAACATAATAATAATTTATAATTAAATTCAAGAATAGAGTTTAGAGAGAACTTGTTTTAGGATACAATTTTTGATGAACTAAGCTTCCAAAAACTCATCCTCTTGATCAAAATAAAAAATAAAACTAATCTACTCTAAGAAAACATATAAAAATCTCTCTATATATATTTTTTATGGATTTTTTTTTATGCTATTTCCCTTTGCCAAGCATGGTATTTATAGACATGTTTGGTGGAAGAATTCAAGTTCCATTAAAATTCTTATATCAAAAATTCAACATTGATGGTTAGGTTGGCCACCAACCATTGAATTCCTTCATCAATATTCAAAAATGGTTAGGTTGGCTACCAACTATTGAATTCTGGCCACCAACCATTGAATTTATTTCTCATGGATTGAAAACTTGAATCATTGCTTGTATCATTATTTTTATTGCATCATTTTGATCTGCAAAAATAAAATAAAAATACTTAAAATATGTTATAATTTATTTATAAATTGCAGAACTATTTATTTCTAAAAATAAGTAATAATATTATTGCATTCTTGAGAATTGAGCTAAAATTTAAGTTTAAACAATTAAAATAACTCTAAAAATATAAAGTTATCAGCTGTTGCTCCAAATTTCCAACTTTATATTTCAGATTGCTGCATTAGCTTCCCATTGTGAAAACATTGCGAAAATCTCTTTGCGTCTCATGTGGGGTTTGGCTTTCTGTATGCTGCAGGAGAAAGGGTTTTCTGTAATACTCTCAGATATGTGTCCCTCAGTTTCTGGAATCACAACTAAAGATGCTGCTTTGTCTGCGGAATTGGGGATGCAAGCGCTTGATTTGGCTGTTGGTGAGGCAGCATCAGCTCATCCTGATGGCAATACTAACGGGGATGGACTGTTGGATTCTGCTTTGGGTGCTGATGGTAATGGCGTATTGCAAGCAGGGGGCCACCTAGTAATTAAGCTTCTAGAGAGTGAGGATATCCAAGGTGGGAATGGGAATGGGAATGGGAATGTATTTTTATGTTTTAATGAAGTTGATAACTTGTGTACATACTTGTTCTATTGTGGTGCTAACAATTGCATTTATTACTTCCGTTTTCCTGCTTGCTTTGCAGAATTTAGCCGAATTTGCAAGCCAATTTTCAAGAAATCATCATGGTTGAGACCTAAGGCTACAAGATCCTCGTCGAGAGAGATTTACTTGATCTGCCAAGGTCTGAAATTGTAGACAAATTTAAGATTTGTGATTGTTTGACAATAGAGTTTGATAAGGTTGTAAGTTTTCCGTGGGACAAAGATGTTATGTTGTGAAGATGCTTATGAGGGTTTTCTTCCCATTCTTTTTCATAGTCTCTTTACTGCGTTATTTGTGTCAATCATTTTCCTGGTGTCAAGTTTCAAAGAGAAATTAAACAAAAAAGTTGTATTTATTTATCTAGAAGGTAACAAGATTCTGTTTTTCTTTGCTTTATTGTTTTTTGTTCTCAATATATCACAACTTAACAATCAACCATGGGGGTGAAGAAAAAACACTTTACAAATCCTGCCCTAAAATGCACAAGTCCACTTACAAAAATGGAACACAGGAAAAAATAATAATAATAATAATAAATACATAATCTCCACCCCTTTCTGAACTTAAAGTGGCAAAATCTATAATTTAGCATCTCCATTTACAGTATGCAACTTCAACTGATTTTTGCTAGGGGACCTTTTCACCGAATATGGGTTCGTCCCAATGACCAAAGACCTGTATCTTTGACTGGTGCCTGAAAACCGAGGAACACAGAAACAGAAAAGGAGTTTAATGGAAGCAGCTGGAGATACAGTAACCAGTAAAATGAACAATAACAGTAAAATGATGGGCCATTGTGCCGCCATACTTACTGGTGCTTTCATACATGGGAAGACATTCCAAAATCTTAGAGTTTCATCCCCTGCTCCAGTCACTATTGTCTGCGATGCACATATAAATTGTACGACTGGATTAGTTTGTCAATGTCTGTATTCTTCTTTAATTAAGAAATCTTGTTAACCATTGAACTGTATCAATAAAAAAAACTTATAAAAACCATATGGAGGAAAAATTGCAATACCTGACCGTCCGGAGACAGGGCAAGATAGAGTACTCGCAAACTATGGCCAGTTAGAGTTGCAACCTGTCACAATCCAAGAAAACACAGATTTGGTACTTGCATTCAACCATGTCACAATCCAGGATTTACCTTTAACAGGTTAAGTTGATATAGTAATTAATACCTTTGTCAAGGATGGATATTTCCATACCATAATTTGATTCTGTGAGTAACCATGAGTACTGACCAATTCATTCACATTCTTACTCCATGCTAAATTGCATACCTGAAGATGGTATTTCAATCAGATTTTTTTCAAGCTTTTTTAAAGAAAATTCATCTATTATGTTTTCTTCTTTGGTTTAATTTCAATCAAAAAGCTGAAACAAGAAGTAAGAAGAACAGCAGTAACCTGGCTTCCAGTGTCAACATGGTTTAATTGATGACCATTGGTGGTGTTCCAGAAACGAATGCATCTATCAGCAGTTCCACCTCCAGATGCAAGAAGACTACTCTGGTGGGGTGACCAAGCAATGGCCTTGACAGCAGCTGTGTGCTCGGTCAGTTTCAATATTGGTTGTTGAGAATGCTGGTTCCATACCAGGAGCTAAACATCAACAGGCAATTGAACTGTTAACTTTTTAAGCTTTTCGAATTTGAGCTTTGGGGATGCAATCAAGCTTAGTCAAGTAGATAGAACATACTACCGGGAGCTTTATTGAGTTCTATTTTTATGCTTAAATTCGACATTATAAGTACTCAAAAAACTCGAGTTCAACTCAATTCAGTTCAATTAGTACTAAAATTTTAGATAAATGAAGTAATGATTACCTGATTATCATTTCCTCCTGAAGCAAGTTCTCTGTCATCATGAGACCATTTTAAGCCACATACCTAATAAAATCGAGTAGAAGAAAAGATTACTTCCTTCTTTTCTCGACAGCATTTCTTTTTTGGTTCATTAGACGAGCTATAAAATGCAGAGGTTTTTCTCTAAGGCACTAACCTCAGATTTGTGACCAACAAGTTTGCTAACAAAGTCATTTGAAACTCGCAGATCATGTTGAAGAATGTTCCTGTCTCTGCTTCCTGATGATAATATGCGAGAATTCCACGCCAAGACTCCAGTTCTTGTTTGATGACCTCCCATGGTTCTTAACCTCTTGCATTGAGTTCCATCCCATATCTGTAATAAGCATCAAGATTTTACTTCTATCTCAAGTTCTCAACTGTATATGTTTATACAAATTGCATCAATTGTAAATGAACTATATACTACAAACTCATTTATGCCAAAAAAGGGGCTAGATCTACCTGAACTTGACCAAGATTTGTGCCAATGGATATGTATGAGCCCTCCCTTGTCCATTGCACAGAGCACACACCATCGTGAGGTCCTAAGTCACATAACTTTGTCACCTAAGAACAAGAAAATGAAGTAATTAAACACCTTGAATGCGCATTTACCCCCCCAAAGATACATACTTAAGACTTAGAGACCCAATTTGGATTCAAAACTTACTTTGCTATTTGATGCAGTCCATAGATATACACAAGTACCCAACCCAACAGCAAGTACATTCTGCGAAGACCAATCCACCAGATTCAAGTAGAAATCATCTTGAAGTGATGGAGCATCTAAAACCTGCAACAAGCAAATTTTAACATTCAAGAATTATACCCATTTCTGCTAATTATTAAATTCCACGGAAAAAGAGAAAGAGAAAGGAGCTCCTCCACTTATGTATACCTACCTTATGGGGTGTTTTGGGAACTTTTCGTGTTGGCTTAGGAGGCGTAGAAGCTTCACTAGAGACCCCACTGTCATGCCCCAAAATCGAAGGAGAATAAGGAGAACTAGGCCCTGAATGATCTGTTTTAAATCTCAACATATTCTTGCTTGGACTACTCAAAGCAGATCCTCCTCCTCCTCCTTGAACCCCTGCAGGAGATGAAAAAGAAGTAAAATCAGACCCAAAAAGCTCAGATTTTAACAATCTTGAATAGGCCTCATTGCCTCCTTCTTTAACAGGGGATCCTTTTTCTATAAGCCCAAAAGTATGCAGCCTTGAAGATGATCTACAGGGTATGAATCTATCACTGCAAGTAGAAGATTTTGATGGCGATGATAGACTTGATATTGCTCGAGGTGATGATACACTTGATATTACTCGAAAAGAACCACCAGGAATTGAATCTAATCTCAAAGAAGTCTCATTCATCCCAGATGGGAGATTTAGACCACTTTTTCTTCTTGGTGGTGGTGATTCCATTTCTTGAAACTTTTCTTCTATAATTTTAAGCTTTTGTGATAAATTAATTAATGGGTTTTCTTTGGTTTTGGTGGATATGAAGATTGAAAAGGCCTCTCTTCTTCTCTGTTGAAGGGGTGAGAGAGGGAGAGAGAGAGAGAGAGAGAGAGAGAGAGAGAGGGCTTTTCAATGGAGAGGTTTTGGTGGGGTTTTTTTTTTTTGAAGAAGAAGACTTGCAACGGTCAAATTTTGATATAAGCTGGAGCGGGGGGGCTTGATTTGGTAAAGAGAGAGAATTTGAGGATGTTTTTAACTCGTTTTTATATTTTCTGCTTTGGGCTATGATTCCAACGGTCAATTTTACATGAGCGAAGCTTTACTATTGCAGCTGTGTAGCTGAATGTTTTGGGTTTTGTTACCAAAATAGCCGTTGTTTCCAATATTATAATTTATTCTCTCCTCTTGTGGTCTAAATGGCAATTTCAATTTTTTTTTTTTTGGGTCAGAAATTCATTCTGGCAAAATTTTTTTTTAAAATTTCATTTTTATAGAATGCGTTACATCTACATTAATTATTTTAATTACTTCCTTTTTTAAGAAAATAAATTTTTTTAATATGCTAATTTATAAAAAGTATATGTATTATATCAAATTTCATAATCTTTTTAAGTAATTTTTTAATTTATTTTTGGTAAATGATAACTTTTTTTTTTCGATTTTAACTATTCATCTCTTTAATTTTCTTTAAAAAAAAAAATTAGTACACTTCACCGGTATTTGGTTAGAAATATTAAGGGTTCAATTTATAACAACCTCCAAAGTTTAAAATATATAATTATTCCCAAAAATAAACCTTTATTTTGCAATCTAGTCCCTAGTAAAATGTTTTTAAGCTTATAGGAAGAAAGAAGAGAGATCTACCCTTTGTTTTGATGAGAAGAAAAGGGAATAATGAAGCATATGCAAATTATACTAGCATCCTAGCACATCAAAATAAAGGCTCAGAGTTCAAACCCCAAGCTGGCAAATCAGTCTATGGGTGATAATTTGCATCAAACAGTAACTAAATATTTACATTGAGTTATCTAAGAATGGAATTTATAGTCTGTATCAGTGTTTCAAATGGCGAAAACAGCTAATTTAATCAGTGTTAGTTGAGTTGAGTCCAACTATTTGTTACAAATTGTGATCTGCCTACTGCTACCTCACATAAAAGAGAATCAGGCATGAAGTGTGCAATGATACAATTATAGTGTGTAACGAAATTGGTATCTACGAAGCCAATCTTCACCCTTCTCGTAATAATCCATCCTACTGAATGTCTGTTGTGGGAATTGCAATGCAGCTGCATAAGTAGAAGCCCCTCGCCATGCGTCAAGAACTGGATCCAATGCTCTGACCACCTTTATAGGTGATCCACATGGACGGATCATTCTGATTCCAGCCTCCAAACGCTCGGCCATTCCTGGGTAAAGACAGCTCCCACCAGTCATAAGGATTGAATTGGTCAGTCTCCCCTCCAAATCTTGGTCATTGAATGGCAATCTCCTTATTGAGATGCCAGCCATCTCATCTACCCCAGCCTGATCAATCCCAACCAGGTTGGGACGAAAAAGAATTTCTGGGCATCTAAACCTTTCAACCCCAAGCAAAATCTGGAAGTCCTCTTTTGTCAATGGACGAAACCGTGGTACATCAGGAGCAAGTTGTGATAGCCCTACATCTGGCCTAGGAACAAATGTAGGATCTATCTCCTGTAATAGTTAAGGTCAGTACCCATATCCAAGTTGAATGACCATGCAGCAAGTGAAATAGTAATCAAAATAATAGGGCAGCAGACAAATACACAGGAATGAAAAAACTAACCTGAAGCCTAGAAGAAATGCGGGTAAGTTCCATTTCATCCTCATCTGGCCCTTCATCTTCATCATCATTATCTTTACTCATGAGTTTGTAAAGCTGCCAATCTTCGTCTTTGGCACCAAAAGTATCCTCACCCTTCCCTCGATCAAAGGCTGCTGTTGTTAAGAGGCGCATTCTTTCCCTCTGGGCAGCGTTCAATCTCTCTCCACGACCAACGCCACCAGAAAAATTATTTCCATTTGAGTGGTTCCCATTTGTTTTTAGTCGTTTTCGCTGCTCAACTCTCTCAGAAAGTTCTTTATATTTAACATGCATCTGTTCTAAATAAAGTTCTGGGTTCTCTCTACATTGGAAAAACCAAAAAGAAATCAAAACAAAGTGAAACTAGCAAATTCATTGCTTTCACTGATGTTTTCCGATTGCAAAACACATATTAAAGTACTCAAGTCAAGAAGCAAGGAAAGCATTACACAGCAATAAGCAAACCAATACACTCAGTAAACAAATTGTGAATATGCTCAGTAAAAGCTCATTTATATTCATTTATGAAAACAATGAAGTAGTTTGAACATTTGGCAAAAAAATAAAAAAGAACTAGTTTGAACACTATTATTTATTATTTAAACAAATCAAACATGAAAATAGATGAGCTTGGCATGATTATGTTCATAAACAGGCCTGTCAATGGCTCATTGATATGTCTGTTTACCCATTTAAGGTTTCTAGAAGTTGATTAGAATTAATTTTAGGTTATTAGATTTTTAGGTCCATTTATTCACAAACAGGTTTGTCAAGCCAAGTTTGAGTTTGGCTCTTAAACCCTCAGTCAAAGCCAAGCCAAGTTTGAACTTGGTTTCAAAGGATGCTAAAGTGATGTTTGGCTGTGTGGTGAGGCCTAGGCGAACAAACTCCCTGCTACCAATGCACAGCCAAACTGGCTTTGAGCAAAGCTTGAACAGCCAAAATGCTTGGCTCAGATCAACTTATTTACACCTCTAAGAACAAACTTACACGTAAATCCTCTCCTTAATAACTGATATGCACCAAAAAAAAAAAAAAAAAAAAAAAGAAACATTTTTGAGTTTTGAACATACAAGCGTTTTTCTTCATCTAGTTGATTTTTTCTTTCTCGTTCTAATTCTTCTTCTTGGCGTTTCTGTTTAGCTCGTTGCCGGCCATCGGATGTGGTTTTAAGGAACAATTGTCTCCTCTTTTCCTTGAGCTGTCAAACATATAATGGAAAGGATAATAATGAGATAGGCTACAACAATTGCACTAGGAAATTGCATGATGAGAAAAGTGAATGCTACTGGCCATTCCTGAGTTAATCAACAGCAATTCATTACAAAAGCAATGTTGATTAAATGAAATTATAAAATATTTTACTACATTCTAAAAACAGAACAAACAGATATTTCACAATAGCAAGACATATGATCAGTGAATTTGTTCAGGGGATATATTTCACAATAGCAAGGCATATGATCAGTGAATCTGTTCAGGGGATACCTGCTCCGGGGTCAACTCATTGTCAGGAATATTGACAAGAGGATATTTTTCATTCGTAGAAGAATCACTTTTCTCTTCAGCATCAGCTTGTTCAGCCTTTGGCTCTCCTTTTGCTTTTCGTAAAGAATGTGTTACTTTCACAAGTGCAGCTTCTATTTCCTGCTTGGATATGTAGCCAGTATCTTTCAGGAAAGATGGAATTCTATCATCTTCCACTTGCTCAAGCTGCTGCAAAAGAAATTCCATACCACGCAACTGATTCTCTAGTTCATTTATCCTAGATGACCTCTTTGCCTCAGCCATTTCTCGCAACCGTTGACCTTGTCTTTCCTTTATGGCTGCCTTTCTGGCAATCTCTTCTTCTGATGGAGGTTCCTCCACTGGTGGTGGAACCCATGGGAGCTGCCAACACCTGGTTTTATCTTCGGCCTCCTTGGTCCCTTTCTGTCACGTAATTGCCGTGGTTAACATTCAAGGACTTTAAATGAGAATGAGCAGAAAAAAACTAAGCTCATTACCTGAAATAATTGAGCTTCTGAAGCATAATCTGGTGCAATATAACAGTGCTCCATCTTCAAGTCTTCAACCTTTTCCCATGTAAGTCTAGCCCTGTTTTGACAACATGAGTAAGAAACTAAAATGTGTTATAAACTATACCTCTTATGTTGAAGCAGAGCCAAGGTGGACATATATACTCACATGTGATGAGGATATTTAAGTGAAAGAAGTTGCTTCAGATAATCAGTGACATTGTATCCACCAATGTTAGTTCGGCAGCATCCTTTATAAACAGGTTCTCCGTCAATAAACTGGTAATCCAAAAACAAGTTGGTATCAACCTAACGTAGCAGGAAATACTGATCGTGGCTATGTTCACCCAATTCATTACTTCTAATAAACAATGAAAACAGATCTAGTAAAATGGAATAGATTTGGGACAGAAACAGATGCCAGAAAATTGATAGATTTGCGATTCAAACGAGCAGTGATATGGAACATAAATATGTTTTAACCAAAAATTCCAAGAAATGCTACAGGTTATAGTAATGGAAAACTGTACGCAGTCAACTCTGCAACAAAAAAACAACCCGGCCAATATAAGTGCAACACACAGCAAAGCAATACACTGCAAACAAAAATCAGAGAGAGAGAGAGAGAGAGAGAGAGAGAGATGTGCTCTCTCTTACATTTTGTAATTGACATCCCAAACTTTGAAACATTTATCCCTCCCCCATGTTTTAGATGTGAATTTTAATAGAAGACAGGAAAGAAAATTGAAAAAATAAGCATCAACTGAATGAGGTCAGTGCCTCCAGCACCTAAGCTCTTAGTTCCTTGACCCATGTGCTCACATAGACAGCACCTGGCTGAAGTCATCTTACTCACCTAGGATGCTTAGGGCCTACCTCACTTTGTCCACGTACATAGATAAGCACCAGGTTTGCCTTTGACAACACTGGTTGAAGTACATTTTCTCCTACTTAACATGTTCAAATCTTTATCCTATGCAATATGAGATAAAACTCAATTTAAATCCATGGATTCTAACCTCTCTAGCAAAATGAAATCTTAGAAACTTCCAGGATTCCAGACAAAAAATCGATTGGCTACTTTACAACTTGTTTGCAATTTCTTACAAGATTATTGCATGTACTCACAAATAAAAGAAAATGATCACCTGATTTAGGAAGCACAAATTCTACATTTGACCTAAGTGGATAAGGTGGTTATGAAGCCTACCGGAATAACATGAGTTGTAGTAAATCCTGGGCAAATAGCTAGCCCATCTTTATCACAAATCCCATGCTGCTGATTGTATTTATAGCTGAATGCAGCATCTACACCAAAAGCTGTGAATATGGTAAAAGAAAAAAAATGCAAGTTAATTAGAAGAACACATACGATAGAAGCAAAAGATTTACCTCATAGAAAATTTTCTCAAAATTGACATGAATTTATACCTACTGATGGGACGCCATAAGTTTCAAAAAGAAGCTCTGCCATTTTGCTGCGTGATTGAACTGGGTTGCATACACATTCTGTGATCAGGACAGGATGATCAATCTGTTCTGCCCTCAAATGAACAAAAAAATCAAGAAACAATCTTGTGAACCTATCAAATAACCTTAAAGCTGAAGTAGACAACACTAATTTGTAAAGTGAAAATCATGGAGCTTGTGCAGAATAATGCAGGAAGAACTGTACAGTATTGTATCAATGTCCCTGTTTTCAACAAAGTTCCATTGTACCTGTGATCCACTTGCTCCCAGCCTATCAAATCCAAAGTCAAGAATCTACAAAATGAAATAACCAATTCAGGACACCAATATTCCCAACATCTCTAAACTAACAAACTAGTAATCCACACAGTTCTCGATCAATTTTCCCAAGCTGCCATAGGTTTAAAATTATTGAAATCAAGAAAAACCAACACAACCCACTGAATTTAATGTCCTAAAGCAGATAACCCACAATTTATTTTTTTACATACTATAACTGAGATGAAACTCACATATTCCATTATCTCGAATTGATAAACAACATTACTATCAAATGCAGAACGAGGCCCTGAGCGAGTGCAGTCAAAATATTTCAACAATGCAGGATCATGGTCACCAACAATAGTCACAGTTTCCCCTACACATCACCAAAAGGCAAATAAATTAAATCCCACAGAGATTAGGATATAAAATAAATCCCCAATACCCAAAAGCCTATCACAAATTGTTTTACGACCAACCAAACAGACATACACTATTTAAACATAAATGATACAAGAATGAGCACAAAAAAAAAAAAATGAAAAAGAAGAGAAAGTGAAGATGCCCACTTACCAGTGGCTTTATGGCGTGGGCGCTGAACAATGTTGCGGAAAATAATTCTAGGATCAGTCTCTCCAGCCCATCTGCTCAATTAATAATAAAAACAAAAACTCTATAAGAATTTCGAATAAAAAACAAAAACCCAGAAAACATAAATGCATAAGCTTAATGTTAGGATTAGGGTTTAAGTTAATTTTTTGTGTTAGAGATGTTACCCGATGCGAAAATAGGAGGCGCCATTGTCAATCACAATAGGATTGGTAGAAGAGAAGAGATTGTAATCAGATTGTCTTTGAATTTGAGAAATAAATGGCATTTTTGGTCCCTCTTTTAGGTCGTCTTCTCTCACGAAATGGTGAAAGAATTTGAGAGGGGATTTTCGGGCCCGTCGTGCTCTTTCGACTTGTTCTTTTGAGAGCTAAAACTGATAAAGACCATGACAACAAAAGCCATAGTAGCAGGCTTAAGACCGGTTTTGCTTGGACCGTCTTCTAAACCGGACGGTCTAACGAAATCCAATTTTTATTAAAAATACAAAAATAAAAATTATTTATATATTTCAAAAATTACAAACATTTTATAATTCATTATATTTTTCCCCAGTTTTCCAATCACCAAATATTTTCCCAACTTTTCCACCTAATAAACATAATTTTATTTATATTTTTCTCAATTTTCCTAAATCATATAATCATTTATTTTGGTTTTCTAGTTTTAAAGATAATAATTATAATTATTTTTTCATCTATACTATATATAAAAATAGTTTAGGAAAACATACGAATAGATGAAAAACGAGAGCATTTAAACTAATATTTATAAGAAAAAGATAATTATATTTGAACGCATAAAAAAGATATAATTTAAATAAATATTTACAATAAAACTTATTTTTCTATATGATATTTTTTATCATTTTAATTTGAGTTATTTTATTTATTTTTATTTTTAACATTTAAATTTTAATTTTATTATCTATTTTTTATTTTATGATAGATAAATTATGACTAAATATAATAATTCATAATTTAGATATAACTCATAATTATATATATATAAATTTTTAGTATATAATATTGATTAAATAATTAATAGATAATTATATCAATGATAAATATTTATCAACTATTTATTCTATTTATTTATTATTATATTATCTATTTATACTAATTAAATAATATTATAATCTCTAATGATTTATCTAATTATTTGGACTTTTCCCTTTTTCTTCGTGGTTTCCTTTCCCAGCTCCGCCTTTAGGTTTAAGATTAGAAATTGTACCTTGCTTGTCTCACTCCTAGCCACGCTGGAAGAGTTACTTCTTCGTTTTTACCTAAGGCATTTTGGCAAAAAAAAAAAAAACCAAGGCATTTTGGGCGGCAACCTCCATATTTATTTACTCTACTAAAGGTATCTCGAACTACTTGGAATAAATTATGCACATGTGATAGAACTAATCCAAGAAACCAGGGTGTTTAGCCTGTGTTGGTTGAGAATAACAAATAGTAGATTCAAAAGGCGTGATACCAAATTAACAAAGATATAAGTTGCAGAAAATAACAAATTTTATTAATACATGTTATTTGTAAATACCATAATGATTTGGTTTTTAATGGAATATGGTTCTCCCACTAATTTGGTGAATCTTGCACTTCTAAATAGAAAACAGAAATCTTATTTGATGAATTTTTCTAATGGGTTATTGAATTCTTATAGCCATGCTAATGCCCCTCATATTCACAATGTTATTCTTGGACATATTGGTACATTATAAGTAAGCTAATATGCTCATCACAACAAATGTGAGGCTCAATTAATAAAATAAGCTCCTGGAGTTACGGACCTCAGGTTTACAATGTTGTTATTAGCCTTTCTGATGAGAATCAAATCATCTTACAAAAGGATAACAAAACTATACATGGGAAAACTTCAAGAAAATTTTTCAAAACTGTCATTTTCATCAAGTTAGCATCGAACGAAGTACAAATAAAGTTTTTCATATGCTCAATGGATCATTCAAGACTAAAAGAATTAACAGGATGCATGAAGTTTCCTACAATATTATTTGCATCATGAGCCTTACTTATTGAGGACATTGCTTTCAAGGAAATTTCAAGAAGATAATCCACATATTCAACCCCAATGTCAAAATAAAGAAAATGTTCTATAATTCAATTTATTTTTTCTTTTTTATCCAAGTAATTGGGTTGTTTTACTTGTTTAAGCTCATGTTTTGTTAGTTTATAATGTATCTGGGCTGCCATGAGTTATATTTAAGCCCATATATTATTTAGATTACTTTATTTTTAAGTATCTTTTGTATTAGTTTAAGGCCTAATATGAATTTTAACTTATTTTTTATTTTTGAAGTTTATTTACTTATCTATAAAGGATTCTTATTGAATCCATTGATTAGAAACAATTCTTAACTTATTTTAGAATTCTAGAATAGAGTTGAGTCACTATAATACTCAAACTTTCTTTGTAATTTGACAAATTATTAATGATGAATAAAATTAGGCTTTTGCATTTTTAAAAGAGAGTTTTCTCTTGTTTATTGGTTCTTACTTGAATCAAAGTTATATAATCAAAACTAGTTATTTGGTGTGTATTAATTCTAAGGTTCTCTTTCATAAGTTGATATTATAATGTAGATATCATATTTTAAGGTGCTTTATCACGAGTTGGATTTCGGTCGGACTTGATAATGAATCTGATTCAACTTTCTAAGGAGTCACTTCTAAATGTAAAAATATTGGATTTCAAATTTAATATACTTAAAATTCGTATCACTTTTACACTAATTAAGTCCAGCTCACTGAATCCATAAGCACATAGAGTTGAACATTACATAACTCAAATTCATGATGTCATTCTAGTTAAGAATGTGTCCATGGGCATACAAGTAAGGATGAGCAAATAGTCGGTTTGGTTTAAAATCGAATCGAATTGAAAAATTGAAAATCATGTTTTTGTCCCACAAAAACGAATTGATCTTAAATGAAACCTGAATCAATCGTAGAATAGAAATCGAACTAACCTAAACTGAAAAAGTTTGATTTGGTTGGTTTGTTTGGGCTCAATTAAGCTTTTTTTCTTTTTCTTCATGTATACTCAAAATTCACAATGGGCTGTTTCTCTCTCTTTTTTTTCATAAATTTGAGAAAAATTTAAAGTGCTAATTTTAGTTTTGTAGCCTTTTAATAAGGAAATAAAAATAAAATTATATATTTCTCATAGCCCAACACTTTACAGATGAAAATGAAATTGAAATGCAAGTTCCAAAATAAAATTTATGTTTTATTTATTCACATAAAATTTGAAAGTTTTTATTTATTTATTTTTTAAAATTAAACTTGAAATCGTATTTATGCAATTAAAGCATTAAAATTTCTATTTTTGTTTTCGTTAACATTTAATTTCTAGAAGAACAAAAAATTTAGAATTTCTATCTCCTACATTAAATTGCTTGATACTGGATTTTTAATGTTAATCGAGTTTTTCACACTTCCATAAATTATTTATTTGATCCACCACCTCATCCTTTTGTGCCTTTATTATCTCAGAAAATGCCATATTATCTAATTCTTTCAATTGAGACTTAACCCTTTCTATCTCTTTACTACAATTGCCAAAAACTCTTCCGCTCCATGTTTGCAGAGTCCTCCTACAAGACTTCAACTACTTCACTAAAAGAAACATACGAGAACCAGTTGACTCTATTTGCCAAGCTCCTCTAGTTAACCCTTTGCACTCCTCCTTTTCAGTCCATTTTGACTCAAAATTGAAAGACCATTTAATTTTTTTGGACTTACATTTACTTAAAAGGACAATAGGGTGGTTATTAGATCCAATCATTGCCTTATAAATAAGCTAAGCATAGGCTTAAGTGATTCTCCATTCTAGATTTACCAGTGCTCTGTCTAGTATTTCAAGGATATTATTTTCCCTTATTTGCTTATTCAATCATGTGAAAGTGCTCCCTTTGAATTCCATGTCAATATAAATTATTGGGAGAGTCACCCCTTTTCTCTTTTCTCTCTCTTTTTCTCTGCTAGGGTTTCCTTCTTCGTTAGCGCCATCAAGGCTTCATCTAGGGTTACCCTTGGTGACTTCAGTCACCAGTAGGCATGCCTTTTCTTTTTTATTTTCTATATGTTAATTTCTTGTCTGTTTTTCCAATAATTTCATTTGTTATGCTTTTGTGGGCTCGATTAGTCTCCTATTCAATTGGATTTTTGTGGATTTGTGATTTAGTCACCGGGGTTCATAGTGTTGCCTTTAACTATGGTGTTGTCCAACTTGTTCATCGCTATGATCTCTATTCAGTGAGAGCTTTGTTTTCATATCCGTGGGTGGGGGAAAGTTTGATTAGCGCAGGTTTATGAGGCTCTGTTTGGGCTTTAATGGTGGTTTTATCTCTATGTTGGCTGAGCTTCTTAACCAATGATGGTTGTTTATTTCTCCTCAGCCTCTGGCTGATTTGTGTTAGGAGAGGGAGGCTCCATCATAGTTTTGCTAATGTTGGCTTGTTGTTGTAGTGGAGGGCAGAGTTTCAAGTTTTTCGATTCTTCTCTCTTCTAGTAGGCCCAGCACCTATGTTTTTGGTGGCTCCCTATCAGTCACTAGTGCTAATATGGTGCTCAATGATATTGGTAGCAGCTTCTAAATGTGCCACGCCAAATACATTAGTGGAATAGATTATTTTCTCTAAGCTTTAAGCCTGTTGATTGTTTGGGTTTTAAGCTCAAGGCTAGAAAACCCTATAATAGGTAGTTTTATGTATTTTCCTTTCTGGTCTTTACTTGTTATAATTGCCAAACATGTATAAGCTTGGGCTTTGTCCCTTTTTAATGCTAATCTTCTTTCTTTGGGCAAAAAAGAATTTCGTATCAATCAATTTGCCTTCATTTATAAAGTTTTGAAAGATGATGATCAAAAGAGTTTGAGGTCTAGTGGATCCAATTTAATCTTTTTAACCACGACAGTTAATAATGGACTGAGAGTCTAAACTTCTTTTCTTGTTCTCCAAGAATTTGATAAATAGATAATCAAAATCTATATCTATTGAGTTGGAGGTTAAGCTTTGGACACATCATAAGGTTAGTCTTGGGTCAGATTTATGCTCAAGTTGTCAAGCATAGAGTGTTTGATGGGGAAGGAAAAAGTATTGGGTCAAGTTTTGAAATAGAGAAAATTACACCAATTATCACTTTTTAACCTTTTTTTTTTCCCAAAAATACCCCCTTTTTTTTAAAGCTATAAAAAAATCTCCTCTTTTTTTTTTTTTAGGTTTTCAAAAATACACCTTATGATATACATATAATATACATTTGGTATATATTTGATGCCAGATTTTTCTACAAAAATAATATGTTTTATTTTTAGTATATATCTGATATACCAAAAATATACCAACGACATACAAATATTTGATATTATTTTTTCTATAAAAACAATATGTTTTTAGTATACATCTGATATACCAAACATACATCAATGATATAAAAATCTCTGATATTATTTTTCTATAAAAACAATATGGTTTTAGTATACATCTGAATACCAAAAATAAACATTTATGATGCCATTTTTTTTATAAAAATAATATACATATGATATACTAAAAATATATATTTTATATATCAATGATATACAAATTTGTAGAAAACTTTTTTCATTGTCATTGACTTATATTGACCAACATAAACAGTGTCAGATGGGTCAGATTTTCATATCAGATGACACTTTGACTTCCATGAATCTGAAAATATTTTTGAAACGCTCTGATTCTCACTAATTTGGTTGAATTGATGCTGGAAAAATTTCTAATATTGATTTTCTGACAAGTTTTGTTCTTTTTCTACTGATAATGAAATTAGGCGTTTTTAGTATTGAAATGAAGTTTGAGTTTCAAGAAGTTGATTACAACTGATATCACTCACATTGGTTGCTGAAGTTGGCCGAAAAAATGAAAAGAAGTTCGGTCAAAACTTCATCGTCAACATAGAGCTACCAAATATCAAAAGTAACATTACCAATAAATTTCTTGGGTTTAAAAACCTATACAATAAGTATTTATTCCGTTCAATAATCATCATAATACGTCGCTAGAATTTCACTGAAAAATCGCCGAAATTCTCTTTATCTTATATTAATGTTAATGAAAAATTGATATTTTTGAAAATGAAAATTTTAAAAAATGCATTTATGATATTGAGGTGCATATGGGAGAATATTTTTTTTAGAGTAGTTGTGTAGAAAACCCTTTGAAATAGCTATATCAAATGCTTTGTGGGCATGATGTTAATTAGGCTTGGGAAAACTGATTTAGTGGAGGATTGGTAACTAGGAGTTCAGTATTTTAGTTTAGGCTAAGAGAAGACTTGATTTGCTGGATCAGGGATGTCGGAGATTTAGGCTGACCAGAGATGCGATAGATTTAAAATTTGTTGGATTGTAATTTTTCACTGGATTTGATATTGTTGCAAACCAGACCCAAATAGAATAATAAAAGTCGAGCCCAAATCTATTCTTAATGAAAAATGAATTAAAACATTTTATTAAATGAGGCCCAACCCAAGGAATGAATCTGGATAATTATATTTCCAATAAAAAAATAAACTCTCCAATTGCGTGTCACCCTCATTCTGGCACGTGGGGCAATAAACTCCTTCACTTTGTCGTCTTTATATGAAAACGACGTACTTGGAATCCGAGCACTTTGCTTTACACGTGCAGTTTTCTCCACCACACCAAACTAACCTACAACTGGCCCATTAAGACCCAAAACACCATAATAAATCACCACCGCAAAAATCTTACTAAACGTGTGGTCCAGATTTAAAAACAACTTTTTCGGTGCCACAATGGGAAAAAGTGTAGCCAGGTGTCATCCACGTAGGCAGAACCTTCTCAAACTCTCTTTATTGCATTCATCTGAATTTTACAAATGATATATGCAGCGATTCAATATATATATATATATATATATATATATATATATACGCTAATTAATTGCATAATACAAATGCAATTAATCATTTTGTAAAACCTACCATTAGTATCATACAAATGCAAAATCCAATACACATAATATAAGTTTACATATGATGCGCCTATACTAGGAGTCCATTTCACATTATTATTATTATTATTATTATTATTATTAAAAATTTGAATTTTTTTTTTAACTTTAGGCAAAAAAAAAAAATCTTTTTTACCAAATTATAGCACTTATTTGTTTTAGTATATTTTCCTCTATATATATAAATATATATTTGAAATATATTCTATAATAACTCTTAGGCTTATATAAATCATATTACAAAAAATTATTTATCACTAGAAATAATTCTTTCTGCTCAAATGATATGACTCAATATAATTAAATTAATTTTTGAACTATATAAATTACATTCTGAATCTCGATTATAATTACATTAATAAAAAAATTTTAATTTTTAATTAAAAATTGTTACTAGAAACTACTCCCTCCATTCTAAAAAAAATGCCAATAATTAAAAATCACAATTTTTAAGATAATAATAATTTTGTCATAAATTGTCAAAAAGACTTATATTAATTGCAGTATAAATTTGGAAAACATCTCTCATACTTGAAAAATAAAAGGGTAAATTAGTCATTTTATTATTTTTTTATTGAGTTATTAAATGACTACTTATTTATTAATAAAACTTACTTTTTTAATAACCACTTTTTTTTTTTTTAATTTTTAGAATTGAGGGAGTATAATGTTAAACTAACTCCATAAATGCTAATTTCAATTGAGAAGTTTGTAATCTCATTAAGAAAATTTCAATTTAAGAATATAGTTAGGATATCTCATTTCATTTTTTTTTTAAATTTAAATATATAAATATTTAAACTCTACTTTTGAGTGTTATATATATTTTTAAAAATATTTATTATTTCTAACATGATTTTAATGATTTTTACATAAAAATAAAAAAATTTTAAATACATTGAATCTACAACGTAATTCATAAATTAAACTATTAAAAATATAATATATTAATTAATAATATAAAATCACTTGTAAATCAATCTAATAGAAATAAATCATATCAATTAACGATACTATAATTTATAGATAATTTAGTATTATTAATTATTATATCATATATCTATTTATTTAGTTTATAAATAACACAGTAGCCTATTTAAAAATTTCTTTATAAAAGTATCGCTACGTGGCAAATGCATGACACGCAAGCAGAATTCAATTTTGTTATTATTATAGTATAATGTTGTGGGTTCCACGCAAGCTTGGCTTTAGTTGCGTCCACCACACGATTGGATAAGTCAAACGGTACCTTCTCGAGCAAGCTGGCGCCAATCTCACTTCGGTCTATAGCTCTAAAAATTAGACTTAATCATAAATAAAACCAAAACCAAACTCATCTTCTGATTAGACAATTTCTATTTTTCAACCCTTAAAAATAAAAAAAAGAACAAAAAGCTTCGTCTTCAAGAAAACCATGGAAATGGATCACGAAGTTTGCAAGACTCCGAGACGCCTAATACCGGCGGCGTTGGCCTGTCCACCGGCACCGAAGAAGAAACCTGTTTGCTTTAAAGAAAGAACTCCACCAAAGGATGGATATTTTCAACCGCCTGATCTTGAAGCTCTGTTTTTTATTGCACCAAGAACAAGAAGGGAAACTTGTGCTTAATCATATCAAGAAATCATCAAAGGTTGGCCTTTAATTCGTGTTTTAAATATATGTATAATTAAGAAGTAAGATCTATAATTTTATGGTTTTGTTTGAACATTCTTGGTTTTTTAGGAGGCAAATGGCTACCTTGTTTTGTACTAGTAACTACATGTAGATACATATATTAGCAAGATATGGTATTGTTTTGCTTTTTAACTTTTAATGAATAAACCCACACACACTTTTCACAAATTTTCTTTCTTTCTTTTTTATTTTTTTTTAATATATGCAATAATAACATTTAATTAATCTTTATGAGAATAATCATTTGCAATAATAATCTATTATTAATAGGTGATTCTTTCAACTCTTATTAATAATATGGTAGGTTGTTTAATTTCTTTATTTTATTATAGACCATGAAAATAACTCCATACTATTAATATGTTAAAAGCTTAATTGTACAAATATTATTAAATTTAGGTAGTTTTATATCCATTATTAGATTAAAATTAAAATATCAATTGTGGATTAATTTTAATTTAATAATATTGCATATATTGATCTTCATCTCTTTTTAAGGAAATAAGAGAATGTCTTATATTCGAGTTTTTTACATTATTGATGATAATGAAGCTATTTTTATTATATACTGTATGATTGCGTGGATATTCTTCTTTTCTAGTATTAAAAAAAAAAATTAATAATATTCCACTTATCCTAAATTTATATATTTAAATTTAATTAAAATATTAAATGGCTGCTTTCTACGTTGCTGTCATTAGATTAAAATATTTTGTTAATAATTTAGCAATCCAATATTATATTAATTTAACAATTGAATATTTATTTCATATAATGTATCAAAATAAAAAATATTGATAATCTATATTCCTTTATGCATTTCATCATTTTGTCATAGATAAATATGATTATTATTTTTAAAATTAAATTAATGCATAATTAAAAAAAAGAATTCGAATTTAGTTTTCAGTGAAAATTAAAAAATTAAAAAATGTAAAATCTGAATCAATGACAATTTGGTGGGATACTTGGCAGCCCAAGACTCCAACTCGGTTATGTGGCTTGTGGTTGGTAAAGAGTAGGTAGGGAGTTACCATGGGTAAGGACATTGAAACTCCTTATTTTCTCACCAACTCTCCCCTGCACGTGTGATTTAATTTATTTAATATAATTGTAATTAAAATATACAAGCAAGTCTACCTGAAACTGAAAGAGACCGTTAAAAGTCTCAAACTGGACATAGCAACAAAAGATCGATATATATATATATATACATATATATATATATATATATATATATAATTTTAGAACTAAGGAGAGAAAATTTGCATTTTTCACTTACCACTCTTTTAAAAAAGATGAAGAAGTTAATCAGATAATATCTAATTGATAACGGGTTATATACTTAGGTTATATACGTATATTATATTATATATTAGTTGCATAACTTACAATCTTATTTCAGTTCAGTTCTTCTTGAATAAAAAAAAAACAACTATGTTCATTCCTGCATAAGTTACTTATAAATGTATATTTCAATTTAAAAAATATTTAAAATTTTAATACATTCTCTTTGTTATAGTTTTTGATTTAATGGTATGGGAATTTTATTTGGAGTGTATTTAATTAGAATTTTTAAGGATATTTATAGATTTTTTTTAAGTGAATGATTTTTGTAAAGTTTGTAAATTTTTAATAATTTTTATAAAGTTTATAAATTTATTAATAACTTTCATAAATTTTATTTTAAAAAACTTTTATAGACATTAATTAACTTTTATTGATTTTGATTTAATTAATAACTACATATGTTGATATAATAAATTAACGACTTTTTAAATATCACTTTACTTTTATAAATTTTATCAAAGTTATAATTGAATATCTGTTGAATTTTGAAAATTTTTTTTAAAGTATTTAAAAATTATTATTGAATATCCTTCACTTTCATAGAATTTTAGAAATTTTTATTGAATATCATCTAATTTTTTAAATCTATCAAAATCTTTAAAAGTCATAATTTAATACACTTCTAAAATTCTTCAATTTAAGCCAAATTTACTTTAAAAAAAAAAAAAAAAAAAAACTGTGCAAGGACTCATCCCAAACATTGGTCAAGAAAAAGACATTCCTTGGTGCAGTCCGTTGGACTAAAATTTGAGAAGAAATGGGCCAGACTAAATGAAAAGTCCAGAACCATCACCTTGCTTTAAATGGGCTGCAATGTCTGTATATTAAGCATCCCCAAAATGATGATATTTTTCCCCCTATATTTGATTTGAAGTTTCTAAGATAATTCCAACATCAGTATATCACTAAATTGCAAGTTCATTAATTACATTTGTTTACAATTTAAAAGATGCTTGAAAGCAAGTTAGTCCAGTATTAAAAGTTAGTTTCCTTTGGTTTGCAAGAGGAGAAGAAGATTCCAGCTTGAATTTTAGGGCTAGTTTGACATTACTGGATTTTATAGGAATCCAGCTAATTTTAAATTTTTTTCCAAAATCAGTTTTGGGCTTACATAAAATGGACGAGAGCCTAAGTGGACTATTGCCACTATATGGGCTTTATCTATATTGGCTCTAAAGGAAACGTTGTCAACTGCTAGGTTGGGTTGGAATAGGTAAACTTATATTTATTTTAACCTATATCATGATCTTTTTTTTCCTTGGGAGGGTCTATGGCCATGAGATACACAATAGGAGTAACTGTCCTCTTACACTCGGCATATAGGCAAAATATCACCTAATGAGGAGAAGAGGATTTGAACTTAACACCTTTTACTTTTAAGAGCAAATGCTCTTGCTACTTGAACTAAACTTGAAGTATATTTATATCATGGATTATTTTTTTGTTTTTTTGGTAGAGTTGAATGATTTGGTTCCTACAAATTCATTTTATAAACTAAAATTTTAGTAAATTTTTTTATAAAAAAATAAAAGTTGAGTCAAAAGTATAAAAAGATTTGTCTAGTGTTACTATTTAGTTTTAGAGGTAAGATAAAATTCATCAGTTAGGACATGTATTTTGATAAATTTTATGAATTAATCAGTAATTTACTTTTTAAATTAAAAAATAATTTAACAAAAATATTACATAGTTAATTGTTAGAATTTATTAATTTGATTTTCAAAATAAAAGTTGTAATACATGATTATATCTAAGATTTAGAATTAAATAGTAATTAACTCATTTAAAATTTTAAAACCGAAACAATTGGTTTGTTAGTTTCACACAGGTTGCTCTCCCTTGGAAAATATTCTAACCGGAGAAATCAATTAATTGGCTGATATTTCTTGTCATATCTTGTGAACATGACTTGCCAATATTTCAATTTGAATCCATAAAATGTGTGGAGAAAAATATACCAAAACAAAGTTTTATGCGAGGTTTGAGGGATAATGAACAACTTGGCAACTATTAAAAATATAAATATATAGTTGACTAAGAATATCCTCGAGTCAGCTTATACATCAATTAAGATTATTTTTTTTTTCATGCGAGTCCAATGGTGCAACCTACGTTTAATCTGTACATTCAAAATTATTTCTTGGATACTAGTATAGTCAGGAGAATGAAACTCTTGTTTATAAAAATAGAGTAAACTCTCTTACAAATCAGACTAATTTTCATGATTTTTCTCTTTAACTTAGTGATTAGGATTCAAGTATTTAAATCCAAATATTCATGAGATAATTCCTAAATATATAAGTAAATATAAAGGTACATCCCTAAACTTATCCAAAGATGAAATATATATAATCTTAATAAGAGAAAAAATAAATTCATTTTGACCAAGCATTTGGAATGATAATGACTAATAATCGTAACTAAATATGAAAAACTCCTTCAAAATTTCTAATTTTTTTTTCATTCAATTTTTTAAAAAATTAATTTTATTATTTTTTGTATGAAATAGTTGTTTCCTCGTAAGATTTTGTCTCAAATACTCTTGAAATTTAAGACACTAGTTAAAAAAATCGTAATAATAATAGTAATAATTAATAATGCCTTAATTTATTTGTTGATATATGAGACTATTTAAAAGAAGGCTAAATTTAAATTTTATCCTTAATAATCTTTTCCTTTCCATAAAGAAAATAAAGAAATGAAATTGTTTATACCACAAATTGCCCAACATATGCCAAGAACTTGCTGTGACAAATTCAATTTCCTAGTGATACAAATATTGTGAAATTGGATGGTAATTAAATCGTCATTGGAGGAACCAAGATAAATCTTGAAAGATAACAAACATAGATGAAGGTGGTTGTGTCATTTCTTGATGTGGTTGAATTATTGTACCTTAGAGCTAGGAGGCATCAGGCATGCAAACCTCATTGATTAATGTGTACCCTATCGTACTTGAGAATTGGGGCAGTGGATTCTTTGGTTTCTAAGCTTGCATTGGATGCCCTCCACGTTCAGGTGGTTTTACTGAGGCCCCTTCTCACTTTATTGTGCAAAAATTTTAATGTCATTTGATTAGGATACCATCGATGATGTGATAGATGAGCTTCTCCATTGAAAGAAAATATCAAAGATGATCTCTTATAATTCATTAGTCAAGCTTTTACATGATTTTTCGCTTGAAACCCATTAGATTATTAGATTCAAAGCTAGTGTATATATATATATATATATATATATATATATATATATATATATATATATATATTCTAGTCCCAAATACTACACAAAATAATATGTATGTATAATGGATGAATATAAAAGTTGTATATTACGTGGCCACGAGGGACAAAAATGTACCAAATTAGATTTAGAGATAAATATGCCTGGACCAGATGAAATGACATCACTAATAAACTCAAGACACTTTAAGCGAGCTCATCCTTACAACGAAAATTTTCACTGAACAGAAGCGAAAACCTTATTCAGCAAGTTAAGCACTATAATTTATTTAACTCGCCTCAAGTGTTAGAACGCAAATGAACTCTAGCACGTGGCTTAAGATGACTGGCCCCTTGTAGTAACCTTGTTTCCACTAATGATTCTTTGATCTTGAGTAGATTAAATACACTTTATGGTTAGATAAATGACTTACGCTGTCCTTGTACTAACCAAAAGCGCTATTAACTATCACATTAATGTAAATCATAATTTATTCGCTCTAAATATGCGAGCTGACACTTATTTAATAGCTAGTATAAATAGAGGAGGGAACACCAATTCAAATATAAATTGTGATTATTGATTTGAAATGTAAGAGTATTTTAAATAATATTTTAAAATTAACTGTTAAATATTTAATTATATTTGTAATACTGAAAATTTAAATTATTTTTTTATATATGACTACTTTAATGGCTGATTGTCAATCATTAATAGTTAATTAGCAAAACTTAAACATCAACCAAATAAGTGATTAAATTTCCATTTTTTTTTTTTTGAGAAATTTAAACTTCGATTTTCCATTTTGTAATATGGTTACGAAAAAAAACTCAATTATTTTATTATATTAACTGATGAAAATATGAGTTGAGGAAGTAGCCTATTGATACTTTTATGATGGAAATTCTCAAAAAATTGGTAAGATTTGGGTTCATATTTAATAAAAAGGGCATTTATGGGTGGATTGAGGCTTATAGCGACAAAATTTTCCTACTTTCAATAAAAAATTTAAAAAAACAGTGTTAAAACTCTAAACCTATAATCAATTAATTTTTTATTAAATGGTTTCTTCAAGCTTTGGCCAAAAAAAAAAAAAAAAACCTTCAAGACTAAAAGATTTCAAGCTCGGCCTAAAATTATCCTTCGCTACTGGTCGACCGCTTCTTCGGGGGGACAAGGAGGTCCATCCATTATATCTACTGGTATGCTCAGAGCATAACCATACTCGGAGGTTTTAGGGGTGTGTACTATTCAGTTTAAATAGAAAAATTAAAATGAATCAAAATTTAGTTTATTTTTTATTTTCAAAATTTTAAAAAATTTTAATTCGGTTTGATTTTTGTATGAGAGAAATAAAAAAATTGAATCAAACCAAATTATACATATGTATATATACTTATCATAAAATGTCAATTATTTCCTCTTAATTTATTGGTAAGTAAACATTTTTTACTTTAAAATCTCAAGTTCAACACACAGTAGTTTAAATTTTTTAGTTACACTACTAAAAAAATATTGAGCATTATAGAGGAATAGAATCCATGTCTCCTACGTAAATTAAATATAAATTATCCGTCCAGACAAATCTCAATATCATGTTTGAAATTAAAAGCAAAAATTATATATATAATTACCAATTTATCGAATCGGATCCAATATTTTCAGTTTAGTTTGTAACCTCTAAATTTTATAACTCTTGAATAGAATTAAAAGTCTTAAATATTCTAAATGATACCTAAATGAATCGAACCAAGCTAAGTGGAATCACAAAATATGAATTTATTTTTATATGAGTGACAGTTTGATTTGGTTTAAATAATTTTAAAAATAATCATGCAGTTAATTTATAGTTTTACATTTTAAAATCGTTATATATTTTAATATTTATGGGATCAACTATTTAAAATAGATTTTTTTTATAAAAGAATTCTGATGTTATTTTTAATAATTTTATTATGATTTGGAAATGTTAAAGAATCAAATTTATTCTATATTCAAGTGTAAGATAAATAAATAATATATTAAAATTTTAGAATTTATAAGTTTTTTCAAGTAGTCTAAATTGAACTATTTGATTATATTATTTTTAATGCTCAAAAAAATTAAAGCTAGAAAATTATATCTATTATATTTATGGTTGTATGATTTGATTAATTTTTTTAGAAATTATGATTTGATTAATTTGATTTTTCAATAACATTTATAATTTTTTCAAATACTTATTGTTCATTTGATTTGAATATATTTTCAATCGAATTAAAATGAAATGTGTACTGATATCTTCTTATTTAATTAATAAAAATATATCTGTCGAGATAGATTCTTATTCAAAATTTATATCAGTCGATGATGCCACTTTTACAGAATAAATTGCAGTATATATAATATTTATGGCTTGTGTGAATTGATTAATCTTTCATAATTTAACAAGATGTAACTTTTTTCAAATTGTTATTATTGATTTGATTTGAATATCACTTAAAACAAATCAAAATGAAATGTGTACCTAACTAAAGCCACATTCCTTTCTTCTTATCAAGGAAGTATACTTTTTCGGAGTAAATATCTTGTTGGGACTTGGAGAGATGTCTACATATCAACAAGGTCGTCCCATGATAAAACAATGAAAGATAAATTTTTCCTCAAATCAAAGAGAATTTGATAAAATTATTCATTTTATTAAAGTTCTTAATTCACCTACAGTTAATTTTTTTTTTTCTTATCCTATTAAACTGGGAAACGTTTGAGAGAAAGTGCAGCGTCATAAAATAGAAATGAAGAGGCTAATTATTTTAACATTACAAAATAAGACTTTTCAAGCGAAATAATTAAAAAGAACTTTTTTAGTTGTTATAGATACCAAAATTTTGTAATTTAATTTTTTAACTTAAAATTCACTTTGAAAAAGATTGTCAAATATATATAGTGGGTGTTTTGGTTTTCAACAGCTGCATTAAAACCGTTTGTTTTTTATTTTTTATTTTTTTTTAATAATAGTTGTTAGTTTTTAGATAGTTGTGAGATAATCAAACAACTACAATTTACTAAAACTCCAATTTAGAGTTTTTTTTTTTTTTTTTTTTAAATAGCTCATACTTATTTAAATAAAAAAAACTAAATAATCATATTAAAAAAATATTTAAATAGGTTTTTATCTCCTTTTATGAGAGCATGGTTTGTCTCTCCTTATGAGAGTTGGATTCTTTTTGTTGGTTATTGTCTTTACTATACATTAGTGTAGCTAGGATTTTTTTTTTTTTTTTTTACATATATATCTAGTTAGCGTGGATCTTTTACCTCAAGCATGGAAGACCAATTTGCTTCGATGTCTCTTATGGCTAAGGAAGAAGATGAGTTACCAGTTGAAGGTGTACAGGGTGGGGAGGAGTTGGAGGTTTACAATGATCATTGCTTGGTAGGAAAGTTTCTATTAGATACATATATAAATTTTGTCTCTATGAAACATGTAATGGCGAGTCTGTGGCATCTTGGTAAGGGTATTTGTATCAAACAAGTAGCCCTACAGATATTTGTGTTTCAATTTTTTCTACCCATTGATCTTAAATGTGTACTTGATAGGGTCCTTAGCCTTTTAACAATCATAATCTTATTCTACACCATGTCCAACTAGGGGAGGATTCCTAAAAATGTTCCTCTTCTTCGTGATCTCTTTAGGTACATGTACTTGATCTACCTATAAGGTATATAACTAAAACTGTGGGTCAATTACTGGGTAATTTCATTAGTGAGTTTGTTGATTACGATACAAACAATAATATAGGATTATGGCAGAATTATATGAGAATTAGGATGAGAATGGATATGAGTCAGCCTTTAAAATGTTGGAAGAAGATTAGAATGGCAAGTGGGGATGTTTTTCTTATCCATTTACAATATAAAGGGCTAGGTTCATTATATTTTGTTTGCAAAAAACTTGGATGATAACTCTATATTTTTAGAGTTATTTTATTTGTTAGCTCAATTCTCGAAAATGCAATAATATTATTACATATTTTTAGAAATAAATAGTTTTACAATTTATAAATAAATTATAACATATTTTAAGTATTTTTATTTTATTTTTGCAGATCAAAATGATGCAGTAAAAATAATGATGCAAGCAATGATTCAAGTTTTCAATCCATGTGAAATAAATTCAATGGTTGGTGGCTAAAATTCAATGGTTGGTAGCCAACCTAACCATTTTTGAATATTGATGAAGGAATTCAATGGTTGGTGGCCAAAATTCAATGATTGGTAGCCAACCTAACCATTTTTGAATATTGATGAAGGAATTCAATGGTTGGTGACCAACCTAACCATCAATGTTGAATTTTGATGCAAGAATTTTAATGGAACTTGAATTCTTCCACCAAACATGTCTATAAATACCATGCTTAGCAAAGGGAAAGAGCATCAAAGAAATCTATCAAAAAAAATATTTAGAGAGAAAAAAAAATAGATTAGGTTTCTTTTTTGTTTATGTTATTTTTATCAAGAGGATGAGTTTTTGGAGCTCAAGTTTATCAAAGATTGTATCTCAAAACAAGTTCTCTCTAAACTCTATTTTTGAATTTAATTATAAGTTATTATTATGTTTATTATTTTTATTTTTAATTTAATTGTTTCTTCTCTTTTAATTATGAATAGCTAATTTTATTTTCTAGAATTTAGATGTAATCTTTTGATTTGCATATGATTTTTTATATTTAATTGATTGGATTAGATTGTTGAAATTAATTTTTTATCTTAGAACTTAATGCTTGTAATTAACTGGCCATTAATTGCATGATTTAAGATATTGTGCGAAGTAGCAAGAGTGAAAGCACAATATTAGTTCATTAGGATAATTGACCTAGGGAATGTATTGCTTAGAGATAAAAATACTCCTTTGTGATTTTTAAAAGGATTTCCATAAAACTTAATGGGTTTGTGTTAATTGCTTATGATCACGAGAGTAGATATAAAGTTAATATGAGCACACATATTGTATCTTGAGAGAGAACATCATATAATTTAGGGAAATCTAATCATTAATTCCAGCAAAAATAATCCAATCTAAAAAATATAAAGTAATCATAGGTAATCAATTGATGAATTCTAAATCCTAGGCCTTTAATCTTATTTCATATTTTCATCATTCATTTACTTGAATTTTACTTTAGCTTAAAATACGAATTCTCATAATTGATTTTCTAAATAATAGAGTAATCATAAAATTAGTACTTGTCAACCCTTCCCTGTGGATTCAATACTCTATTCACACATTATTACTTGGCACGACCTGTACACTTGCAGAAATCACGCAACATTGGACATATCGATTGCTATTATGATCAGGTTTTTGTAGTTTCTGAATTTGAATTGAAAAGGGAGTGGGGTGCATGGCTTAGAGCACTAACACAGAAAGCTTCAAACTCGAGTGGTGAGAGGTGGAAAAGGGAGGTGTAGGGGGATGATGGGAATGGTTCATACGATAAGGCAGATGCTAATCCAATTAATTTAAATTTGACTCGTGACTTGTTTAGAATCTATAGAAGTAATATGGTTACTGATTCTTCTATTGTATTTCATCAATAGTAGTGAAATACTGAAGGTGGATTTTTTGGTGTGAGCAATGCTGGTAGGTCGAGTTTGGTGATTATGGAAACTGAAAATGATAGTTTGGACGTGTTAGAAGTAAGAAAATGGAGAAGGTCTAGTATGGTGGAGGTTGTAAAGGAAGATAATCCTATAGTGGCTATGACTTCTAATGTTTTTGTTGATGATGGGCACATGCTTACTGAAGCACAACCCAATATTCTTTCTGATATGGCTTAACCCGAGAGATGAGTCAGCTGAAAGCCATGATTGACCTTAGTTGGAATTGTTGTGGGCTTGGAAACCCACGGGTAGTAAGGGCTCTATGTGAGCTAGTGAAGTTAAAGAAGCCATAGTTTATTTTTTTTTATTGAAACATTGATGCATGAGTGTGAACCCTCAAAATTGCACCTCCAGTCGACCATCTTTCAGTTATGAACCCATAAAATCAAACCGAGTTTGAATCGGAGCTGAAACTGACCAGAAACGGACGAAAAAGTAGGAAACAAGTCGAACCAGTCGGTTAGCGCACGAGAAGCACGCCACCTCTCTGGGCGGCACGAAATGCATATCGGTGGTACGAGCGGCACGCCCACCATGCCACCTGGACGTCCGGTGTATCACTGGTGCCCCCCGTGTTGTCGGTGACCTGCCGATGCTGCCGTTCGTACCGCCTACGCCCTCCTCAGCAGCTCTATAAATAGAGCCTCATTCAGGCTCATTTAACATAGATCCCAAGGCAAAAACTCTCTGATACTAATATACTTGTTGCTTTTAAGTTCTGTTTGAAATTTGATACAAAAGGGTTGTTGTTTCAATTTCAATTTTGATTTACATTCATTATGCTATTTCGCTAATCTTTTGTTGTTAAGATTCAGATTCCAAGGGTTTCGAATTCAAGGTGGAGTTGAGATTCAGAGCTAAACTCATTCCGTTCATCTGAAAGACAAGAAAAGCAAAGGTATAATCTCCTTTCTATTCTTAAAATTCTAAACTCAGATCTAAAATTATCTTTAGGTCCAAAATAGAAAAGAAATTTATTAATTTAAGAATCAGAATTAAATTAATAAACAAACCAATACCTTTTTCCATAATCCATCCTTCACAAGAAAAAAGAACTGTGTGGGATTTGATTCCTATTCAATAGGATACACAGGCTGCCATTCTAAAAGGCATCAACTCTAAAATCTTTTTATTAATATTTTTTCCCTTTCACTTTGATTTATTTGTGTTAATCTTTTATTTCTGATTCTGTGTTGCTTTAGTTGAGGAATATGTGCTTTTCCTAGTACCCATAACGGCTAGAGAAAAGATCCTCTTATTTTATTCGTTTTGATTTTATAATAATTAAGTACAATTTATTTTGCTTATTTATCTATTCGTCATTTCATCTTATCATATATATCTATTTCATGCATCATTATATTCCTGTTCATACATATACGAAAATTTCTTTTTAAGAGTTATTTTGCACTTTTGGCCAAACTAAAGAAAATTATATTTTCTAAATTGTATAATTACCAAAACCTAATCTCCGAGCCCTCTTTGGTCACTCGCAGATTAGTACATTTTCCATTGGGATAAATCAAATATTTTGTGGAGTCAATCATGTTGGGTTTTCTTTAATTTTTCTAATTAAAATAAGTAAATTAAAGTGGTGACTCACTTTCACAACTCCAAAATCACAAAAATCAATTTTCTGAACTCACAGCGAGTTCCAATTGTGGAGTTTCTCCCAAAGAGTATTTCGATTTCTCGGCGGAGCGGACCAATGCTAGGGCGAGGCCTCACAATTGGCGACTTCATTGGAGACTTAAAATCTTTTTCAAATAAAAGATAAAGTGGATTATTTTTAGTAAAATACCGAGTTTGGCTTTAAATACAAAATAACTCTTTCATGCATCACTACATCAGACTTCTAGTCCACAAAAGCCTAGCTTTTTGGAAAACAAAGGATAGAAAGTAATATCGAGTGGGCAACCTTCCTTAGGTTTGCTTGCCAATAGTGAAATCATCCAGCCCACGACATATCCTCTAATTCTTTTGGAGATGTAACGAGTATGCACGTACCATTTGACCCAGGCGAGACTTCTTGTCTCACATGTGGTTAGGTATATCGCATCTCTAGTGTGATGGTTCCCTTCAAACCACCTTAACCCTCTCATATAATGACTCATAGAACCTTCCTTAAGGATTATATGCACCATAATACTAAAACTTGGTATGTCATTATCATGAAATCTTTTTTATTCATGCATACATGCATGCATGCATAAACCTCACAAATTTGGAGAGTTTTAATCTCACTCAAACACTGCTAGTCCTAATCATAAACCCATGTCAACTTATGGTCCCAATCAAAAGCTGATATATTCCATGATCTTTGTTCCATACCTAAGCTAGAAACTGACCTAGCTTTATCTCTCTATCTAAAGGTTGACAAGATGTCTATTGCCGAAAATGAGGTCACTACCACCAGAGCTAATGAAATCTTTGATGAGCTTCTTGCTAAGCTTTCTGAACACCAAGAAACCAAGATGAAGAGGCAAGAAGCCCTTTTCCAAGACATGCTCAAAGCCCAAAAGAGGCCTATCATGGAGGATTTTCGTATCATGTTGGAATAGGCCTCCCTGGCTTAAAACCCAACTAACCCAAAACCATTCAAAGCTGACCCGAAACCTGCCTTTTATCCTATTTATGGATTCACTTTCAGAGTTGAATCTAGAGATAAAGAACCTACAAACATCGACATCATTCTACCATTACCTATCCTGTCACTAGAGTTCCTAAAAAATAACTCGCCTGTTCAATCTGTGACTATAAAACCATCAAATCTCACCTCTACTTTCACTTCTTGACCTGCGGATCCTTTCCAAAGAAAGGAAGTCAATCTTGAAATAAAAGCCTGCATAGAAAAAATGGAGCACATGGAGAAAATGTTGTTGGCATGAAAAAGAAAGAGGATCTGGTTGATATAGGGTCCCTAAGCTTATTCCCTAATGAAAGAGTTCCTCCCAAGTTCAGGATGCCTGAGTTTGACAAGTTTGATGGGACTACCTGCCCCAAGACCCATTTCGAGGTATATGTGGGGGCCATGCATCTTTTGAAGGTGGATAACGAACTCCTAGCCCAATTATTTCAATAGTCACTGACTGGTACAACTGTGAAATGGTTTGTGGACTTGGATATCTCCAAAAAATGGATCTGGGATGACATCTGCAATATCTTTGTCCAACAGTATCACTACAATATCGAGGTTGATGTAACAAGGAGAGAACTCGAGACCACTAAGCAGTATGCAAAGGAATCCTTCTCTTCATTCCTTATGAGGTGGAGGAAAAAGGCTTCTCAGATGGTGAATCGGCCTCTTAAAAATAAACAAATTGATATAATTATCAAGAATCTTCTACCAGTTTATCAAGAAAGGCCACAAATTTAATACTTGCCTTCCTTCAAAGCCCTTACCGCTATTACTTCAAAAATTGAAGACCTGATTCAGAATGGTCAGATTAAAAAAGAGTTTGCATCAGGGTCAAGATATAAAAAGCCAACTCATCAAGGTAATGTCACTTCCTCAACGAATTAGAAAGGGGGGGAAGTTAATGCTCTGACTATCAAGAAGCCTTTCAGGATTGAGAGGAGGCAGTTTTATGATCTTGGGGGTGTACCTATAAGTGTTATCCTTAAAAAGTTGCTTGAGGAAAACATGGTGAAACCCCTTGAACAAAGACCACTCCCCAACCCACTGCCAAAAAATCACAACCCAAACAAGAGGTGTGACTACCATCAAGGACCTAGGCACAAAACAGATGCATGCAAGGCCCTCAGACATAGAATTCAGGACCTTATTAATTCCAATGATCTGATACCACCAAAAGCCTGACCCAATATCAACACCAGCCCTTTACCCAACCACACAATCAATACCATAAATAATCATGAGAGAGTTGACCTTGTCTCCTTGATTGAGTCAAATCCTGATTATTGCTGTGTCCTATACCTCACTAACCTAGTTGAGGAAATTGATGCCATCACCAGAAGTGGCAGAATCATCCAAAGCCAACCAAGCCCAAACACTCAACCTATCCAACCCATTCCTACACTTGCGAACAAATTGAAAGGGATTCTCAAACCAGATGAAGATCCCATCCTCAAACAACTCAAGAAAACACAAGCCAACATATCAATTTAGAGTTTGATCCAGTCCTCATATCCTCACCGCCAAACTCTTTGCAAGGCATTGAATCAGTGCCAAGCTCTAATTGAGTCTGAACTAGACTCATCTTCTGAATATGAGTCTGTCTCTTCTATTTCTTCTGTTGGTAATGATGTAACTGACCTTGAGGGTCTAACTTTTCAATTTGATGTAAATTGGGACACATCCCCATTTGAATTCAATAAAAAGTCTACTCTTTTCTCTTACGACCCTGTGTCTCTATTTTTTTTTTATGTTCCAAATTTTAAATTTAACTTAAATGAGATATCAAGTAAAAATGAAATAAATGAAATCAAAGATGATGCAATTAAAGAGCCCATTAATGCTGGCACTTATGACATATTAAAAATTATATTCATTGCATCTGTATGCATAAACAGGGATCATGTTGAGATGATGATAGAGAATTTCAAGACTATTTTGCATGGCAGCCAAAAGACATGACAGGATTGGATCCATGCATAGCAATTCATAAAATCCCGGTTTACCCAGGTGCTAAGCTCGTTAAGCAGAAATTGCGAAGACTCAAGACAGAATGATCCATATCAATTAAAGAGGAAATTAATAAGCTACTGGACCACAACTTAATCGAGCCCATCAACTATCCATCCTAGCTTGCTAACATTGTGCCAGTTCCTAAAAAAGATGGTAAGGTCAGAATGTATATGAATTACAGGGATCTGAATAAAGCCTGTCTCAAGGATGATTTTCCCTTGCCTCACATTGATCTTTTGGTATACCGTATGACAAGTTCTGAATTGGTTTCTTTAACCGACCTGGCTGTAGGGTATAATTAGATAATGATTCATCCTCCTGACAAAGAGAAGATAGCATTTATTACTGAATGGGGTACCTATTGTTACCGGGTTATGCCATTTGCGCTTAAAAATGCTGGGGCAACATACCAAAGGATGGCAACTACCATTTTCCATGACATGATGCATAAAGAAATTGAATTTTATGTGGATGACATCATAATAAAAGGCACCACTGTCGGAGTACATTCAGTGGCACTAAGGTGATTCTTTTTTAGACTTCGTCAGTACAATCTTAAGCTCAATCTTGCCAAATGTGTCTTCAAAGCCTCATCTGGAGTATTCCTAGGCAACATGGTCAGCAAGAAGGGTATAGAAGTGGACCCTGCTAAATCAAAGGCAATTCTAGAGATACCACCTCCTAAAACAGAAAAGGAGATTAGAGGTTTCCTTGGACAACTACAATAAATTAGTCAATTCATCAATCAATTGGCTGATGTATGTAGGCCCATCTTCAAGTTACTCAGAAAAAGAGCCTCCAAGCACTAGAATGATGACTATCAGAAAGCTTTTGACCAGATCAAGCAATACTTACTAAACCCACCGGTACTACAGCCAGCAAGGTTTGGAAAGCCTTTGTTACTTTACTTATGAGTAATTGATGAAGCAATGGGGGCAATGCTTACTCAAAATGCTCCTGATTCCAGTAAAGAAAATGCCATCTATTACTTGAGCAAAAGGATGCTATCTCGTGAGCTCAAGTATAGTTTTATAGAAAAGCTATGTCTTGCCTCGGTATAGGTCTGCCATAAGTTGCAACACTACCTCTGCTCTTTTACAACTCATGTTCTCGCTGACAAGAGCCCTTTGAAATTCCTTATGGAGAAGCTGGTTCTTGACAGTAATATGGCAAGATGGATGGCTGCATTAGCAGCATATGATCTAAAATATGTACAACGGAAAGCAGTTAAGAGTAGCATAATGGTTGATCAGTTAGCTGCAACTCCAATAGATGATCAATGGGTCAAGCCTGAATTTCCTGATGAAGATATCCTGACAATTGACAATGAAGTTTGAAAGCTCTATTTTGATGGGGCATCTAATAACAAAGGGTATGGTCTAGGCATTGTGTTCATTACACCAAGTAGGGAAAACCTACCTATAGCCATCAAACTAAACTTCGAGGTAACAAACAATGAAATAGAGTATGAAGTATGCATTTGTGGTCTTAAAGCAGCAATAAGGCTGAGAATCAAATGCCTTGAGATTTATGGGGATTCGAATATGATAGTTTCCTAAGCCTTGGGGAAGTGGAAGATCAGAGAAGAGCATTTAGTTCCTTACCATAAACGCTTAAATGAACTTGCAACCAATTTCTATGAACTGTCCTTCCATTATCTTCTAAGGACGAAAAATAGATTTGCTGATGCTTTGGCAACACTTGCCTCAATGCTTGATGTAAGTGACGGCTTCATAATTAGACCTGTCACAATTGAAGTTAAGCATAAGCCAGGATGCATAACTCATTGTTTGAATCAAGCGGTTGATAGCAAACCATGGTTTTGGGATATCTTCAATCACATCAAGAACAGACTCTATCTTGAAGGGGCCTTTAAAACATAAAAGAGGACTTTAAGACAGTTGTCTAAAGGTTTCATTCCAAATGGGAAAGTACTTTATAAATGAGTTTGGGATAACATCCATCTGAGATATGTCACTAAAACAGAAGCCCAACAGATAATGGAACGAATGCATGGTGGTAACAAAGGTCCACACATGAGTGAAATTGCTTTAATCCGCAAGATCATGAATCAGGGTTACTTTTGGCTTACTATGAATCAAGATTGCACAAGATATGTACAGAAGTGCCATAAGTGCCAAATCTACACCAAACTTCAGAAGAAACCTCCTGTACCTCTATCTCTTATCACCATGCCTTGGCCATTTGCAACGTGGGGCCTGGACGTCGTTGGGAAGATAAGCCCAAAGTCTTCTAGCAAGCATGAATTCATTTCGGTAGCTATTGATTATTTCTCCAAATGGGTTAAAGCTGCACCTTACCAAATATTAGATTCCAAATGAATAGCCCAGTTTATCCGCACCAACATCCTTTGTAGGTATGGAGTTCCTTTTGAGATCATCACTGATAATGGACCTCACTTCCAAAAGGAGGTTACTCAGCTGTTGAAGAAGGAGAAAATCCAACACTATAAATCTTTTCTGTACAGACCTCAAACAAATGGCGCAGTTGAAGCTGCAAATAAGACTCTTAAGAATATACTGCAAAAGATGGCTGACAACCATAAGGATTGGCACCTACATTTACCATATGCCTTATGGGGATACAGAACAAAAGTGCATACTCCAACCTGTGCTACATCTTACTCTTTGGTGTATAGGATGGAAGCCATCCTACCAATCAAGGTAGAAGTCAAGTCAGCTCGCATTATGAGGGAGAGTCAGTTGGATGAAGTGGAATGGGCAAAAGGCTACCGTGACCAACTTTTTGCCATCAACGAAAAGAGAATGGATGCCTTATATCAGATGCAAGGCTATCAACAGAAACTGGCCAGGCACTTCGATAAGAAAGTCAGGGACAGAGGATTGCAAGAGGGTCACCTTGTCTTAAAAGAAATAAGGGCACCTGTTTATGATCCAAGGAGAAAATTCAGACCTAATTAGAGTGGTCCATTTGTGATAAAAAAGATCTTATCTAATGGAGCAGCAATTCTAACGGACTTGGATGGCATAGAATTTGCTAGCCCATGCAATCTGGATCAACTCAAGAGATACTTTGCATAAGCATCCTTGTAATTCATGCATAGCATTTGCAATCATTGTGAAATCATACACAACATTCGCATTTTTCCTATAAACTAGAACTACGTGGACCTGATTCTCCATAAAAAGAAAAAAAGAATAAAAATCATGTATCATTGTAAGGAGATACGTAAGAAGCCCTTATGGGTTCGGTCCAATTCATCAATAAAATTTTCATTTGGCTCTTAATTGCGTCATAAAAAAATATATAATAATATAAATATAGAAAATAAGCTCGCTAAGTTGAAAACCCAAAAGGGCGGCTTAGGTAAAAATTAGAGCAACAAAAGAGATAAATAAAAAAATAAAAAAATGATATCTTATTTGTCTCATTTAATTTTTTTGGAATATCAAAAAAGAATAAAGACATAATCAAATCATTGTCCCAAGCTAAACAAAACAAAAATCATGAGTCTTGCTCTATCTCTTCAAGTATAGTAGCCCTCCTAGCCTTTTCTGATTTTCACGAGTTGGCTATCCACCAATCAATATACTGCAAGGATTTACCACCTTGGTGAGCAGGACAAACAGCATAAAAGCCTTTTACCCATCCATTCCTAACAGCTCGAGCAACAGTCTCAGTAATTAGAATGGATTCAAACAGAGCACCATCTGGGGGCACACCCTGACTATGTCTATTTGACGCATAACCTAGTTGCCTAGTAAAATGTCACCATCCTTAACCCCAACAGATAGACCATCTTATAACCAAAACTCATGGTCATGAAACTGTTTATCTTGTACCATTCACACCTCTATAGTAGGTCATCAGAATCCAGCTTTATTAACCATTTTATCCATTCTTTCTCTGAGTTTCATTTAATTATAATGGTCTAGGTTCTATACCAGAAAGCAGAATAATCCACCTTTGTAGGAGGTCCCACTATCTGGAGATGATCTCTCAGCTAAATCTAAAAAAGTACAAAAAGATAAGCATAAGAAAACAAGGAAAGCAGTTGAAAAGAAATTTAGAAGCCAGAATTCAACCTGAAAAATGATAGGGTTGATTGTCCATGGCCCATCAGAAGTGTAAGACCTGTCTAAGCTCATGATGGTCTCAGCCAGCACTATAGCAACAATAGATCTCCCTTCCTCCATTTGTGAAATTAGCTTAGTGTCTCTAAGATCCCCCTAACTAGACCTGATTATAGGTTCGGGTCCCCGTCCGGCTCACCCGGCCCTCCCGATAAAAATACTGGGCCTGGACAAGGATTTTTTTTTAATAGACAGCCCGAGTTTGAACTCGAAAAGCCCATATTTTTTGGGATGGGCCTGGGATTAACTGAAATTGCCCAAGCCCGGCCCGAATAATATATATATATTAAAAAAATAAAATGTTAAGATTGAGAATTGAATTTGCAATCTCTTATAAAGTTAAATCATTATATACCACTATGACAAAGAAATATTTTATAAAATTTTAATATTAAATTATATTTAATCTTTATAATATATTCTCTATTATATTTAAAATAATAGATATATGGTTTATTTTATATTTTAAGTACATATATATGTCATTAATTTATTATTATAATTCATTAAAAAAAAGTATAAGAATTGTGGGCGGGTCTAGGCAGCACATATTCAGTTGGACTGGATTGGATATTAAGTCAAGCTCGATCAATCAGGCTGGGCCAGACTTGGTCTTAATAAAAAATAATTGAGTCCGAATTAGTCCGGCCCGAGCCTAGCCCGAGCCCAGCTTTTGAATAGGTCTACTCCCAACCAGTAGGGCTCACAAAAATATATCTTGCAGTCAGACAGAAGGATAGAGTTTGCATCCTCAAATGAAACCACCCATCATCCTCAAAATCCTTAGGATCATGGAATTCTGCAATCACAGTGGTCAGATCTATCCAATCATCTACTACCATGGGACTAGCAGTCTCTGTACTTAAGTCAAGAAGTCCTCTAAAAGAGTTAAAATATCCTACTTTCTCAACAGGAGTAGCCAGCATAGCCTTTGGATTAGATACGAGCAACACAGAAAACTCCTTAAATGTAGGACACATCTCCTCCATAGATGCCCCAAATCTGAAGACATGGGCAGTTGAATCCTAAAAGCGCATGCATGTGTGCAAAAATTCCCAATCAATTTTTATGCCTCTTAGGGTGGGCATAACGCTTACCCCATACTTTCCTAGGTTAATTCTCTCCACTTTGGTAAAGTTCTTGCACCATAGGAACATTGCATGACTGAAATAGGGCTCCATTGTGAAGAATAAAAAATAATAAAATTGTTGGAAAGCAAAAATATGATTGAAAATGACTTTTAGAGGCTCAAAAATCGATGGTATGGATTGGAAAAAGGATGAAGTCTGCTTAAATAGGGAAAATTTTGACTGCCAGTGTTGCTACCAGTGGCACGTCGATCGTGCCGCTCAGGCCGGCAGCATGCCAGTCGTGCCGCTGCAGTCGACGGCATGCCAAGCGTGCCGCCTTGGATGGCTGCATGAAGACCGCACCGCCTAGACTGGCGACACGCCGGTCATGCTGCCCCACCAACCTGTGCCTCGTCGTGCCATTTGTCCTCCAATAGAATTTTATTATGATTTCTCAAAATTTCATGCCTAAAATAATTCATTTTTTCAAAATTGGTGCAGAAATGAGAGAAAAGAGTAAGGAATAGCACAATGGAAATCCTATTTAGTTGAATGTCTGCATCCATGTCATGCACCCATTTCATCCAAAACATCCATAAGTCATACATATCATACATACATTCAAGATGTTGCATAAGCATAAAGAGTGCATATATCCAAAATATCATGCATACATCCAAAATATTATATAATGAGTGCATCATCCTAATTATATGTATAAATGAAAATGCAAAAGCTGATAAAATAGGTCGTTAACGACCACACCTGGGTCTGCGGCGTCCTCGCCTAGGCACCTCATCCTTGTGACCTTCCTCTGTCAAATGTCTGTCATGCAGAAGGGAGCTCATAGCAAATGCATATCGGCCCAAGAGATTGTAGTGATAGCAAAGGAACTCCATGGGAATCTAGAAAAAAAAGAAAAATAAATGAGAATCACTACAAGGCAGACAAAGGCTAAAATACCAGCTATGCAAAATTTCACCTCTGTAATGTTCTCAGGAATAGTGGAGAATAAGGCTTGTTGGTCTTCAGGAAGATCATAATGTCGTAATCGGCCTTTATAAGAAACATAGTCAAGGTGAGCTAGTAAGCATATCATACCAGTAGGCAAAGGAACTGGATCAGTCGGACCTCCCACTGAAGCGTCTAGAGCTGGGACTAGAGTAGAGCCACTAGCCCTTAAAGGACCAATCCTAGAAAGATTGGCTACAAAACCTGAAGGACCAGCCATAACACTTGAAGGTCTAACCTTAGGACCCATGCTGCCAACCAGAATAGTACTACCGGCCCGTGAAGAGATGAAAATCCCAGCTATGGAAGGAGGCCCTCGAGAAGTTACTGAGCTAGATCCCTGATGTGATAGCCCCCGCAGTCTATCTAGGGGAGGTGAGCCTCGCATCAAAGATGTCTCGCAGAACTCATCATAGTCCATGTCAGGCAATAGGTAATCTAGACAGGAAACTCCATCAGCCTAACCATCCTCTCCCAGGATAGCCAGTCCATACCTCATGTCTACCGAAGGGGACTGTGGCACAACTCTCTCTCCTATAACCTGTGCCCTCACCCTCTCTCCCAAGTAGAACATCCTCAAAGACTCACAATGGAGCAAGAGTCGACAAGAGGATAAGTCTATGCTAGGCCTGATCTGGCCAGGAATCCACTCTGTGAATCTGGAAAATGGCGTCCATCTCACCTGCAAACAAATTGCAATATAAGCAGTAGAAGGTAAACAGTAAGATTTAAGTCAAGATCAATAAAGGAATACCTGGTCTACGGTCAAAGTAGCAAAGATCTATCTGCAATTATCAAATGTCGATGCCATGAAGGAATTTTTATTGGACATCCTCCAAAGACGTCTGTAGGGAGGGTCAATAGCATCAGGCTTTCTCAGTGGTGGAGCCAGCATTGGAAAGTGCTCATAAGCCCAGTACTACAAGAAATAAATTTTTTCAGTCACTAGATAGAGATCATACAACTAAATAATAGAGTACAATACTCACCTCGAGTACAATAGAAGTACCACCATGACTGTAAAGTGTGCCATGGAAAATACTGCACAGCTCCTAATACGTAGCATAAAGGGTGGCACCTCCCCAGTCAAACTCATCGATCTCATCCAGATTCTTTAATGATCGCAGGACATTCAAATTAATGCTATCCTTATTGTTATGCAAAAAGATACAGCTCAAGATAATCAAGGCACATAATCTGGCACACTGATCAACATCATACTGACTTGGAGTCTGACCCATGGTCATCAAGGCCTGATAAAGCCAGGAACGTGGGACATTAAGGTTCCCACGAGGGGGGTCAGCCTCAATCAGAGCAGTCATCTCTACAGAAGAGCCTCGATCCACGAAGAATAAAACTCAAGAGAACGATATCTGAAATGCATACCAGTAAGCATGCTCCATTCAAGGGGAGTGACTGTCATCTCGCCGCAAGAAAGGTGGCATGTATTTGTAGTATCCCACTAGCGATCCACCAATGCCCTGACTACGATGGTATTAACCGGCTGCTTGATGTCCAGCTCTAACCACCTGAGCAAGCTAGATGGCTCGAGGCGCAGTCGGATAGCCTCCTGATTGCCTAAATAGAGGTGGACTAGCTCCATGACACTATGGCCTCCCCTAGGCCTCAACTATATTCTCTATAATTTTTGGTAAAAAAAATAAATAATGATAATTATTAGAATATTTTACTAATTATACAGAAAAAAGAAAACATACCTGAAGAGATCCAGTGTAGCTGACATAGTGATCTGGCTCCTTCAGCAATGTCTCTGAGTTCTGAGCATCCATTACTGGCTGATTGAAGGCTTCCATATTGAGAGAGAGTAAAAAAAAGAGAGAGAAAAGAAAGATATTTGGAGAGAGGAATGAGAGCTAGAGATCGAGAGAGGAAAAAGTGAAAAAATGAATTTATGAAAAAATGTGAAAGAATGAAGATATATATAGGAGTAGAGGTGGGCCCCCTTCATAATGACATTTTTTAACTTTTTTGATTCGCAGGTCCAGTTCAAGTGGTTTTGCCATAATAGGCTCATTTTAAATCGAAATTCAGTTCCATCTAAAGCAGTGAATTTGCATATTTTTATCCATCTCCCAAAGTAGACGGGTCTCAATTGGAGTTCAGAATCTCTTGAAATTATAGAAAAACTAAAAATCCAAAAATAACTTAAAAATCGAAAAACAAACCAGACAGGCTCAAAAAATTTAGAAATCAGATGTGAAGCTTTTGTACAACTCCCAATACAGAAAGAGACATTTAGAATGCTTATAATGATATCCTGGGCCTTCTTATTCACACTTATCAGATTCAGCCTCTGTCTGGCCAAATCAAATAAGGGGGGCAGTTGTGAATCCTCAAAATTGCACCTCCAGCTGATCGTCTTTCAGTTACAAACCTATAGAATCAAACCAAGCTTGAATCGGAGATGAAACAGACTAGAAACGGATGAAAAAGTAGGAAACAGGTCAAACTAGCCGGTCAGTGCACGAGAGGCAAGCCACCTCTTTGGGCAGTACGCCGGCCGTGCCGCCTCATAGGCGGCACGAAATGCATGCCGACGGTATGGGCGGCACATCCACCATGCCGCCTGGATGTTTAGCGTATCACCAGTGCCGCCCGTGACCTACTACTGCTGCCATTCGTACCACCGGCGCCCTCCTTAGCAGTTTTATAAATAGAGCCTCATTCAAGCTCATTTGACACAGATCCCAAGGCAGAAACTCTCTGATACTAATTTACTTGTTGCTTTTAAGTTATGTTTGAAATTTGATACAAAAGAGCTGTTGTTTCAAATTTCAATTTACATTCATTATGCTATTTTGCTAATCTTTTATTGTTAGATTCAGATTCCAAGGGTTTTGAATCTAAGGTGGAGTTGAGATCTGGAGCTAAACTCATTCTGTTCATCCGAAAGGCAAGAAAAGCAAAGGTATAATCTCCTTTCCATTCTCAAAATTCTAAACTCAGATCTAGAATCATCTTTAGGTCTAAACAGAAAAGATCTAAAATTTATTAATTTAAGAATCAGAATTAAATTAATAAACAAACTAACAGCTTTTTCCAGAACCCCTCCTTCGCAAGAAGGAAGAACTGCGTGGGGTTTGATTCCTATCCAATAGGATACGTAGGCTGCTGTTCTGAAAGACATCAACTCTAAAATCTTTTTATTAACATTTTTTCCCTTTCCCTTTGATTTATTTGTGTTAATCTTTTATTTTTGATTTTGTATTACTTTAGTTGAGGAATGTGTGCTTTTCCTAGTACCCGTAATGGCTAGAGAATCTTATTTTATTCGTTTTGATTTTGTAATAATTAAGTATGATTTATTTTTCTTATTTATCTATTTGTCATTCCATCTTATCATATATATCTGTTTCATGCATCATTGTATTCCTGTTTATACATACACGAAAATTCCTTTTTAAAAGTTATTTTGCACTTTTGGCCAAACTAAAGAAAATTATATTTTCTCAATTGTGTAATTACCAAAACTTGATCCCCGAACCCTCTTTGATCACTTGCGGATTAGTGCATTTTCCATTAGGATAAATCAAATATTTTGTGGAGTCAATCATGTTGGGTCTTCTTTAATTTTCCCAATTAAAATAAGTAAATTAAAGTGATGACTCACTTTCACAACTTCAAAATCACAAAAATCAATTTTTTGAACTCACAGTGAGTTCTAATAATAGAGTTTCTCCCAAAGAGCATTTCGATTCCTCGGTGGATTGGACCGATGCTCGGGCGAGACCTCACAATGAGGTAAAGTTAGTAGAAATTAAAAATAAATTAGGTTTTAAAGTTTTTTTTTTTTTTTTTTTTTGTAGATAGAGAAGGAAGGGAAGGCAGTTTAGCTTTCCTGTGGAGAAGAGAGGTTCAGTGTAACTTGTTGGGATATACTAGGGACTTTACTAATATGAAAATATCATCTGATCATGAGGAGTCTTGTCGATGTATGGGCTTTTATGGGTTCCATGAAAGAAGTAAAAGGAGCACATCACAGAATATGCTTTAGTAGTTACATAGATCTTCGTCGCTTCCATGGTGTGTTATAAGAGATTTTAATGACTTACTTAATGAGGATGATAAATAGGGGAGTACTAGTCAACCTGAGTGGTTGTTTTGAGGCTTTAGAAGGTAGTTTCAAAGTGTGCTCTTCAAGATCTTCATTTAGAGGGTTATGGTCTTACATGAGAAAAAGGTAAAAGAACTACTGGGTTTGTGGAAGAAAGGCTTGATAGGGCTTTGGTTTATAGGAAATGACCTAAGCTCTTTCCAAATGCGAGTCCTTATAACCTGGTGGTGTCAATTTCTTATCACAATCCTATTGAGATTCAAATGGTTAACAATGTTGTTTATCGGGGCAAAAAGGCTTTTAAATTTGAAAACTCAAGCTTAATAGAGCAGGAATTGGAAGCCGTGGTTAGGAATTATTGGCAATCAGTGGAGTTAGTGGTGTTACCAAAAAATTATCTCGAGTTTCTTCATGTTTTTTATCATGGAGTGGGTGTTTTAATTTGGAGTTTCAAGTTCAGATCAAAAAGCTTAAAGAAGAAATTATTGTGTTGCGAAAATTTAATGACTCGATTTCTATCTCTAAAGTTTCAAAATTGAAGAGTTTATTATATGAAACTCTTGCTTAAAATGAGGCTTTATGGAGACAACGTGCAAAGAATTTTTGGTTGGAAAGCGATGATTTAAACTCCATGTATTTCCATACAATGGCATCGATGAGAAAGTAGAAAAATAATGTTTTTGGGATTGAGAAATGTGAATGGGGAATGGGTGGAGGATCATACCGGTATTTTGTGTCTTATTTTAATAATTTATTTTCTTATAGGCTACTAGTGTATAAATGTGGATTATCCACAGCCATGTATTTCATACAACGTTAATGCTCAGGTAGTGGCTCCTTTCCAAGTTAACCAGTTTCGATGTGTAATTTTTTAAATGCATCCAGATAAATCTCTAGGTGCAAATGATTTCAATCCCTTATTTTATCAACATCTTTGGCCAATTATTGGAGCTGAGATGTTTCAGATTGTGTGGCATAGCTTAGGCAAGGTGAGCATCCTATTGAAATTCATAAGACCATAATTGTATTATTCCAAAATGTGAAGTTCCTGAGTCTATGAAGGATTTAAGACCCATTTCACTGTGTAGTATTTAGTACAAAATTGTCACCAAGGTCCTTGCTAACAGGTTGGAGGTGATTTTACCTTCAGTTATGTCTAAGGCACAATTTGCATTTTTTCCAGCTTGTTCTATTATTGATATTGCAATCGTTGCCCTTGAAATGATTCATTTTATAAAGAGGAAGTGTAGGGAGAAAGAAGGGGAGATGACATTAAAAATCAATATTTCTAAGACTTATGACAGTGTCAAATGGTCACACCTTAGAGTTGTGATGCCTAGAATGGGTTTTTATACACAGTGGAAATATTGGATGATGATGTGTGTGTAATCTATCTTATACTTTGTGTCAGTGAATGATAAGGAGGTGGGTGTAATAAAGCCTATTATGAGGCTTTGACAAGGGAATCCATTATATCCATATTTATTCATTTTATGTCTTGAAGGCTTATGTGCATTATTGAGGTAAGCAGATGAGAGGAAAAAATTGAAAGGCTGTAAAATTAGTAAGTATGCTCCAAATGTTAGTCATCTTTTATTTTCATACAACAACTTTTTCTTTTTCAAGGCAACCAAGTCCAACTCTCTTTGCTTAAAAAATATTTTTGAGAAATATGAGGTTGATTTGGGCCAATCAATTAACTTTCGAAAGTCAGGTATTTTCTGTAACTTTAATGTGTCTATGATGATTAAAAGAGAGATTCCTAATTTATTGAAATTTGATTAAATATGGGAAGATATTTAGGGTCACCTTCTCTCATATGGAGGAGTAAGAGGTCGGTTTTGCATTTTTGAGGGATCGGTTATGGAAGAAATTAAGTGGTTGGCAAGGTAAGTTGCTCTAAGAAGTAGGTAAGGAAATTCTAATCAAGTTTGTGGCTCAAGCAATACCAAGGTATTGTATTAGTACTTTTTAATTCCAACCTCGTTGTATGAAGAAATGCAACAGGTGATGAACTCTTTATGGTGGGATTTTAAAACAAATGGTGTTGCCAAGTTAAATTGGAGGAGTTGAGATTTTATATGTAGGAGGAAAGTTGAAGGTAGTCTTAGGTTTAAAGATTTGAAGGCCTTCAATTTGGCATTGTTAAGGAAGTAAGCTTTGAATTTGATTGCTTATCCAAATTCTCTTGCAAGTGTAGTTCTCAAAGCAGAAATATTTTTCAAGGGGAGACTTTAGTACAACCTAACTAGGTTCTAATTCTAGTTTTGTATGGAAAGGCATTTGGCAAGCAAAGTCCATAATTTCTTCAGAATGTTAATGGTGAATTGGGAATGGCACTTCTATAAAGGTTTGGGAAGATGCTTGGGTGAAAAGGAACACATGTTTTCACCTAGTTTCTCCAAGGGTAGATGGATTAAAGCATATGAGGATTTTTGATTTGTGGATACATATGAATGGGATGTGGAGCTATTAAATGAGTTTTTTTTTCTTTTTTTTGCCTTGTGATGTTTATCAATGCCTCTAGGTTTGGTTGGTGTGGAAGACAAAATAATATGGCATCATTAATGTAAAGGTGTATATATAGTTCATAGCAGCTATAGGACGATTATGGAAATGAGAAGTGAAGGTGCTTCAGTGAATCATTCGATGAAATTGGAGTAAAGTTTGGAAGTTTTACATTCCATCACAAGTAAGAGTCTTCATTTAGAGGTAATATAACAACTTGTTACCAACTCATGATAGGTTATTGTTGCGTGGTGTACCTATTGTAAACAATTGTGTTTATGTGGCAAATTGGGTGAACACTTGCTTCATCTTTTTATTGATTGTCCTTTTGCTATGTATTGTTAGGATGTTGCAGATGTGGATCTAGCAAATCTAGATTTACAATTTTTAATGATTGGTTTTCCTCAATGTTTAATAATCTGCCTGCAGAAAAAATGGAGAAATTTTACATGGTACTTTAGGGCATCTAGTGCCAACACAATAATTGGCTTTAGAGGCTAGTACTGGAGTCCTAACTAAGTGATGTCTTCGTGCATGGAGCTGCATGGAGATTGGCATAAGGCTCAGTGAAGAAGGGATTTAGGAGTTAGTGTTATTAGACAAGCTTCAAGTGTTCCACTGCATTAGGTCTCGCCTCTAATAGGTGTGGTAAAGTGAAACAATGATGCTGGGGGCAATCTAATGGGTTGCAGTACTGTCTTACTTGATCATGAAGAGCAATTCTTGGGTGGGTTTACTAAATTGCTCATTGGCTATGTTGAAGCACATATAGCCAATGCACTTTATTTAAAAGAAGCACTGTCATGGTTGAAGTCCCAGCAACCTCAGTCCATTATCTTTGAATGCAAAATTAGTGATTGACGCCTACCATAGTTCTCAAATTGATATTAGATTCTGGCTTTATTATCTCAATATGTAAAGAATTGTCAGGGTTTTATATCAATGTCTCCGTATCTTTTGTTAAGAGACAAGCTAATGAGATAACACATACTTTAGCAAACGTTTCTTATTATTATGCTATCCCAAGTATGTGGGAAGAGTCACAATTGTTTATTATGACTCTCTTGCATAATGATGTTTTAGATTCCCATTAATAAATATTCCTTATTTTCCTTCAAAAAATATTTAAATAAAATATTAATATTAATATTTGTCCTTAATGGTTATTAAATATATTAACAATAACAATTAATAATAATTTTACCAAATACCTAATAATAATTCGTTATCAGTTAACAATTATACTAGCAATAAGCTATTAGTAATAACTACTACAAATAGCTAAACTAAACAGGGCCATAATGTTGAGGAATAAAATAGCTAACATTAAATGGGCTCATAATGGAGAAGACCCATCAAAACGAGCATTCGCTTATAAGCCTAAAACATATGTTCGGTTAGTAATCTAGCCCACTCACCATTATCGCCTTGTTATGAGTATGATGACTCATCTCCTATGAACATGATAACCACCAGCTTGCCCTCTCTTGTACCAAGCACAGAACCTTTTTCCTTGAGAAGCCAACTAGCTTAATATGCCCAAGGGACATCAAGTGGGCCTCTATATCAACCATTACCTATTGCTACCAACTGCTAAACATCAAGTAGACGCCTTGGCACCATGTATGAACTTGGAAGAAGAAATAAAAGGTTAGCGGCCAAATTTAAAAAAAATCCAAAGTTTGATGACCTCTGATACTACATAACAGAAGTTGACATGTCACGCTGATTCATTTGGCTTACTGATGTGGATGGACAAATTAGCATTTCGGTTGAAATTTTCCTCTGATTCTAGTAAGTGACAATTGATTAAAAAATTTTTTAAAAAATTAACGATTTATTTGCAAAGAAAAATCAATTAGTGACCCTTATTGCATTTTTACTAGGAAAAAAAAATGAAAAACATTATTTATTTTTCTTCATTTTATTTGAATAAAATGTATTTCTTTCGTTATTTTATCTCCCAATGGTTGAGAAAATATCAGTCTCTCTTAAGAGAAAATCAAAATGAACACTTTATTTTTCTTCATTTATTTTCTATCTCCCCTAATGCTCAAATATCCAAACAAAGCGGAAAGAAGAGAATAACTAGATTCGTCCACCAAAGCAATTCTAACTTTGAGACACAGACAAACCTCTATTTTGTTTCATTTCTTGAGAAAAGAGAGAGAGTTTTTCCAAGTCCGGTGAAGAGTTTTTCCAAGTCCGATGAATAATTTCTCATTTTCCAATACTAATTAACTATTCTTATTATGAGAGAGAGAGATCACCTGATGAAAAGCTTATAAGACATTTTCTTGGATGGATATGAAGTGTTGCTGGCGTCATATTATCACATCAGATTTGAACAAAATGGCCACAGATCTATGGAAAACAACGGCAGCTGGCATAGAGATTATCTATAGGAACTAGAGAAAATAATCAAAACCCCCACCTTCGTACTAATCCCATCAACTCCATCACATCCATACATACATTTATTTACATCTTATTCAAATTCAATCCCATGTTAGCTCATTAATTAATTTGGCGACTGAAACTGTTAATCAAGTACTATAATTCGAATTCAAATCATAGCTATATCATATATGCAAAGAGAATTTTCAAATTAATTCATCCATCTTGATAATTATAGTCTTAATTATCGATATGTTTGACAAATAATTTTTATTTTTTTTATTTCAATAATTAGTAATATTCTTATAATAATTTATACGTCAATTGAGAGTAATTTTTTTTAGTAAATTCAAAAATATATGTTTTTTTTTTTTTGTGCTCATATGCCCATTCAGAAATTATTCTATAATTATTTTATTAACTAAACATGGGTGTAGTATTAGATTTATTCAGAATATTAATCATGTTATTGAATTATGAGGATATTCATAAATTGACTACTGAAAGCATCATTTGGTGTTTGGCGTATATCTCATAGTTTAAATCATGGAACCCCAATGGTTGGCTACTAGACTTGGTTAATAAAAACAGTTTACTACACTACTCATAGCCATAGCTTGATGGTAATGTATTTTTCGACTAAGCAATTGATTTATGCTGTAATATCTTATATTAAAAAAAAAAAACAGTTTATTCTGTATTTTATAGTTTAAATTTAAATTTTGATATGCAAAAAAAAAAATAAAAATTGCTACATTACTACATATGTAGTTAGCTTGACTCAATTAAAAAATAGCACGTCTTAATTATATTATGTTATTCAAAGCTAATGCTTGCAAAGTTTAAGTACAACTGCCTCATTTACAATTAAAATAACTTGTTTTTAAGTGAGTTATACTGTTTATACATTATTTTTTTATTTACACATGATTTTCACATGGTCACACTTCAATTGCTTACCGCTTGTAAAAAATTTATATACGATATCATTCTTATTTTACCCCTCTATAAATTTTGCGTATGCTCTTATTAAAAAGAATATATAATTTCTATAAATATATAAATTGACTTGAGAATACTTTTAACTATATATCTATATTACCGAAAGAGAATTTCTAAATGCATGAATTAATTAAGATGATGAACACCATTAAATTTATAAATAAAAAGAGTTGTTTTAATATTTACATAAATTAACTCTATATATAATACCTCCAATATTACAAAAAAAGAAAATTCACCCATTTACCCTATGTTTAATTAGTTTCACCTCCCTATCTTAAAGGACCAACCATACAATTTTTTTTTTTTCCAGAAAAACAAATATAAAGACTAACATAGTTATTGTAATTATGGGAATGATAGAGGGAGTTGCAATATTTAGTGGTTTAAAGAAGAGAGAGAGAGAGAGAGAGAGAGAGAGGGAGCTTTTAATGGTAAATTGATGGATGGATTTGTTTTACCTTTGATGAGGAATAACCCCACTGTAAGTCAGTAACAGGTGGTGTCATACTCTGATTATTCAGATATTTATTCCTGCTGTAAGTATTAATTAAATAATTGACAATCTTTCTCATCTCTCCATGAGATTTTAGATCAGATGTGATTTTCATTGCCACTACTACACGACTTCCTAAAAATTCTTCAACTTCATTTTATTTGCTCAGTTGTGCTTGAATTTGCAAAATAAAGATAAAAATGAAAACTCAATACAGAGAAATTATATATAATTCAGAAATTCAATTAATAAAATATCACATAATAATAATTTTTCCTTAGGGTTTTGATTACTATGTATATATATACTAACAATTGTATTTTTTTTTCTTTTTTGCCTTACTAAAAATCCAATGGTTATTGAATTTGCTCTCCCTATTTTTTGGAATTAAAAAAATTATATAATGTATATATGAAGTCTTTATTTATCTCCTTTAATGTTAAGATTGGAGAACCCATATAATTGGGAGATCTTCATAATGGATTTTGGTAAGAGATATACTCATAAGTTTGATATAGTCTTTCCTAATTATATATCCCTTCTTCATATAATCTTTTTCTAATGTGAGATTCCACACACTTATAATCTTAACAATCTCCATTTCAAGTGTGAATTTTCATATTGGACTTGGGTTCCTTAAACGGAAGCCTCAATTATTTACGATGAAGAGCCTTAATACTCCACTAGTAAGGGCGGACTAGAAGTCACATGCTCTTTCACATGGAGAAACCGTATAATACTCATTATTAAGTCATCGGCTCTAATACCATTTGTTAAAATTAGAGTGCGCACATAATTGAGAGATCTTTATAATGAACTTTAGTGAGAGATATACTCATGGGTTTGACATTACACTCCAATTCAAAATCTTAAGATATTGAGTTTATAGGTCATTCCTACTTATATGTCTCTTTTTAATCCTATATTTTTTCAATGTGAGATTTTATACACTTGAAATCTTAATATTTAAGAAATTAAATTGATAAAAGAAATTTTAAATAGAAGAAAAAAAAAGATACAAACTTTTCATCTTCTTTTGCAAAGAAAACTATCATCTTGTTTTCTTTTTAATCCCGTCTCTTTTTAACGTGAGATTCCACACATTTGAGATCTTAATATTTAAGAAATTAAATAGATAAAAGAAATTTTAAATAGAAGAAAAAAAAGATACAGACTTTTCATCTTCTTTTGCAAAGAAAACTATCATCTTGTTTTCTTTTAAATTGCTACAGTATTTAACTATTTAGTTAATTTATTTATTTTAATACATATTGTATTAGTTCTTTTTGGCATAAAATTTATATTTTGCCCCCTTAATCGTAAAACCTGGCTTCACCACTGCAAAAATCTATTATTATTATTATTATTAATATTATTATTATATGATAAAAGTATTTATTCCAAAAATAAAGTTTATATATATGAAATCAGATAATTAACCAATTGATTTTATGTCATAATATTTTTATATGTTACAATTAAAATTTATATTGATCAATATACCTAATATCTTTTTATGAATTGATTCATATATAATAAGGTTTGGTTCGTATATTTTTTATATTAATATTTAAAATTATCAGGAAGAAAAAAAAAAAAAAAGAGAGAGAGAGAGAGGATAAGAAACTGTGGGAAAAGAGGCGAGATAACGTGTGTAGTGTGTACATATAAAGAAGAAAAAGGGAACTGAAAGAAGGCTATACGATGAGTAGACTGTGAACATTTGGGTTTCCATTTAAAGAAACCTATTCCTATTTATTTGTTTATTTTAATTATTATTTATATTAAATTAATTATATACTTTTCTTCAGATCTTATTAGCTCTCAGCGAGATTTCTGGGCTGCATGTATTAATTTGCATATGTGTTTGTGTTTGACAAATCTTTTCAAAACAGATGTTTTTTAAAGTTTAGGCTCTGCTGCTGCCAACAAAGTTATCAGATTATAGGCTTTATTCTAGTTCTTTACGTAGCCAACAAAATAATTAAAAAAAATAGTACTAAAAAATATAATTATATTATAATATCTTCAAATAAATTATTTCACCTTTATTTCGAGAAAATGATTAATTGCAATATCACTTTTATGATCATTGTTGAAATGAAAATAACTCATTATATCTATCAATTATTTTTTAGTCATTTATTATCAAACTCAATTTTATCCTAATTTTTTTTTTTATTTTCTCATAACAGTTGATGTGAAGGCAATTTCAAAATGTTTATAATCTATTGGGACAAAAATAGTCTAAACAGAAAAAATAATAGCTTGGACCAATCATTTTTTGGCCCAATTCTTTTATTTGTGCCCTAAATTAGAATTTTTTCCATATGACAATTTTTAATATTAGTTAGAGAACCCTGATTTAGGCATTGTTTATGCATTTTTTTTGTTTTATTGTCTATTTTTATTTGGAATAACTTTATAATTTTGCCATTTTTTACAGTTTTATACATAGAGTAATAAGTTATTATTTAAACTCTTATTTTAACATGTTTTAGGCGATCAAATGAAATTAAAAACTATTGAAACCCTAATTCGCCTTTTGTCTCTTTGCTTACACTGTATCAATTATAATGATGATTGTAATTTTGATCAAATGGGCATAGTTACAACTAATTTTCAAAATTTAAAAATTATAGTAAAATAATTTATTCTGAAAGGTTTGGGTGTAATTGTAATTTAAAAAAAGAAAACTTTTACAAATTAAAAGTAATATTTGTTTCAAAATTTTATCATTTTTCAATCGATATAATATTATTTTATTTACCACAACTGTTTTCTAAAAATTTATTGATTTTCTATACAGTTCACATATATATAATATATAAATACCATAGTAATAACACAACAAATTATACAATAAATTGATATACAATGTGTTAGACATGTAAAATCCTTTTAATACACATATAAAAACAAATAATAATGTTCATTTTTTTGTAATATTTATATGGGAAATTTCCTACTATTATGTTTCTTTTTATTTACTAGTTTTTGGAACACGCGCCTTGCACATGGTAATTTTTTTTAATTTAATAAATTATATATATTATTTACTACTAATATATACTCTATCTATTTTAAAATATACGTTGTTTAAAATTTCGGCACATAAATTAAAAAAATTATTAAATTATTAAAATTCTAAGATAAAAAGAATAAATGAACGGAAAAGTTGAAAAAAAAAATAATAAATACATTTTTGAAATCCTAAAATCATAAATAAATTAGAATAAAAAAATTTCTCTAAAATGACTTATGTTTTGAAATGGAAAAGTAGAGAAAAAACATAAAAAAGAGTATTTATATATTCAATACTACTATAAATTTTTAGCTAATCAATAACAAATTATTAAAATATCACAATAGATGATAAATTGATACATCATCCTTATATGATGTCTAGAATTAATTTTATTGTATAAAAAATAAATAAAAAATTAAATAAAAAATACTACACTGAACATAATTATAGATAGATCACAATGCTATTTTTAAGTGATGATCAATTAAAAATATAAAATAAAATAAAAGGTATGACTAAAATTGAAATTCATAATTCTAGTTCTTGGATAATTATATTTTAATAATATAATTAATATAATATAATTGTATAGAACGACAACCAATATTTAAAAAATCTAATTTAAAGTAATCAAAAGAAAAAGAAATTAAAGTTGTACACTCCATTAACATCATATATAATTAACCTAATTGTGAAAAAGTACATTAGACTTCAATTTGAATAAAAAAAGATATGTGAAAAATCCCATAAATTTTAAAATTTAATAGATAATTTAACAATTTGACAAAGGAAATCTTTTTATAAAAAATATAAAACAAATCTAAATCCTACTATAATAAGATTTGCTTATGTAATAATAATAATAATAATAATAATAATAATGATAGATGTCTAACTTAGAAAATATAAAAAATAATAATAATAATGGTGTTTTAGTCCATCAATATGTTTCCCTCCTATTCGTATATTTATATATAGTATAAATACGATTTCAGTTTCATTCCAATATTCTACATTTTGTGTTTAAGTCAAGTTTGCTTCAGCATATGATTGAATATTAAAGTCAATCATTTTATATTAATTTTTTAAAATCTTATTTAAAAAAAAATTTGTAAAATCAGAAAAGCAAAATTGAAAAAAAAAAAAATTTCATTGAATGATTACTCAATTAAAAAAAAAAAAAATTCAAGTCAATTCATATCTAAAGTATATATCATACAGTTAGAGCTGGATATTAATTTCATATCTTAAATTTTTAAATATTTATGTGTAACAACCAACGGCTACTTGTGAAATACAAAGATTAATCTTTTTTTTTTTTTTTTTCATGATCCCTAAATATACAAATTGAAATAATATTATATCAAAATAGTTCTTTTTGTTGATAACACTTATTACATTGTTGAAGAAAAAATAATACAACAACAAGACATACTTATTGTAGCATGGAAACGTAGAAGATCGTACCAGTATTACTTGATACAAAGGAGCAATTACATTTACAGATGAAAAATTCTTATTTTCACAGCCTATAATAAGTCCTTTTGTTTTGGTGTGGAGAAAATTTTTTGTTATTGTTTTTCTTTTATCATGTTGGTTACTCTCCAAATAACTAGATATTATCCTCAAGGAATTGATAATTTTTAATTGATAAAAATTATATCCTTAAGAATTATCTGATAGTTATATATCTAATGATTATTTATTAGATAATTATGTGTTAGATATTCACTTTTAATTCAAATAATTTTCAATTAAATGAAAATTATTCAAATACCAATGATTCGGATTTTCCATTATAAGCATACCCGATCCAAAATATCCAACAGATTGGTTAGAATTCCTTTCATAACGGTGGATAGAGGATTTAACGTTTTAAAGCGAAACTCATTTCCTATGTTTTTTAGTATTTTGATAATACCCAAAACCACATAAATTTAATAAAAATATTAAATTGAAATTCAATTATAGTCTTTTTACCTTATTCACATATTTAGAGCTTAAAAGAATAATAAAACAAAAGCAAAAAGGTAAAGAGTTTGTTTGGAAAAGAAAAAAAAAAAAAACAAATTTGAATGAATGAATTAATCAAATTCAAATTTAAATTAAAGAGTTTAATTTTCAAGCAATGAACTTAAAATCTTACACAAATGCTGAAGTACTGATTTGCCAAACAATGTGCAATTTGAATTTGCAATAAATACTCTAGTTTTAAAAGTCCAAAAATATTTTTCAACTCTTTCATTCCCTTATTTTTAAAAAAATAAAAAAAAATTAAAAAATGCAATTCAATTCAAATAATATTGTTCTTCCAAACAAATTAACTAAATTGAATAATTAAAATAATCCATCTCAATTATAAATATATAAATTTGAAGGTAGTACCATAACTTTTTTTTAAAAAAAATTAAAAAAGAAAAAGAAAATAGATACAAGGTGGCTTTAAACTGAAAATAGAAAAACAAAGATAGCTAGCTGGGAATGTACTACAGTAATGGAGTCTTATATAAAAATATACAGACACAAACATAATATAAGAAGATCAACTTTATTTTGGGTTTCAAAAAGAGAACAAGGTTGTTGGCCACAAGAAAAGCAGCTATTCCCCACTATATGTGTAATAAATAAATAAATAAATAAATAAAACCTTCATCCTCCATTAATAAATCAATGACCAACAAAGCAAATCAGATTTATATCATTCTTTCTCTTCAGTTACACTTATGTGAGCTTTACCTAAGACTCACATTGACCCACATGCAATCTAAGCAATACCTTTTCTTTTTCTTTTTCTTTTTCAATGATTACAATTAGTTGTTGACAATTCATGATTAGAGGAAAATCATAATTGCTATATGTTTCGATTTTCAATATTTCAATTATAATAATTGAATTTTAAAAGCTTATTTCAACTAAATTAAATCTATAGGTGGGAAAATATTCTTTTTATGGTATGTTTATATAGAAAGACTCATATCACAACGAAGGGGAGGATTTCATATATAGTAACCTTTTCCAGTATAAGTTGCTTTCATCAATTTGATCTTTCCCTCAAAGGCAGCCTTTCTTGTATATATAATTACTTTCATTTGTTAGTACATAATGCAATTATTTCTTGATATTACATTAATTGTCGAATGATCGATCAGCTGCTTCATAATATGAAAAGTCAAGGGGTTTAAATTATGATATAATCATCTCTTTTTAAGTGTAAAAATTTGGAAAGTTGTTTATAAAATTTATTAATTTTAATTAAATAATCTTACTAACATAATTTTTTTTTTTTTATAAATTCTATTAGTTTTGATAAAATTTAAGTATACACAATAAATATATTAGAATTAGTAATGTAAAATTTTAGATGAATTTTTGTATCCTACCTTTAACATAAATAAATATGAATTTTTAGAAAAAAAATTATGATTGTTCGTTCACCAATTTCTCTATGATGAGATCTAAACACTACATTTACAAGGAATAAAATATGAGAGCATAAAAATTTAGAGTATAAAAATAGCTCTGATGATTTGTGAAAACATTCAAAGTCTAACATCATAAGAGATGAGACTTAAACATTGTATTAATTAAGTGTCGATATTTTTAATCATATTTTAACGTGAAATCTTTTAACTCTAATCAACATATATAATAAAAGTTGATTTCAAGAGTTGTTCAAAAAAAAAAAAAATTATCGTGTGTCAATCGATTCTCACGAAAACTAAATTTATATGAAGTCATTTCATCATTTTTTTTTGCATACTATATTTCTGTAGATTCTAATTAAAAATTTATATAGACCAATATACATATAACTAGTCCATATATAATAAATTTGACCCATATATTTTTATATTAATATCCAAAATTATCAATAAGTAATATTTAATATTTAATAATAATAATTTATATATATCAAAATATTTTTAAAAAATAAATTAAATAAAAAGATATATATGATTAAAATTGACATAAAGCACAAACCCACAATTAATTTTATATTTTAGGTGTCTTTTGGTATGAGGTAAGCAGAGGGAGGAAGTGGCACTTCATGGAAAGTAAATATTTTGAGAGCATTTGATTTGCACCATAAGAAAAAGACAGAAAAAAAAAAAAAAAAAAAAAGCCCTTTTGGGAAGTAGATTGTCCAACTTCCCCTGTTGTACAGTAAATAATTTACCTAGTAAGGACAAGTTAAGTTGGACTTCATGAGTTAAACTTAAATTCAATTTATTAAAATATTATTAATTAAAGACTAAATTGCATAAGACTAGATTAATTGCATGTATAAATTAATTGTAAGCGTATTATGATATTTTATGATGGATATCTTATAGAAAAAAAATACATGCCAAATAAAATCTACTTTCTAGGAAATTAGTATGTAAACCAAATACTTAGACCAAACACATAGAGGATGTTTAATAGGACGTAATGGGATGTAATGTAATATAATCAAATAAATTTCTAATGTAAATTTATATTAGAAATTTATTTGATTGCATTATATTGCATTTCATTACAGTTTACTAAACACATATTTGGAGCATTTTCAGGGGTACTATTTATTTCAATGAGCATATTTTATCTAATTAAGAGCATCTTAGTTAATATTTGAATATAAGAAGTAGAAAATTTTACTCAATTCTAATAGACTATCTATATTTTGCTATTCATTTTACTTTATTATATAAGCATTAATGTCTTGAAATCAAATAACTTGTAGGAAAAAAAAGAAAAACATTTTTAAAGAAACAAACCAAAATAAAAAAGATAACATTAACTACAATTAAAATAAATAATAAAGTTTCATTTTCTATATATAAAGAGTCAAATCAACTCTTTAATTTATATTTTGAAGACAAAGAGATTGTTGGAACTGTTTTTTGTTAAATGACTTTTTATTATAAAAAATTTAATTTAAATAAAGAGTCCCTTAAAGATGGTCTAACAAATTTCTCTTTAAAAGATAAGTTTCAAAAAAGCAGGTCATAGCAAACGAAGGGGATACCTTAATTTGCTATTTTTTAACTCCAGCACATATATATATCTGCAAACGAAGAAAAATTAATGACTTGTGAACTAACTATAGCAAAACAATTGGCAAAACCATAAAAGAGCTGCCAACCAACCTTACTTGACCCAGCCATGGGTTGATAAATTGACACACTAACAAGAATTCGGTACCAAATATACATTTCTATAAAGCAAAAACTAAAATTTCAAAGCATTCAATTAAAATTGGAAAACATCACAGAAATAGAATTTGACATTATTATCTCATTATATCTATCTTAAGCTATAGGAATTTATATTATTGAGAAGAGATTATTCTATTATGAAAAATATGAATTGATGGCATTCCTTTTTTGCTATTTAGCTAAAGAGACGCTTTCAAATTTAACCCACCCAAGTTTTAAGAATTTTTCCTACCCATTTGAACCAATATTAATTTCAAACCAAGTGTAGCAATTATATCCTTAATTAAGACTGCAACCTACCCAAGTTATGATCGATATAGACATGGAGTGAAATTGCTTTTTAAAGGATTAATTTGATTTACAAGTGAATTTATTTTTTTTATTAATCAGGATTCAATTATTGAGAATAATATGTTGGAGATATTTTTAAATATATATGCTTAACATTGTTAAGTACATTTTTAAATATATACGCTTAAGATTGTTAAGTTTTTAATATAAATTTGGGAGAATCAACTTTAAAAGCTAACTGTTAAAATTGAAAAGTCAATTTCTACATTAATTATTTAATATGTTTGTATTTATTTAATGTGAGATTATATTCTTAATAGCTTTTTTTAAGTGGCAACTGGGAGAAAATAATTTTTTATTTAGTCCAGTTAACACTTGCAAATTTATTATATGCATTTGGTTGATATAATTAAAGGCTCAATACGGACGAATAAACAAATTTAAAAGTTCATCACTAGACAAAAGTTAATTAAAAGAAATTCTCTGAGTAAGAATTGAAAATCAAACTAGGCCTGAGCATATTGAAAATTAAAAGATAAATTGAAATATGTATACATATCCAATTGACTTTGGATTTATATATTTAGATAAATATTAGATATTGTCATTTGAAATAATTAAATATTTAAATTGGATAATTAGTGCAATAAAATAATTTTAAGAGCAGGGTTAAGATTTGTAACTTATCAATATTAAATTTCCTTCATAATGTTAAAAAAAAATTTAATTTAATATAATTATAATTTTTTATGATTTTTCCATTGGAACACAAATTGAAATCTAATTTAATTTCAAACACATATAATCAAATGAACTCTTAGTTTATAAATAAAATGAATTAGATATTTATTTATTGTAAATGTAATATGAATCTAATTTTTTTTTAGCTTGTCTAGTATTTTATGGAATTTGATAAGGATTAAGAATAAGCTCATAGGATTTGGGTTCATTTTACAAGCTAAGCCCATATTTTCAATAAGGTCACAGATGTCCTTTCAATTTTCATTCACGTGTATTTTACACACGGACAAATGTCTCATCTAAAGTAAACAACTGTACTTTGTTCAACGGAAGAATTAATAAATGACTCTTTGACTAAGTCACTTTGACCTGTCATCTTTGATCACTTTTGATGTCTTAAGCCTCCTAATAGGCTCTTTGATGACTGCTTTTAGTCATCTTCTTCTGACAAAAAAGCAAAAGACTTGCTGTTTCACTTGACACATGGTCATTTGCTACCTCTTATCAATACAAAAGCGGTTTCTACTCATCTACACATGAGGTATCATGCAATAATGAGTTAAACATGCTCACCTGCCACAATAAAAGCATATCTTCTTGACATGTTATCCTTGCCTACTCCAAAAGAATAAATCATCAAGTATAAAAGAGAAATGTCAACATCATACACAAGTTAGCTGACTTTACCACTTTTTATCTCATTCTTTGCACTCAAAACTCTCTGATATTCAAGAAATGTTCTTCTTTTTCTAAACTTCATACTCTATTAATGCTTAAATTGATTTAAGATCAGAGTAGCGTTATTAAGCAGAGGCTTGGCCCATTTGACGTAAATTTTCTCTTTTGCAGGTCCTACATCATCCTTACTCCAATCCATGAACACGCTGAGCTCAAATTATCTGGCCCAAGTTCATTATCTAAGATCAAACATTGATCAGAATTTAATTAGTATTTTTTTAATGGAAATAGTGTTCACTTTCATAAGAATTAATGATGCATTTTTCAAATGACTTGAGCCGTAGAATTAAAAAAATCAACTTATCAAAAATTGACATAACTCTTACTATTTTCTTTTTAGTTCTTTATACTTATCAACTAATTTTTTTCAAAAAAAATGCAAGATAAAATATTGTATTTATTTACAACAATTAAAACTATGGTGCATACATATACAATAGAAATATTATAGAAATACTCCGTGTCCGTACAATATAAGAATACACGATTTCCAACTAATAATAGTAACAGTAATAAGTAAATAAAAGCAAGAAAAAGAAAGTGTGTGGGAGTGTGTCCGTACGAGGAGGATGTCTGTGTGTAGAGAGAAAATGGGCAAAGAAAGTCTCCACTTCTCCGTGTCCGACGCCTGTCGTTCTCTATTTCTCACCGTCCTCCGTACACTTGCACCCACTTCAACGTCAAATCAACCTCTCTCTCTCTCTCTCTCTCTCTCTCTCTCTCTCTCCCCCCCTTCCCCAAAACAAAGAATAATTATATTGTGGATGCCATGCAAACATAAATACTCAATACTAGTAAATTTGTTTTAGAGATTATTCTTAACATGAAAAGAAATATTATTTTTTCATTTCAAATTGATAATTTACTATTTTTTTCATCCGTCCTAAAATATGATATATTTTCTATTTTTAAATATTAGTTTTATAAGATTTTTTTTATATTATCTTTTTGTTAATTGTATTGGTCAATTACGTAATTAATGAATATATATTGAAAAAAGTATATAAAATTAATATTTTATATTAAAGAGTAAGGGCATTTTAAAAAATTTATATTATATTAACTAATTTTTTTAATCTATGTAAAAAAAAAAAAGTAAAGTGGACTGTCAATTTGGAATGAAGAATAATAGATTATATATCTGTTTAGTATTTGAAAAGAAAAAGATGAATTGTTGTGCTTGGTTATGTATTAGATTATGGGTGTGTGTGTGTATATATATATATATATATATATATATACACTAATTAATTATGAATAATGTGGCATACAAAATATATTTGACATTTATAATTACTGCCTTTTGCAACAAAATTTAGACCAATTTGATTTGGTACCTAAAATTTGTACACTAGTTAAGACCATTAAGCTAGCTGGGTATATAGATAGATAAATTTCTACTAAAATTTTTTCATTAGCAAAAAATAATTAAAATGACCTCTCAATTAATTATCCTAATCCACTCAGAAATCTTGTCTTAAATGCTACAATTATGTCATCGTCCACATTGACATTATATTTATATTTTTGATTGAAAAGAAAAAGGACCTTATCTTTACAAGTTGAGTGCATGTTGCGTATGCAAGTAGTAAAGAATTATATACCGCGAAATATGAATACACATAGATTAGTGAATTCCCACTAACTAAGATGTAACAAATTCAATTAAACAGAAGATTAATGATGTCATAGGTGTCTATTTAACAGAAAAAGAATAATTAAAAATAATCTTATTTCATGATAATGAAAGTATAACGTCTATTCTTCATATATGCATATGTATATATATAGAATTATGTCATGTAAATTTGCGAAATATCTTATTCTATATACCCTATTCCTGTTTCTATTGCATAAATCAATAAATCAAAAGAAATCTAGATATGTAAAAGGAAGAATCTTTGAGTATTTCATATTGATTAAATATAAAAATGTTAAGATATTAATATAGAAATACACTTTCCAATTTTAACATCTAACTTTTAAGGTTGGATATCCTAAATTTATAAAAAAAAATTAATATAACATCAGAACAGGTTGATCCTATTTACTTAATTACCTTGCCGGTTGATATAGTTTACTAGATTACTTAATTACTTTGCCAGTTGGTTTGGTTTACCAGATTATTTAATTATCTGGCCGGTTGATCTAGTTTTAATTGTTAAGTGATAATTTTGAATACTCCGTTGTCACTTGAGGGAGAGTTTTAAGAGTATCCCACATCTATTAAATACTCCATCCGTTCCATTTTATTTGGATATTTTTCCATAAAGTTTATAAAAAAATGTAAGGATTGTATTTAATAAAGGGTATAAAAAGAAAAATAATATATTATTTAATGTACTTTTAAACTTTGTGAAAAAAAATATGTCTCAAACAAAATAGGATGGATAGAGTATAAAAATATTAAGTGATTAATAAAGTTAATTCTCCAAAATCTATATTAAAAATTTAACTAGCTATCAGAGTAGATTGATCCGATTTACTTACTACTTGATTACCTGACTGATTGGTTCAATTTACTTACTACTTTATTATTTTATCAGTTTATCCGATTTATCTATTACCTACTTATCTTGCCGGTTAGTCATATTCTAATTACTTCAAGTGACAACTAACTAATTTTTATAGTTGGTTCTCCTAAATTTATATTAAAATTTTAACAAAGATATTTGATATTATTAGCAATTAAGGACTTCTCTATAATTTTTTCTTTTCCTTCTAGTAAAAGTGAGAATTTCTAGGAAAAAAATCAGTAAAATTTTCGGTTGCAATAATTTTGTATAAATAAGAATTGGCATTATAATCTTTTGAACCCTAACATAAACACAATTTATGAGAAGATACAATAATTAGACTATTAATTATTTAGTCTAATAACACCGAGGACCAGTTTATTAGTTGATAAGAAAGTTTAATCCTCTCTTGATTGACTTTTATTCGATTTATGGGGTTTAGACATTATAAATAAACTTTTTTTTTTTTTTAATTTATGAATCCAACATTAGTCCCGACGTAAATGATTTACTTTTAATCAAATTAGTAACGCATGATACTACCAAATTACTGCTAAACTAAAAAAAAAAAAGACAATTTAGTGCAATTATCCTTTTTTTTTTTTTCTCTTTCTTCAATAATGACACCTAATTAAGCTAAATTTGAATTATTTCATAACTTATACTATGCTATAAAAATATACAATCATAGAGGAGTGGTCTTTCTAAGTTTATTCTTTAAATAACATTTGAATAAGGAATTAAAAAAAAGGAAAAAAACTAAATTAAAAGTATTCAAAAATTATAAATGAAAGACAATCAAACAATTCCTTTTGGAAGTAGTGACCACAAAAAAAAAAAAAATCCTGAGTAAATCAGAATATTAAATTTGATAAGGAAACTGAGGACAAAGGAATTAATTAAGCAGAGAAACAACTGGATTGAGTAGTACTTTGTAATTCAAATTTCAAACATGTAGAAAATGAATAGGAAATGCTATATTAATCCAATATTTTTGAACCAACTTCTTAATTCAACTGATGTGATGCTATTTTATTTATTATATATTTTTTTAAAAAAATATATTATATAAAATATTTTTCAATATAATGATGTCATATCAGTAAGATTAATAAGTTGAGATAAAAATATTGCGTTATATAGCATTACGAATAAATGATTTCAAAGAAGATTGTGGGATATCTATAAACTGTACTGAAGATAACCAACCTCTAATAAATAATACAAATGGACAATTTATGTATCTTTGAGGTCCCTACTGAAATCCAATACTCTCTGAATATTTAAAAACTAATGAATATAAATAGAAGAAATTTCACATCCGTCGTCCCTTGCTCTACCAAAGAAATCATTGACACAAGAAAATTAAAGGACTAGTGTAGTAATAATGAAATGGAAAAACTATAACTATGGTATATAACTATGGTAGAGATTGTTGATGTGAATTAGCTTAAAAAAAAAAAAGCAACTCCACACACATATCTCTAATTGGGTAAATTAATCAATCACGAGCTTATATATATATATATATATATATATATATATATATATATATATATAATTGACTGATTAATCAATTAGCTAGTTTAAACATACATACTTATATATATTTATAGCAATGAATGATGAAATGGCAGACCTATATATAGGAGGAGGCTGGTATGGGAATAGAAATGAGTAGCAGAGTAGAGAACTAATAAGAGCCTGTTTGGAAGAGCAAGTGGAAGATGAATAATTAGTGTTGGACAGTTGGGCTTTTAACCATAGATTTGAAATGTCTTTTAGAAAATTTGGCTCAAATTGGTACTTGAATTTGAGACCATTTAACTCCTAGAAATAACTCAAGTACTATTGAATCAAAAACTCATTAATATTTATAGATTTGAAATGTAAACATTATATATAATCTTAATTTAAAGCTACATTTTTGAAATAGTCTGCCTAAAATTGACTTCAAATAACTTGTTATTTTAAGTACACGCTCAACCCAAAATGATTAACCTAAATTATATAGATAATAACTAAGTGAATCTTATAAAACGCTTTCCACTTTCATTCCTAACCGATGTTTGATGATAGTCATCGGCTGCTGCTTGTTTACATACTAAATTAACCTAGCACCTTAAGCTACCAGATCACATGATTAAGTTGTTACAGGTTTAAAATACATTTAAAATTATAATGAAATTCTAAAAAGTGAAGATTTTTAATAGTTAATTTTTCACTAATAGATGACTCCAACTGTTGAATCAAACATGTTTAAGTATATAGACATATATAGAATATGTGATGAGGCTAGATTGTTAATAAGTTAGGTGTTATAGATGAATTAGAGTACTGGTAATATTTAAAAACGAACCAGAAAAGGGCATAAAATTGCTAAGGATGAGACAGAGAATAAAAAGCATAAAAGGGTCTAAAAATGGGAAATTAGAGATCAAAACAAGCTGATGAGGTTGAGCTATAGACACTCCCCTTGATATATGGATGGGTCAGGGCCCTGTCAATTCCAGCCCCCCACCACTTCCAATATATACATATATATATACAGATATATATACTTGTAGAGGACGCAACCATACATATATAACAAATTCATTTTCCCATTCTCAGATTATTTCTATTAATTTCACATATAAATAAATAAATAAAAGAGTGACAGTGAGACTTGGTCAGTGAGATTTAAAGATTAAGGTAAAATTGGCACCTACGATTACGATGTATAACTGTTGTGGGTCTCTTTCTACTGACAAATCAACTAATAATCCTTGTTTCTCACTCTTTTATTCATTATATTCATTGAATCCTCTTTCTTGATCTCTCTCTCTTTCTTTCTCGCTCTCTACAAGTATTTATACCCTTCAAAGCCTTCTCAAGAATTAAACATCTTTCTTTTTCTTTCTTTTCTTGAAACCTCTCTCTCTCTATCAAGAATGAATCAAACATCTTTCATTTCTTTCGTTTGAGAGATGTTTTTGTGGGGATACATATATATAATTTGATCTCTATGTTCTTTGTTTTTCAATCTTTTTTCAGAGAGTGAGTCTTTGGTACTTTGTCATTTTATGCATAGAGAATAAACATTTTTATAATATAGCTTTTTCTACCAAGTGGGTCTTTACTCTTTAGTTCTCTTTAATTTAATCTACTTATTATTTCATATTTCTAGACATGGCCTTAAAGTTTTTAAATTTTTTTTTCCTTTTTTATATTAAAAAAAGTTCTTGACTTTGCCTTTTATTCACCTTTACTTAATGACAGCAAGAGAAAGGGAGGGGGAAGAGAGAGACAGAGAGAGAGAGATTTAGGGTTAGGGTTAGGGTTCTCATTGTAAAGGAAAAAGAAAAAAAGAAAAAAAAAAACTGAATTCTTTCTTGTCTTCCCCTTTCTCTCTTTTTTATCATGCATGGGCAAAAGATGCTGATGAATATATATCATGGCAAGATCTCAAGAAAACTACAATTTTACATTACCAGTCACTGTTTGCTGATGGAGCATCATCAAGATTCACAAAACTTTATCTCTAGGGCTAGTGGGTTTTTTCTTTTTTCTTTTTAATTTTTCGGTGGTCCCTTTCTTTTTTTTTTTTTTGCTTAAAAATCCCTTCATAGTCCCTTTGATATAATGGGAATCTTGATGATGCTGCAGCGGCAATAAATGACTAAAAATTCCTTTGATATCTCCATTTTTCAACTTCACAAGAGATCCAAATAAAAGGGTAAGTAGCCATTAAATATATAACACCAATTTTATGATCTTGATTCTGCTGCTTATGTCCCTCTATTTTTAATTTTGTTTATAGTTTCACTAACATATGCAAAAAAACACAACTAGGGTTTTATGCTTCTCCCCCTGCAACTTGCACTAGGTTTTGTGTGCACTGATGTTCGCCTTAATACTAATTAATAAGTATTGATTTAGTAGTACTAGAGCCATTTTTAAACCTAGTCGGAGACTAATTTAAAAAAAGGAAAAAAAAATAAAATTATTTTGTGTGTTAATTAATTGGAGATTTTATTTTATTTCATCCCATTGTTTTGTGATTATAGCTTGTTAAGTGCTTTTTTTTCTGACCGGCTTTTCTCGGGGGTGTCTTTGTACTGCCATCATCTGGTTTCAGAAGGTATGTCTGTCCTTTGGTTAACTTCTGTACCATTAGAAAATCATGGGGTTTGGTTTCGCTTTTTATTTTTTGGATATTTTAGCTTCTTCTTGCTTTCTTCTTTATGATCTGCTTCTTTCTTTAGATCTCTTTCTTGATTATTATTATTATAGTTGTTTTAATTTAACAGTTTTTATTAGTATTTTCCAGATCAGTGACACGAAGTTTCCTTCTTTTTGTTCTTTTTCTTGGTGGGGGATAGAAGAGTACATGATGTGTTTGGAATTTATAACAAAGTCCTATATACAATCATTAATTTTTCTGCTGCTAATTAGTATTATTAGAGGATTTGGTTGTCACCTGGACTCTTGATATGAAAATCTACTGCTTTTTTTTTTGACAGGTTTTTTCAGATTTGGCATTTTGTTACTATTTTTTTTTGGTTTAGCAGCAGATTGTTACCATTATTTTATGATCTTTTTAACTTTTCTTGAAACTATGATTTTGGTTTTCTATGTTTCTTGAAAATCTTTGTTGATTTGTATTGGGCCAAAAAAAAAAGATTGATTCTCTGGGATCGATTTTCTATTTAAGATAAATAAATTTTTGGATCTCACCTGTTTAGGGTTTGAAAATTTTTTAATTTTTTCAACTATAATTTAGATAATAATTTGTTATGGTTAGCTTGTAAAGTTGATTAATTGTCCATCTATAGATATATTCTCACTATTTGTCTGTGTGGCCTATCTGAGTTCTACACTTGATATTTTGTCTCTTTTTTTTTAAAATTTTTTTAGGATAGGTTAAAAACTTAGATTGAAAGATTTGATGTTTTCTATATTGCTGATTTGATGAAGTTCTTGCTTTAGTTGCTAGATATTATTGGTAACAGTGGGGTTGAAAAAGATTATTATTATTATTACTATGGCAACTCGAAACAAAAGATTCTTAATTTTTTTTTTTTTAAAAATCTTGAATAAGATTAGAAAAGAAATGCATTAGTAGCATTCATTGTGATGGAAACTAGCATTCATTAGATTCTTGCTTTTATTTTACTTTTTTTCTAATTTCTTATTGTTTTCATTGTGATGGGAACTAGCATTCATTAAATGATTATATAATGCTTGATAAATGAAAGTGATTCTTGCAAGTATTAATCCAAGAAAATAGCTAATTCTAACTACCTATTTTCAAATATACTTTTTTTGTTTTCTGGGTTTCATTATACTTTACTTTAATTACTAATATTTTAATGATATATTATGTTAAGGATAATAATCTTGATTATCTGTGTTGTTTGGTTTTTCACTTTGGACAATAGTGTGTTCCATTTGGTAAAGCCAATGCCCAGTGGCATTGATGATTTGGTGGCTGACTTATAATCCATCAAAAATTTTATTTACCTTTTTAAGTCAACAGATTCCTTCCTTTTCTCTTTTCAACTCATAATCCATTTCAATCAGTACAGTACATATTACTTTAGCTGGGTTTGCATTCATCAGCCTGCTGTGTTCTTGTTTGCAATGAGCCTGTGTTTTACACATAAATTTTAAAACAGGGTTTCATACCTCTCAATAGAGCTACTTTTCTCAATTAATTTAACCTTAATATCGTCACTAGAGTAATAGCCATGTAATCAAGTGTTTATTTCCTACACAGGATATTAGGAGTTCAAATAATTCAAGAATTTGCAATCTAAAAAAAGAAAAGAAAATGACCAGAATTAATGTCTAATAATTAATATTTTTCATTTACAATTTTTAATATATATGTATGCAGAAATTCTTAGGTAAACTTAGTCTATCACATCATTATGTATGTTTTCATTTGGATATATTGACTGGCTATAGAAAGGAAAAGCTATTTATTCATTGCTGGTTAATGGCATGCTATTAGTTAAATTATAATTGTTGACATTATTAAGAATGTTTTGGTATTGTTGTTGTCGCATGTAGTGCCATTGATAAGAGTTTTGTTTCAATATTATATAGTTTTTTAGCTAGGGAAATCAACTTGCAAAGATAAAACAATTATAATTTACAAGAGTGATTGAAATAGTAACACAATAATTGAGTTTTTAAGTATAAGAGATCAAAAGTTTAAGAAAAAATAGTTCATTCCCATTAGTATTTTCTAAATTACCAAGAAAACTTTAAGTTAAAGTAACAAAATTCATAAATTAAATTAAAAAAAAAAACAATTTCTAAAGTTAGGAAAAACTTACAATTTCTATAAAGAGTAATTAATAAAGAGTGTCAGACGCACATGATAAGTCATGCATGTCTGTCCCCCACTTTTTATTAATTCTAATTTAAAATGGAAAATACATAAAAATTTATACTAAATTGTATCAATTTTTATTCAAATTCCTCTTCATTAATTTCTCAAATTGTCACCTCTAAAATAGAATAGAAACCAATTATAGCATACAATATGAATAATGTAGACAAGATCACATGGTTCTATGGATGAAACTTGTAGTGATATTCTTCTTTCAACTGTAGGGTGTATATGTAGATTGATTTTAATAATATGTTTTGAACAGTTTAGTAATAATTTCAGCACAATTACTAAATTTGAATTTGAGTTAAGAACCATCTTTTAATTTATTTTTTGTTTCAATAAAATTACTATTGATATCTTTTAGTGGAAATTTAACTTGATATTTACACAATAATTAAGTAAAACTTTTTCTAATATAATTCAATCATTAACAGAGATTGTCACACCCATTCCTCTAGCCTACTAAGGTTAGGCGTAAAACTATTAGAATCTGCTAGACTGACTAAAATTATAGTGAATTTTTTTTTAAAGCCATTCAAAATGTGCCACGTCTCTTTTCTCTATAAAAATCCACAAAAATCCATACACTTTCACTCATATTTCTCTCTCTCTCTCTCTCTCTCTTTCTCTCTCTCTCTCTTTAATGTATTCATCTTTCTTTTAGAAAATTTGGAGAATTACATTTCTCTCCCCCTAAAGAAAAAATTCGTCCTTGAAATTCTAAAGTAGAGCAACACCTAGTTATCCAAATCAAACTCAATATGATTTTATTGTGCTCTTTGACATTCTACCTTAAGTAATTATTAATCTGTAATTGCTTATTTCTCAAACTCTAATGAATCATCTATCTTTTCATAATAAGACATACCACATCTAATGCTCTGTTTGCTAGAGTCCACTTATAAACCTATGACTTTTAATGATAAGATATAACAACAGCTGGAACCTGCTAGACTTACTGAATTTACACTTAAGGAATTTTTTTTTACAACCATTCAAAATGTGCCACCTCACTTCCCTCTAGAAAAATCTACGTAAATCCACGCACTTTCCCTCCTATTTCTCTCTCTCTCTCTGTCTCTCTTTAATTTATTCATTTATCTTTTTTTAGAGAATTTAGAGTATTACATTTCTCTCCTCCTAAAAAAAAAAATTGTCCTTGAAATTCTGAAGTACTAGAGCAAACACCTAGCTATCCACATTAAACCCATTACGCTTTTGCTGCACTCTCTAATATTCTATCTTAACTAATTATTAATCTACAATTACTTATTTCTCAAACTCTAATAAACCATCTGTCTTTTCATAATAAGACATAATACACCTAATGCTTTGTTTGCTAGAGTCCACTTACAAACCTATGTCTTTCCACAATAAGACAGAATAACTGCTGTCACCTGCTAGACTTACTATATTTACACTGAAGGAATTTTTCTTTTTTTTACAACCATTCAAAATGTGCCACCTTACACCCTCTACATAAATCCTCTCTCTCTCTCTCTCTCTCTCTCTCTCTCTCTCTCTCTCTATATATATATATATATATATATTTGAAATTGGCCCTCCAAATATTTTTGTTCTTATGTTTTCAATATGCATACATAAAGTTGAAAAATAAAATTAATCCCCAATAATTAATTTATCAAAATATTAGATTAAATGAAGCAAAATAAAATTTAAATTTAAATTTTATACTCTAAATTTCTGATATTATACAAAATGTAATTAAAATTTGAATTTTATATTATTTTTTAAGTGATATAAAAATTTAAATATTGTAAAATTTTTTTTTATTATTATTGTATTATAACCTTTTAAAAAAAGTACAGATAGAAACTTTTGTGATTTATAGTATTATTAATATTTTAAAAAATATAGATAGAAAATTTTAAGATTTTTTATTTAAAAAAGAAAATTAGTAAATGTTTTTTATTATAAAAAATATTTAAAGCTTTATTTTTTAGCATTGGAGAGTGAATTAACACATCCACTTCTAATAAAATCCCCAATACATTCTTTATATATATCAAATTCTTTATTATAAAGAGTTATTTCAAAAAATAAAACTCTAATTGACTCTTTATCTTTAAAAAATAAAGAATAGAGCTGGTTTAACTTTTTACGTCTAGAGAGTTAAATATCATTCTCTATTCCTAACTTGAATTAATGTAATACAAATTTTTATATATTTTGTTTAAGATAATTTTAGTCCTTTTTTTCTATTGGACAAATTTCAAGAATGAAAAATTAAAATAATTAATATTTATGGAACAAAGTAAAATAAAGAGAAAAATATAGAGTTTATTGGATTTAAATAAAATTTTTAACTCTTGATTAACTAAATACTCTCTATTAAACAAAATATGCTTTTTAAAATTAAAAGTACCATTAGGGATACTCTAAAGTAGTCTATATTTTTTGTGAATTTTTCTATTTTATTTTAATTTTAAAGTGAATAATTATCATATTTTTATGAAAAAGTATATGTTTTAATGTTAAAAATGAAAAAGAATCAAATAAAAAAATCTGATGTAAAGATAAATCTCACATTGATTAAATATAATATGTTGAATGAACTATTCTAAATAACTAGTTTTTGAAAATGACACTCTTATATTTATATAAACTTTCAATATTTTTTTATTTAAAATTAGCCATCAATAAAATCATTTTGGATTCGTCGCTAAACTTTAAAATTGCATTGTTAATTATACTTGGTCACCATATTGCACACTTTTGCTAAATTTTTTAAAACCTAAAGAGGTAAAGAGAAGTACGTATAGGTAAACTATAAGTTAAAGTTGTTTACTATCTTGAAGAAGAATAAAATAATTAAAAAGAAAAAGCATCAATGTTACTTTTGTTTTTCATTAAAAGTTGGATTGATGAGTTCTAAACTGTAAACAACAGAAAATAACTTGTTTTCCAATTTAAAAAAAATTTTAATTGTACTTCCAAATAGGGTTTCCAATGTCAGAATCAACTTATAATGGTTTATATATAATAATCACTTTTTCTTTCTTTCTTTCCTTTTTTTTTTTTGGGTCAAAAAAAAAAAAAAATTGTAGTGTCATTGTCATGTGCAGTTACTTGAAACCTTAAACATGGGCTGGTCAGTTAAATGTTTAACTGTTAAAAACAACCTTGTACTGTCAGGCCCACAGGGAGAAATCTAATGGCCCATATTTTCCCTTTCTTCTGTCTGTAATTTTTTTTTTCTAATGGTTTAATATTATTATATATTAAACTATATTAAAAAAGCATATACTATTATTAAAGTTAAAAGTAGTGATTGCTCTTTGTTGGTTTGCTTTAATTTGAGATCTTAGTTTAGATTTATAAAAAAATATATATATACTTACTCCTTGTTTAGTTATTTTTTTTATACAATGAAAGTTCAGTCAACTAAAATAGGCTCTATAAAAAGAGTAGCATATTTTTTTTAATATCTTTTATTAAATTAATAATAATCTTTTATCATTTTAAAAATTTAAATATGATATTTCTCACTTTCCGCACAAACTATACTGATAGAATCAACAAATAATAATTTTATACTCTACATATGTATAAAATTGATTATTGTCTTTGTCTAAGATTATAAATGACAAGGAGACAAAAAAAATCCAATTCATTTCATCTTTTTGTAATCAATTATAAGATAATGAAATCACATAAGATCATAAGAGCAATAATCAATAATAGAATAATTCATTTGTGTTAAATCATTAATTGTATATGATTTCTTGTTTCTCACTCTATATATATTTGTGATTAAATAAAGAAATTAAGAGATGAAAATATTAAAGAAAAAAATTGTTATGAACAAAGATATGGGGATATGTGTGTGTAGGTGTTGCTTTAGGGTTTAGAACATGCAGTTGTTCACATGGTGACATGTGATATTGTTTAATGATAGAAAAATATAGAACAATGTATTGAATTTCCCATATAAGGAACAAGATCATTGTTCAATATTTTATTATTAAAGAGAAAATTTTTATATTTTTAACTATTTTTTTCCTTTAATTCTATTAATAAAATTTATTTATAAATAAATTATCACATTTAGTATTCAAATTATTAAATATAAAATTGATTTACAAAATTAGCTAATTTTTTAAGTTAAATATATAATAATATCACTAATTTGGAGTTCTTTTGCTAAATTGTAAATTATATTTTTTTTATACAAATAAATATAAAATGTATGGATTTATAAATGAATTTCATATAAATTTTAGTTCATAAAATTCATTTATATATTAAATATGTTTTATAAATTAAGATCATATTGCTCTGCGTGTGTGTATATATATAGTTAGATTTTTATTAAACCACAAATCAAACTTAAAATTTAATTTTTTATTTTTTAAACTATGATCAATCTTATATATTTACAAATTATAGTTTTCAGTTTGGTTTGTATGAATTAATTGATTTGATCATATTAAATATTTTTTTTACAAACAAGGACAAAGCCATAAATTTTAAAGTTAATAGACTAAGACATATTAACCAAGCAAAGACAAAATCTTCAATCAAGCATGGAACTAAAACTAAGCTTGATTAAGAAAACATATTACCATCCCATGATCTTAGATTCCATCTCCAAATTTCTTAATTTTTTTTTTAAAATTTATCATATGCATGACATTTTGCACATGAATAAATTTGACTTGTCAAGTCAGCTAATATAAGCACAAACAAAACAAGGTAAAAAGAAAAGTGGAAATGAAAACAAATCAAATAGAAAAGGATAAAAAATTAATTTAACAATGGTTCCTGTCCTTTGGACATGGCTTGCTTTAAGGGGTTGCTTCTCTTTTAACATTTAGAGATTTTAATATCTTTAAAAAATTGAATTTTGGTTCACCAATTTTTTTTTTTTTTTTTTTTTTTTTGACATTCATATGTAAAGTGATTTTGCCTTATTATTAGGCAAAAACACCAATTCCACGTATAATAATAGAGAAATTTTTAGGTGGATTAAGTTTACCATGTAATTTATAAATTAAACTAATAAAAATATAATATGTCAATTAATAATGTTAAATCACTAAATTATATAAAAGTAAACTCAGTTCATCTAAAAATTTGTTATAGTAATAATATACAAAGGCAGTTACAAACTCATAATTGGAAATGCTTGGAAATATATCTAAGGAGATAATTCAGTACGTGTCCTATTTTTAATTTACATTTTTTGGTCTACAATTTTTTTTTATTAATTTGCAAAGCTTTATTTTAATTACCTTGAAGGAAAAAATAATGAAGACTGAAAATTAATAAGTGTTAGACGTCTATCTCTCTGTGGGAGCAACTCTAATTTTAATAATGATAAAATAAAAATTTGTGAGAATTGTTCTAAATAAAAATAATACCTTATGATTAAATTTGTGATTTTGAGGGACAATTTTGATTTCCTTGCGCAAATGTTGTTAGAATCAAATTTTTAATAGACTTGATAATGAGTTTGACCACTCTACGGCTTGGGTTTGAGATGAATTTTGCAAAATTTAAATTTAAATATTAATCGTCCCACTTCGAGTTGAGTCTGACAATGAAATAGGCCAGATCGGATTGGGTACATCTATTTATATTTTTTCTTTTTTCTTTTTTTAAATTTTAGTTATTTTCTCATATATATTTTTTTATATTCATTTATATTTTTCCTGGATATTCATATAATATACTTTATATTTCACATAAAAAAATAAGTTAGAAATTTAAAAAAATATAAATTAAATACATATAAAATATTTAAAAAAATAAAAAAAATATATAATATAGATAATCATGGATTATACTGTTAACCGAATTCGTCTTGAGTATAAACTAAAAAATCTACCTCATCTTATTTATTAAATGGGAAGAGCATTGTCCATCACATTAGAGTCGGATTGGATTGGATATCCAATGAAGTGACTAATATTATCATCCTTGCGAATATGCTCTTTACATCAAATATTAAGATAAATTACTATTGTATTCATATTATTTGATCTAATTAACTAATCTCTTTTTTTAAGAAATTAATTAATTAATCACTAGAGTTTATCTCCATCAGACTTATTAGTTCTTCCTATTATTTAGTTTGAACTGGACTAAATTTTATTAAGTGATTTGATTTGGTTTATTCTTCTAAGTGATTTGACTTAGTTTGAAAATTACTTTTAAAAAACATATGTATTTTGAATTTGGTTTGAAAATAATTAAAATTGTTTAAACCATTTAAATATATATTGTGATTTGAATTTCACTTATTTATTTTCCACTTTTCCGATTTTTTTTCTCTTACTACATATCTTTCTTTCATTCCTTACTATTCAGCTATTCATATTCATGTGACTATTTGACTCTCCATCATATACTTACTCCATTTTAAAATATATATTATTTTTAAAAAAAAATTATTCCAATTTATCTTTCATTTTATAATTCTAAGAAAATATATTTTTTTTTTCAAACTTTACTCTCTGTTTATTCTTACCAAATTTTAATTTTGCTTTAGATCTCGAAGAATTTGGAACTCAAATCACAAATTTTCTTACCTTGAGCTTCCTCAGTGCCTTCAAACCTTAGAAAAATTGAAGCATCTATTGTGGTTGATCTGAGCTCTTCGTAGCTAAATTTCTTTGGCATTTTGATAACCTCTGATGCAAATGACGGTGGTGGTGGCTTAACAGAGTTGGAACCCAGAATATGCTTATCATGGCTCTTCTTGAATTTGAGTATCTTTAGTAAATCACTTGCAAGAGATTAAGAGGGGGGTGTTCTTGGATTAAAGGTATTTTAGGTAAAAAGAAATCTTATTATATATTAAAAAATATTTATTTTGAGTTTGACTGATGAAAAATTATGGAAAAAAATGACGAAAAAATTAATAAGTTTGGCAGAAATAAAATTCAAAAATTAATTAATTAATTTCTCAGAAAAATAGATTATTTTGTTAATTAAGTTAAATTTTAGGATGATAATATAATTTACTCAAAATATTATCATTAACAGTCTAGTCTGTCAATAAATCATTAAAATTTTAATATATTATAGAGGAAATTGCACCAAATATTTCTTATTTAATTTTTTTTCAAAAATATTTTTTTTGTCTTTTTATGTTTTTAAAAATACCCCTCTTTGAAACTTATGATACACATTGAAAGTATGACATTTTTGAAATAAAAAATTTAATAAGATGTGTTTTTAAAATTAAAAAAAAAAAAAAAAAAGGAAATGCATATGTAAGAATATTTTATCTTTTGGTGTTAGTGCAAAGAGCCCTATATTATGTTATCTATGGCCCAACTTGGTGTTTTGGGCATGGGCTTGGCTCCCATGTTAGACATAGGGATAGGGCACGGGCTTGTCAAAAATCATTTTATATGGGGATAGGGTTCACAAGCATACACTATTTTATTTATTAAATGTATTTATTTCTAAGCGTATGATATTATACTTAAGAACTGAATAATCGAAAATTCAAATAATTATATGAATAATATATGTTGGCTGTTGCACCTAAATTAATGCTGGACAACACTCAGATTAAATAGTTTAAAGGCTCAATAGGCTATGCCTGCAATTAAATACTCAATATATTTTTAGAATCTTCTTAATGAAATTTACTATTAAGATTTGAGTAAATAATGGTTAGAATATAGATGTGAAAATCCCATATTCATTAAAAATGAAAATCTTGATGTTAATATAGAAATAGGCTCTGTATTCTTAATAACTAACTTTTAAAGTTGGTTTTTCCAAATATATATCTAATTACTACAAGTAATCATTGGCCAAGAAAGAAATCTTTCAAGGATTTGTTGTATGGTAGAAGATAATAATCCATCTTAATTGAAATGAATAAAGGAATTCATTAACTATAATATCAAGACAGAAAAATTGCACTTTCTATTCATAGAATTCTGTTTGATACTGTCTACAAAAGCAAAATCTTCTTCTTCATATAGACGGATTGAGATTTTGACTAAGCAACAAAAACACTAGGAGTTTTCAATGGGATAAAAAATTCATATTGTTTTATTAAGTACTCGACCGCTTAAAACTTTTATCAAGTATTGTATGCCCTTCCCCTCTCTCCTCCCATTTTTGTCTTCCCATTTGGATGTTATATATATATATATATATATATATATATATTCACATGCTCACTTCTCACTTCTCACTTGATAAAGCACAGATACATGAATCTATTCAGAAGCCTATTTCAATATCAGATACTTGAGGATCAGATTTTACTGGATCATCATCATATTATTGCCTCTTGTACATTTAGATTCAGACAGGAATATGGGAATTATTTTTCCTTGGACAAAGATTTTTTTTTTTTTAAAAAAAAAAATTATAACTGTTAGGTGAAGTATGATTTGGACTGGTTCTACAAATATATACATACATACATATATATATATATATATATATATATGTTGAAGGTTTAGAGCATATAGTTCACATGGAGGCATGTGATATTCTCATCCCACTTGATGATAAAAAGATTCACAATTTTAATTGACATTGAAATATTCTTTAATTTCAAGTTAATTACTAGTTATTGCTAACACAACATTCACAGTGACTGCAATATTTAAGAATCCAGATTGTTAAATAAGGTAATTTTTAGCAGTCAGCACGAGAACTAGATATAGTTTCTGCATTGGATGCTTATAACCTGTAAGTCTAAATTAGAGAAAAATGGTAAAATTTAGGTCTCTAATTAATCATTTTACATTCATTTTTTGGACAAATGCTACTTCAAAAAAGAACCTAACTACAAGGAAAATACATAGGCAAACCGCCATATGTTATACATAATTAGAGCATAAAATTTGTCTCTAAGTCATTTGGCCAAAAACTCAATGATTGAATACCTGCATTACAACAATCAACTTAAAAAAAAAAAAAAATAAAAAAAAATCATATTTCTAATGGGTAATTTTTGCACATCATATTAAATTCACCTATTCGTTCTGATCATAGGTAAAACAAAATAATTTTAAAATGTAAGATAGAAGTAGGTATCTATTAACATTTTATAAACTATTATTTCAATTCTGCATAGGTACCTATTAGGGCCATATGATAAATTCAGTAGCAAGAGAAATTTTAAGGATGCGGCTGAGTAGGACAAAGTTTGTAATCAACTTCAGAACTTAATTAATTAAGCTAAGATTAAGAGGAAGGGATTAATTAGTTAACTGCTCCATGATCCCAGATTCCATCTCCTAATTTCTTAATTAGGCTGTTTTTAGTTAATCCTCATCATGTGGTGGATGCTATTACACATATTTGAGGAGAATTTTGACTGAGTCAAATCATCTAATTAACCACAAATTAAAGATGCTAATAGAAACCAATGATAGAAAAAGAAGAGTATGTGAAACAATATTTTTTGAGCAAATGCATCCTGTCCTCTGAACATGGCATGTTTTAAGGGAGCTGCTCCTCCCCTTTATCAAAATTCTGTTTGATAAAAGGGTAATATTCTCTTAAGTGGAGTGGGTGAATGGTGATTCCATTTTTTGATTTAAGGCTATGATATATTATCCGCAAAAATCTGCAGAGAAAGAGATGTCCGCATGATTCTTTTTTTTCTATTTCTTTATTCTTTGTTTACCATGCATATGACTAGCTAAGTAGCTCTAGATTATTGCTATTAGGCTAGAAAATTTGTTTTAAATATCAGTCGTTACATAATGTATTATTCTATTAATCCTAACGGTAAAAATTGTTTCAAGTAGCAGAAAACTTATTGGTAAATTAATTATGGTTTAACCACCTAATAAACCTAGATTCCCCTATCATTATTTTTTTTAAACATGTATTAATCAATGCATAAAGTCACAGCTGCAATAAAGAAAGTTTGCTGCTGCATGCAAAAAGAGGATACCTAATCTTGTTTTTTCTTCTTCTTTTCTTGGCTTTAGTTCATGGAATTTAGCCTACAATTTGCGCATTTTTGTAAACAATTCTTGGTATAGCATTTGTTGTGAATTATGTCTAAGATATGCTCTGCTAATAGTACACACTTGAGTGAAATTGAAGCGAATTGATGAAAATCTTTGAGCTAAGAAGCAAGAAATTAAATTAAATTCCTTTGTTTGTTCAGAATTTGAATGACTTTGTTAAGGATTTTGGTCTAAATGCATTTCACCGAATATATATCTTCTCATTGTAACTCAAATATTTGTAATTTGTAAAATTTATAATCTCATTTTTTTATACGACTCCAATATAACACCTATCATGCACTAAACATATATTGGCAAACGAATTAATATATGTTGATTTTTGCTCCCCAAAGCCCTGCATTGTGTTCTTATTTCCCTTAATTATTTGTTAAGACAAATATACAAGAAATATAAGTTAAAAATAATGATTGCTTGCCATTGTCGCTGACGAAACCTAATGATAGGGGATGGCCAAGGTTGTTGCAGCATTGGAGCTTGAACTATTTCGTATTATATATATTATTAAGTAAAACTTGATCATGAACATTATTATTTCCAATGCCACTATCTGCATAGCCAAAAAAAAAAAAAGTCTGACAATGTAGCAGAAAATAATATATACTTCAATCATTTGATTAGGCCTGCAAATAAAAATACATTGGCAGCATTAATTCAATTGTGCAAAACGGCTAATATATATATGTATATATACTGATAAGAGGCTAAATGGGCCAAAACATCACAGACTATATAATTAGAAGTAGACCTCTTATTTTAATATGAACATAAGACTTGAATATGAAACCCCACTAGTCAAATTTTTAAAATAAAAAAGGGATAGTAATCAAATTGTATGACTGCTTAAACGGTTACTATTTGCCCCATATCATATGCTATTTTCACATAGATAACAACAAGAAGAAAAATAATGCTTGTTCTTAAACAAATTGGTTGGGACGTTGGAGTTATTTGCAATTTAGAGGTACATTTGAAGTGGGTATTGACTTGTATGGGCATATAAAGCCATTGACTGGCTATGAAACTTATGTTCACATGGAGGCATGTGAAATTCCCATCCCACTTGAATTAAGAAAGTAATTGGGAGCAATATCATTGTTAAGTGAATTGAACGGAAATTCAAAGCTTTCATTAAATTTTTTTCTTTTTTTCAAAAAGTTTTAATTAGCCGAAGGGAACACATCCAAAAGAAAAGGATAAATTATGAGCTGAGATGTATATATTTGTATATATGCCTATGCATGCCAAAAGCTAGAGTATTCTAAGCAGTCCTAGACTTTTGGTTTAGCAAAATGTTAAACGCAAGATCCGAATAGGACAATATGCTTTAATGGATTATACAATTGGAGCTTTTTTTAATTAACAAATTAACCACTTGTTAATTCCTTAATTTGGCCTTTTTTGTTTTCAACTTGTTACTAATTAATGAACTCTTTAATAGTATTTGATAAACTGTAATATAATGTAATCAAAATTATCTTTAGTATAATATTTATATTAAAAATGTATTTGATTATATTATATTTTATTTTATTACGATCTACTAAACATACTCTTAATATATTAAAATGACATTTATTATTGAAGAGAGACTTTATCATTGGAATTCGTCTAACCATGACATATAAAGACCATAAAATTTCTATTGAAGAAAGCCCAAGTGTAAAGTTCGGGTTCATATTATACTTAATTTTAGGGTTTCAAACTATGGTTCAAATTAAATAGTTAAATAACTTTAATAATTCTGATTCGGATAATATAAATCTTCCATCACTTTTCTTCTCAATTGATTTTCATGCCAAGTATGCAACTTGAGGTGGTAGCATTTTTGGCACGGTTGTTATAATGAAAATTATTTCGAGCATGTTTATTCTTCTAATTCTAAGAATTTTTATAGATAATTTTATTCTTCTAATTCTAATAATTTTTATAAATAACTCCCTAATTTCATGATTTTTTTTAATTTTATACCTATACTTGTTAATTTTATATTTAATCCCCAAAGTTTTTTTCATATTTTCTCCCTAAATTTTTATATTTACCCTATGGTTTTAAGAAATTTTATAATTAGCCTTTTATATTTATATATAACCCTATAAAAAATTAATGCAGCAAATTTTTTTTTTTAATTAAAATTCTGAGTCCGCCACTAACTATTAAGCTCTTATTCTAATGTTTAAATATTGAATTACTAGCAAAATGGCAAATGCCACATCCAATGAACAAAGCATTTGCCAAGAAAAGCTGCTATAGTTACCTAATTTTCGAAGTAATTAATGAAGGAATTGAGAGATTAATCATGTGTTTCAAATTTGTAAGAAAATTAGAAACATTTCCTTATTGTTGGTGAAGGATTGTCTAAGGTTTGCAATAGGATTTGGATTAAACTATCAAAGATTTCAATGGAAATAGAACCACAAACCATTTTTCCCCCCAAAAAAGAATAATTTTTTTTTTATCTAAATGCACTTAACCAAAGCTATAATTCAACACATGATGAACAAAATCCATTGATCTATGCATTAATTCTTGTCAAATTTCTCTGATACATTCCATGGGGACAAATTGAAACTATTCAGAATAAATCCTTGAAATGCTCAGTTTTATGTCCTCGTCCCAAAAATGTTTAATTACTGTTAAATGTTAATTTCCTTGCACTTTTGTCTTTGATTTGTCTCTATAGCTTTAGATTAACAATAATGAGGAGTTCCCCCTAAAACCAAGAAAAATGATAATGAGAAATTATTGGTCAAAGCATGCTAAGGACTAGGAATGATAAAAGATGGTAGAATTGCAATTTACATCCCTGCACTATTTATTAGGAATAGAGCGCGACAAAAAAAAAAAAAAAAAAGGGAATTATAAAATATTTTTATATTATTAATTTTTTCTTAGAGAATATCATGAATCATTATTTATATATTAAAAATAATATATTTTAATTTAAAAATAAAAATATAAAAGTATATATTAAAAGCCTTGTATTTGGCAAAGATCTTCTGATATTTAAATCAGTAAAATAGTCTGTATGATTGTAAGAAAGCTGAAGACTTCTTTATAACTAGTAAACTTTGAGTGAAAGAAAGAAATGAGAGTATGTAGAAGCAGTTATCTCAAATTGAAGGTATGTCTTGCCTTTTATACTCACCTATTACAGTGGCTTACTAAGAAAAAAATGCACACATCATAAAGGCAATAACGGGTTGCCTAATCCTTGGGGATTGACATAAAATTTATGTTGTCAAAAAAGATATATGTTAAGTACACACTTAGTATATGATTTCTCGTGTGGAGTTTGGGTAGTAGTATACTAGTATTGCTTTCTCCTTACAGATATTGCTTCTTAGGATGGCCATCATTTAATGAATGAGTGATCTCATCTAAAAGACGTTTATTATCGAGTTTGAATTGGAGACCCATATAAAAATCTCTTAATAAGTTGCATTTCAACATGATTAGGTTCAGTGAAATAATGAACAATTTTATTTCTTATCAATGAACATAACTTTTACTCTTCTAGCAGTCAAAATCTTCTTATTATTAGTATATATGGATTATTCTCCTTTTATTAATTTCTAGATCCACAATGATATTTCAATAATCATTTTAATTTCATTAATTTCACAATGTTTTTTTACATGCACTAAATTATTATTAAAATGATAGATTATGATCTAAATTTTAAATAAAAGATTCCAAATCTGAAAATGCATTTCAACTAACAACAATTCAACATAACGTTAAAAAAAAAAAAAAAAAAAAAAAAAAAAAAAAAAAAAAACCCTTATAAATCCAAATTTAGCCGACCAATCATGACTCCAATTCATGCCAAATGAGTGTTTACATGTTTTTTTTTTTTTTTTTTGCTTAATTGACTAATGTGATAAAAAAGAAGATCAGTTTTCAAAATTTATCAACCTAATTATTTCTCATATAGGAAGATAAGAAAAAAAAAATAAAAGATATATAAAAGAATCATTGGACTAATATACACGTGGTTACAGCAGATGCCTTCTCTCTTGCGTAAAGTTGACCTTTGACCGTGGCAGGAAGAGCCGGTAAAGAGCTTTCGGTCTCTGTGACCCGAAACACAAAGCTCCGGTTTTACCGACCGCCACGTGTTATAAAGGACATCAGAAGTTGGGCCCCACTCACAGGAACTTGTGATCATGTGCACCATGACCTCATTACCAACCTTATGTGATATAAGGGTATATATAACTATACACATGATGCTTCTCGAATTTTATTAAATTATAAAATATAGAAAATTTTAACTTAATTGATTTGGGCCAAAATTTTAAATCTAATTATAAGATAATGTTTCATGATTTAATATTTAGAATTAAAATTTTTAGTATTTAATTATTTTCAATCATTTAATAATATTTATTTTAAAAATAAAAATTAAGTTAAAAATTATTTAAAAATAATAAGTTAAAACAATAAATGATTAAATTTTTAAAGAGTTTTACAAATTAAAAACTTACATCACTTCTATTATTTAATGCTTAATTTTTAGTTTTATAAACATCACCTAAATTATTAAAAAAATATTTAGGTTGGAACACCAAACCATAAATATAGTAAAAAAATATATAATATCTTAATTTTTATGCTAAAATAAAAATAAACTATTATTCGTGAACTACACATTTTAATTGGGTTAGAGAGACAAATTTAATCAATTTATTGCATACTTTATGGTTATAATTTTCACATACATTGAATATCTTAAAAGAGATAATGCATTACTAATAAGTTTTTAGTTTAGTGGTACTGAAATCATCATTATTACTTAAAGATGTCGAATTTAAGTCCAAGCCAAATTTACTAAAAAAAAAGAAGACATTTTCAGGATCACCGGTACTTGAGGATAAAATAATAAAAAATTATATAAACTCTTAATTTTTATATCAAAATAAAAATGATATTATCTATAAATAGAGAAATATTTATGTGAATAGTTTAAATTTAAACGGATTAATTAAAAAGATAAATTTAGTCAATT